>CM033106.1:16878061-17158794 GCA_019321725.1 Paulownia fortunei
ATATTTTGTCCAAGAAGGATAGATGCACTGGTGTCAGGGGTTTAACTCTGCCTTGTAAAATTGGGATTTAAATCTTCCATGCATCACCTAGGATGACAAATTTTAACTCTCACGAATTATGACAGTAATGCATCGGACCCTTAGAAATGTAGTGCTTGCATTTGTAGAAAAGTTAGTTTTAGATCTATGATAAACTGACTGATTCAGTTTTCATCCAGATTTATTGATGCAACTATTCAAATTTCCAGGGCCAAAAACTGTGAAGCTTTTTGCTAACAGGCAGCATATGGGATTCAGGTAATATCTGGAGATTTAATTATTTATGTGGACTAATGTTTCAGCAGCTATTTTGAACTTTTTCTTATTATAATAAGTTCCACAGTAATGTCAATGATTTCCCCCCAAGTGACACTGCTGTTTTATCTGCGGATAACCTCAAGGTAAATTTTAGTGCTTCTCGGCGCCATCTCGTTTGCACAAGAGATAGATGCTTGTGGTTGTAAATTTTGTAGTATTGGAGTCTGATGCTCGATATGCTGAATCTCTGCAGGGAAAACCAATCATCGTGAAGTATGTCAAGTTCCAAAATGTCCGTAGGTGTGTTTGTTGTCTCTGTGCTAATATACTCTTTGACGATTGTGTTTTGTGTTTGAAAATATGGAGTGATCTCACTAATTCTTCTGAATCAGCTTGACAATTTTCATCGAGGACAACCAGTCTGGTTCTGACATTACAAAAGTTCAAAAGATTGCTCTCTGCGGAACAACGTAAGTTTTTCATTGAATTTCTGCTTGGAACTTCTCACCTATTGCAACTAGCAACTCCATGAATCTATGAATGCCAAAATTCAGTTAGACAAGTTGCTTAATACCAATTAATAAGAATCTGTATGCCTTGTCCTCCTTAATCTTGTATGAGTATGTGATGTAAAAGAAATTCTTTTTCCCACTATTTTCTATTTAAGTATAGCAATTCAAAGATACTTCAAAAAATTAGTTTATGTCACTCCATAGGTGCACTTGAATGATAATACTATCAATTAATGATGTTTATAGAGATTTGTAGATAATGTCACGTTTTGAACTTCTCAATTGATTTAAGATGATGGATGGAAGGCATGGGAGCCGGTTAAAATTGAATAATGGGTCATGGGCTTAATAGAGATTTACTAGAACCATCCATTTATCATGAGATTCAGAAGGTTGTCTAATGTTTAGATGTTGGGAACCAGCCCAATTGACCAAATTTAACATCTAATATTTTGGAGGACCTATGACAAATTACACATGATAGATGATACCTCCACAAAGTTGACATTGTCATTCCTAAACTTTAAAGTTCTAATTATGTATGTTTTTCTCACTTGAATGGCAGGATATCAATATTAAACACAGTTTGGAGACCACATTATTGGAAATGAAATAGTTAAAAGAAAAAAGCATATTGCTATTACGACAAGAACGACTCATGAAATGCTGATTGAGTGTAGCAACTTATAAAGGCCAGACAGGACAGTACTTTAACTAACAGAGTTTTGTTAAAAAAGAATTTGAATCAACCAGCTCATCTCTAGTTTAATGTAATACCCCCTCCCAAATAGGTTGTGGGAGGAAAAGTGTAAACAGTATATAAGACGTCGGTTAACTGCTAATTTGTCAACACGTGCTTAAGCATTCGGGGCTAATTAACTGGTACCCAACAATGTTGGCAAAGCTGAGCCTGACTTGGGTGTCAAGTACTGACAGATTCTATTAGAGCCACCCTCCTGGTATTGTCCACTTTGGCGTGTGTGGACTTCTGGAGAGGGCTGTGGGTCATGGGTAGATGTGAGGGGAACATAGCATCCTTGAGTGGGTGAGTTTGTATTATCCCTATCCCATATTGGTTTTGAAAAGAAAGTGGTGAACAGCTTACAAGGCCTTGGTTACCCCCAACTTGTCAGTGTGGGTATGTATAGGTATTTTGGGGCTGTTGACTAGCCTCCAAGCGATATTGGGTCCTTGCACAAAAGGTGCAAAATCTCATGAGCATCTATACGTTCTGCATCTGTGGAGCCATTGTATATTCAGTTTTCATGTTGGGCGTGATTCATGCATGTGTGTTCAGTCTACAAGTACACAGTCTATATAACCGCAATTTAGTTTCATATTCAACTACTCCCATTGTCCTAAATTTGTGACTCTTATTTTCTTTTTGGAATGTCCTAAAATAAGACTCCATTTCTTGAAATGAATATTCTTCACTTATAAATTCTGTCTCACTTAAAGTAATGTGTGACACCAGATAAATTTTATAAACATATTCAAAACTTTTACCTTTTTCAACTCTCATTTAAAATTGTCTCCAGTCAATTGGATGCATAATATTTGAACAGAGGGAGTAATATACTGTATGCACTCTCTTGCTTGTGTGTGTGATGTTGGAGAATAGCTGTCTTGATCAGTCCTTTTTTCTGATGTTTAGAATTTAATTATGTTCTGAGAGATTTGTTGTGGAAGCTCAGGAAATTCCTTGCGACCTCCCAATTTTGGCAACATATTTAGTTAGATTGTTAGAAACTTTTGTTTCTTTTATTTTTTTATTCTTTTCCGTTGGTTCTTAGCAATTGTAACTCAAGGGGTTGATCTCTTTTATCCTTGGGTGGGATGTAATTGAAGGGCAATGCCACAAACTTCAAGGATTTGGCTTAGATTGTCTTATCAAAATTCCTGTAATTTAAACAATATTGGGAATTATAATGCCGATTACTGTCTCAATAGAAAAGAAGCATGTTTGGATAATAAAAGTAATAGGAAATACACATAGTTATATGGCAACAGGGCCTTATATATTTTAGGGATAAATGTAAAAAAAAAAAACCCGTGTTTAGCAAAGTTGCTAAACACTCCCTATGTTGGAAAAAAAAAAAAAACCCGTATTAATGAGAATTATGCAAAAACCCCCTATTCTGTCAAAATGGACAGATCTGTTGTGCACGCACTGAACCTATGAAAATAAGAGGGAATTGACATATTTTGACCAAAAAATCCATACTAATTGACTAATATGCCCCTCCCATATGTATATTTTTTGTATGGAATTAAAAACATCATTTATCTTATGTGGACAAAAAAAAAAAAAAACATATGTTTTACATGAAAAATAAATTTTAATTGGTAACAAATTAAATCATGCTATATATTGCAATTTCTATTTACTTCAATAAGTAATTCTCTTTTTTTAACATAAATTGTTTACTCATTTACAAAAATAATAAAAAACTATTACATTTTAATTATTTTAATAATTAAAATTATTTGATTTTACAAAAATAAAAAAAATTATATCTATTTTTTTACTCTTTTTCCTTATTTTTTGTTTCATTCTTTTTTTTTTTTTTTCATCCTTTTCTTTTCATGAACATTCATGTAATATTAAAATTACATAAATTTTGTTTTTTTTTTTTAAATTACAAACAATCCTAAAACTTTTAAAACATATAACATCCAAACAAATTACAGAAATTTTGTAAAAAACTTATCCGAATAACTTGAACTTAATTATAAAATTTTTGCTCCATTTCTTAGAATAAAAATTAAATTATAATTATTTTTATTTTTCCTCCTCTAATTCTTATTTTCTATTTTCATGATTTTCATATTTCTTCTTCCTCTTCTTCTTCTTCTTCTTCTTCCACCCACCTACTCGCCCGCCCACCTGCCGCCCTCTCCTTCTTTCTTCTTTATTCCTCCTCCTTGTTACACCCACGACCCACCCACCCACCCGACAACCACCGCCCGCCCGCTTTCTCCGGCTCCTTCTTCCTCCTCTTCTTCTTTCTTCTTTCTTTCACCAATCACCTGCCCACCCACCCTCTCCTTCTTTCTTCTTCTCCTTCTCCTTCTCCTTCTCCTTCTTTCTTCCACCCACCTCGCGACCACCGCCCGCCCCGCGTTTGCCCGCTCCTTCCTCCTCTTCTTCTTCTTTCTTCTTTCTTCTTTCTTTCACCCACCACCCACCCACCCGCCACCACCATCGGCCCACCCCCACCGCTGCCCCGTGACCGCCCCCCACCCGTTCTGTTAATGAATATATGTGTATATATATGTACAAATATTAAAAAATATAAAAAAATAATATTTGAAAAACGGAAAAACAAAAGAAAAATTGGAGAGAAAATAAATAGATCTAATCCAACTTATGAAATCATTTTGTATTTTGAAATGATAGATCCAACGGTTGAGATGTTTAAGGGTATAATAGGCAATTCATGAAAAAAACCTGACGGTGTTAGACTTAACTAAAGGCAGGGGCGAGTGTGCCGCATTTAAAATAAAACGGTTTTTTTTGGCTTTTTTTTTAACATAGGTGTTCTTAGCAACTTCGCTAAAGCACATTTTTTTTTTGCATTTATCCCTATATTTTATTTGAACATTTATGTAGTAATTAGTAACTAAACTTTGATTTTACTTATTTGACAGACAGACAGAATTTCTGCTTAAGAACGGGTGTGATGGTAGGTCAAATGAAAATGGCAAATGGACTGCTTATAGAAGCAAAATGTACTAAGTGATATGATCCGTACTTTAAAGGAGTGTAGGAAGATATAAAGAGAATTTAATTTTTACGATCAATTTCTTAAAATTGATCATTATACTTTTTGGGTAATGAGAGTTACTATGTCACCAATTTATTTTAATTAGCATCCTATCTTTTTTATTAAAATTTTATGTCTATCAATCTCATCCATTAACCTGTGATCTAACTCGAGTGGAAGATAATGTGTTTAAACTCATTAAATTTTCTGTCTTCAAGTATTCTGAAATGTATTTTTGTTATCGTGATGCAGAGCTGCCTGTGTTTCTGTTTGTTGTTTCAATTCCTAAATTATGCTATTATTGGCAGATGGTTTTTGTCCTTCATTCTGGTGTAGGGGTGCAAATGAGTCGAGCTTTTGAGAATTTTCGAGCTCAAGCACAGCTTCTTCTACAGTCGAGCTCTAGCTCACTTACAAAATAAAATATGATATTTAAATTAATTTGGGTTATTTTTTATTATTATTCTTTATCATTCTTATGATCATTATAGTTTTATGTTATCAATTAGAGTACATATATAATTTTAAGTTATTTTTATTTTTTTGTATAATACATAATCATTATCATTAGTAATATAATCCTGAAGTTATTTAAATTCAATAAAAACTATTATAATATTAATATTTTCACATTTGTTGCTAATGGAAATAATAGAAATTCGATAATGTCTGTCTAGTGACACCCTTGCTATTTTGCCGAGTTCCTTAAAGAGAGTTGTCTTTATTAATTTTTTTTACTAATATTAATAATAAAATTAAAATGTTAATATAAAAAACATAAAAAGTAAAAGCTCGCAAGCTTTTGAATACCTGTATTGGAGCTTGAGCCACAGCTCGAAAAAACTTGAGCTTGTCGAGCCTTACTCGAGCCAACTCGACTCTATCTTGCACCCTTATTCTTGTATAAGTACATCATTTTCTCATTGAAAGAATTCGAGATCAGAAGACAAATATACTTGCAACTTTTTGCATCATGGGGAGATAGGAAATAGTTCTCTATGTTCTTAGATGAGTCTGTTCATATAGAAAAAGGTTTTACTAAAACTGATTTAATGTTGGTCTATGCTACATCCAGCCTGCTTAAATTAATGCGTGTTTTGTTTGTCAGTTGAATGATTTGCCACAATGTATGTTATTCTTTCTCTGTTTTATGCTGCAGGGTGGAAACAACGGATATAAAAGGTCTGAAGAAGATTGAGGATCACTGACCCTGAAATGAGCAAAGAGACCATGAAAATTTATACATTTGGTAGCATTTTCAGTATCTTCTTCTTTAACTTGGGAAAGAGAAGTTGGTGAAATCCTTCTCCTGTTGCAAAACTCTAGTCAGAAACTTCCTTAGAAGAAAACTTATGTGGTCATTATACCCATTACCCGTCTATATTTTTGTGTAACTGAAGCGCCTTCAAGTGGAAGAACTTGGCAAGTATTTCTGATATGGCTGCAGTATAATGTACCAATCCTGGCTTCATTGAAATTTGTGTACTGCTGTTTGCAATGCAAGCTAAGGCATGGCGTTTCAATGGCCCTTTAGCCGTTTAGGCAGGTGCGGTGCGAAAGTGGGAGTGAAATTGAATGTTACTGTATTGTTTGCAAAAAATCGGTTCAAGTTTCATTGTTTTTAGAAGATGATTCGGTGACTGCCATTAACACAATCCTCCGTTTTTTGCTCCATTTATTAAAATTGAGAACAACTATACATTGCATTTGTCTATTATTTAATTTACTTCGATAAATAATAGTTTTAGCTATAAAAAAATCTTGCCCAATTTTAAAAATGAGAGTAATTTTAAAACAAAATTGTATTTTTTTAATTTACTTGAAAAGTTTATGTTTAACTAAATAAAAAATTATTGCTCATTAAAAAATTAGTTCTGTACTATAATGATGAATTCAAACTCTTAATACTTTTAACTTTAGTATTTGTACAATTCTGAAACATTAAAAGATACACGTTTATCTCTTTTTATTTTTAGTTGTTTTAATAATTAATATTTTTTTACTATAGAATTTTTGCTCCATTTGCAAAAACGAAAAATATATCTGTCTCTTTGATTTTTTTTTACTTTATTTTTTATTTTTTATTTTCAATCATTTATTTTTTTTGTCATCTTCTTCCTCAGTTTTTTCCATATTCCCCATCCAACCACCCCACCCCACCCAACCCAATAACCTACCAGTTCACCGCCAGCTCAACAATAGTCTCAACCCACTGCCATCGTCGCCCGCCACCACCCCAAAAGACCCCAGCCCTACACATCCAATCCCAATCCAGCAACATGCAGCCCTCCCGACCTCTGTGACCCCAGTTGCCCACCCACCCACCCACCCCATTCTTGTGACTAGCCCCTATTCCCATCCCAACCCCCTGACACCTATCTTCGTACGCTGCTCTACCCCAAACAAGATCCCAAGCACCCCTACACACCCAACACCCTCTACCAACCCCTCACACCACCCTAGCCCCTCATAAAATTGGCGAAGAGGGAAATTACTTTACCAATTGTTTAAAACCTGGATCGTGGATTCTTTTAGTAATAGATCTAATGTTGTGTTAATTTCACATAAGATATATGGTCTACAAGAATGTAGGTTTTCAAACAGCAAGGTAGAATGGGAATTTTATTACCAAAATTAATGGAGTTAGAAATATTTAACAGCTGTGGCGCACATGTGCAGACTTTTTAAATTTGTTGGATTTTTAAGATTTATTTTAACGCATGGAGTTCTTTGTAATTTCACAAAAAATACTTTATACATTTTACCTTTTTTTTTTGGTTTAGTTAGAAATTATATAAGTAGTGGTGTGTGTGAAACTCAAATGTAAAAGGAATCAATACATCAATACAGAATGTAATAACAATAGGAAAATTGTATTTTTAGCATCATAGTTTAAGGGGTGTTACAATTTTGGTACAAAAAAAAAATACAATATTAGTTTTGTATTTTTTTCGATTTTTTAAAAAATTAGTTTGAAAAAGGAAGGTCGTTTTCGAGGCGAACCAAAAGGAAGTTCAACTTCCATTCCCCAAACTGTTAAAAAACAAAAATCATCTTTTTTTTTTCATTAGATCTTTATGAGAGGATCGCAGTTTCGATTTGATCCAAGGTTGTAAGACAAAAAGGAAATAAATTTTTATCTGAATACTGTCTGTCAACCAATTTTTAAAAATTATGTTTCATATAATGGAACACCATTATAGGTACATTTAAAGTAGATGATATTTTAGCCATTTGCATCAAGTTCAAACTCCTTCTTGCATGTGCCCCCCTCCCTTTCGGAAGTGCACACTATAATAAGAGATAGAAATTTATTGTAGTGTACTCAATCAAAGAGGTGATTTTCTCCCCGACTACGGATCCCATACTACCTCCTGTGATACCCGAGCCTCTTACTATTCACATGGCCAAATATGATTCATTCATTACGTGTTAATTTTATATGTTATTTGCATTTCTATTGACATTGCATAATTTATTTCATTTTATACGATATTCTTGAATATTACACTTAATTCTGAAGCTCTTGCACGGTATTAGTTATTGAATTCCTAATCTAAGTAGTTGATTTTATATTGAAATAAAAAGAAAATGAGGTGGATCAATATTAGATATAGATGGGATATATAGGTTATAATTTTGGAAGTGTTAAAAGTGTTACTAGTAAGCTTATACGGTTTAATTTGATTTGATCAAGTTATTTCAAAAGTATATATTTGTAAATTAGCATACTTGGGATATTGGACATGATATAATGTGATTTAAGTGTCATATTACAAGGCCCATATGTGCATATGATTTTAGAAATACAAACTAGATAATTCTTTAAGAATCGGATGCGAATCGGTTTGGAAATCGAATGAACGGACATAGAAAATAACTATGGGAATGAATGGTGACTAAGATAGGTTGCAACCAAATAAAAATAGGTGAGACACACAAGATTAGGGCTGCAAGATAAGGGAGAAAATCAGATTTTACCATTTACTTGCCACCTCATGCTTTCTTATTAAGCTTAAACTAACATCTCAAGCTAACACCTCAAACCCTTCACCCTTAAGCCACGACCAGAACCTCATTTCAGCCATTTTCATCTTCTAAACACACACCTTAAGGTCTCCAAGTGATCCAAATTGATTCCAAGTTGAAATAAAAGCAAGAAAAGCAAAGGAGAAGTGATTACCATCAAGTTAACCTCAAAATCTGCATAGGTAACACTTATCTACAGTTTTGCCTTTGGTTTTCAGATTATTATGAATGGTTTTATTGTTTATTAACCTTTCAATATCTCTTATAAAAGTTTTAGGAAGTTTTTAGTTAGACTTTGGTGCAAAAAGAAAGGGTTTTTGATGACAAACACTTAATAGGAAATACTTGTGGCAGAAACTGTCATCTTACTATTTTTTTGTGTGTTTTAGGCTTCAAAAGTGTATGGTATGTTGAATAAAACCTATAATTATTACCATTTACATGACCATATATGAGTTAAGAGTATTGGAATGAAGTTTTATCAGTTGAAAATTGAAATAGAGAATGATATTGGAGAAACACTCAAACTGCCAAAATAGCAAAATCTGTTTTGGTGTGCTGTGAAGGAGACTGAATTAGGGGAGCTAAACCCATTATTTTTGGTAATAATATGACCTTGTTGTCTCCTTATATATGTTATCTAATTATGGTGAAAATTTTGGAGTGATTGAATATACTTAAGGGTGCCAAAACCATTAATGTCATGAAGTGTGCAAAACTGTCACGGTAGGAAACAATCTGTTTCAGTATGTCGTGAAGAGAGCTGAACTTGGGAAGCTATATCCGTGATTTTTAGCAATTATATGATTTGGTTACATTTATATACATGTTATCTAAGTGTGGTGAAAATTTGGGAGTGATTGGATATGCTTAGGGATGTTAAAATTATCATGCAACTAAACTTGACAGCAAGAAAATATGAAAATGTGAATGTTCCACATTTGATCATTTAGCATGTTTCAACCTAGAAATGTTGCTATTGAGTGTTAACAATTAGGTACATGCTATTAGAGTTATAATACTTCAATTACATGATGTTTTCATGTATTTAAGATGAGAAATTGAGGTATTTGAGGGGCTATATTGGGTTCTAGTTTGTGAAAGCTTAATTGTTAGCTTATAACTTGGTGTTTAAGGTCTAGTATGAGATTTTGTGCTTTGAACTTGCCAAATTGGGAATGGTGCTTGATGTTGGTACTATTACAGGCTATTTTACATCTAAAGTTGGAGAGGAATACTAAATAAATTTAGACTAAGCCACCAACCAAGTGAAAGGTAAGTAAAGATTCGTTTGCAACCATAATGCATAGACATAGTAGATGTGTGAATTATATGTAATATCATAAATCATATGTGCATAGTAGAGGGCTCTCCATTGAGCATACATACATGGGTATGGTCATTACCATATGCATGCATCATATACGAGTATTGTGATAAATCTTGCATTGCACAGCATGATTCAAAGAAAGAAAAATATTTTGCTGACCACTACTAGTGCACCGAAGCATGCATGGATTTGCATGATTTTTATGCATGGATTTGCAGGTTCGCGTGCATGGATTTGTATGCTTATATGATTATTGGCCATTGGATTATGGCGGTGTACAGAGCTCTTTTCCAGTGCATGGGATAGTAGCGTTGGCCAGGGGCCCAAGAAAGAAATGATTTTGAGAGAAATATTTTGATGCATAAAATTGCATTGTGAGCATAGCATTTTGAGTTGCATGACTTGATATTGTGGATTATTCTTTGACATGCATAATCTTTACTTGCTGAGCATTAGCTCATATAGTTTATGCATTGTAGGTGAGTACGACGATGCTTGAAGCATCTTTGGCTGGCTGGTCGGCTGTTGGAGCTCCTGCAGGTGTTTAAGGGAGTGTGTACATAGATGATGACCTGTTGAGCTATTTTGTTGGCTTGTTATATTTTGAGTCTGGTGTATTATGTTTTTAGATTGGTACTATATTTCTCTTTTAAAACTTTACTGTAAATAAGTATGTATTGTGGTCGTTGTGAGTGTTGTATTTTTATATAAATACTGATCCTTCTATTTTAAACAGGGTTGTGTATGTAAGAAGTGATTTAGCTTTTCTTAAAATGTTAAAAAAAAATATTGCATGCATGCACACAGGATCTATCATGTCAAATTATACAATATATATGGTTTTGTAGGAATGGGGGTGTTACAGAGTGGTATCAGAGCCCATGTCTTGATTTTGTAGACTGTCCATGTACATAACCTTTGAAACTTGCGGAGCGCAGTCTTGCCAATATTTTTATATTATCATATATTGCATTTCATATTTCATGAATTATATTGGCCATATGTTGTCAAACTTGTATAAACAGAGCTGCAAAATGGTGAGAACTTGTGGTGAGAGCAGTGGTGGTGCCAGAGTACAGAGGAATGAGACACCCATCCCGGTTAATGATCGAGATACCATGATTAATCGGTTAACAGAATTGATTGAACGACAGTCCGAACAGATTCAACAATTGATTCAGCAGAGGGATAATGGTGAGCAACCACGGGTGGAGGTAAACCAACAGCGGGCAGACTATATATATATGGTGGGAGAACGATTTCAAAGACTGGATCCCCCAACATTTGAGGATGCTATTGATCCTACCGCTGCAGAGGACTGGTTGAGGACCCTGGAGAATATGTTCCAGTACAGCAGGGTACCAATAGAGAAGAGGGTAATGTGTGCCACTTTCATACTTTGCGGTACTGCAGGCTATTGGTAGGACATGATTAGCAGTATAGAGGACATTACTACCATGAGTTGGGATAGATTCAAGAAGTTATTTCGAAACAAATATTTCACAGCTCCAGTTCGCATGATGAAGATGAACGAGTTTATACAACTGCGATAAGGAGCGATGACTGTTGGGGAATATATTCGTAAATTTGAACAACTGTCCAGGTTTGCTACGCACATGGTCAGCACTGAAGTACTAAAAGTAGAGAGATTTCTAGCGAGTTTGAGGCCAGAGTTATACCGAGATGTGAATATGGCGGGTACTCAAGGGGTGACATTTTCATAGGTGGCTGAGAGGGCGTTGGTGGCAGAACAGGCTGAATTGAGAATCGTTCGTGCATAGGAGGCTCGACAGCAGTTCAGGCAGCAGGGACAGAGATGGACTGTGGGGCAAAAGAGGCCTGTCCAAATGCAGAAGCCGATCCAAATACAAAAGCCGGGATTTAAATTTCAAGAAGAATGAGGCCAACAACAAGAAGGTCAAAATAAGAGGCCCTGGGTCGAACAAGGAAAGGCATCGATGCCAGAAGCTGTGTGTCAAAAATATGGTAATTGATATACTGGAGGCTGCTATATAGATACTAGGACGTGCTTTTGATGCGGAATGCTGGGACATATTGCTAAATTTTAGCCCAGGTAAACAAAATCACACCGGCCAAAAGAATGTACCAGCTAAGGTGTTCACCATGACTAGGGTAGATGTAGAAGCAAATCCATCGGTGGTGACATGTAAACTTTATATTTTAATGTACCAACACTTGTGTTATTTGATTCTGGAGCCACGCATTCATTTGCATCCACTGAGTACGTGAAGAGGTTGGGTAGAATACCAGATGTAGCAGAAATTAGTTATAGTGTAACAGTCCCCTCTGGTGATGCTAGACAAACAGATCGGATTTTGAGAGCTTGTGCTATACCTATTGAAGGTAGAGAATTATATGCTGATTTGATTGTGCTGGATATGAATGATTATGATGTCATTTTGGGCATGGATTGGTTATTAAAGTATGGGGCTACTATCGACTGTAAGGAAAAGACAGTAACATTTCAACTTTCTGGGAAATAATTTTTCACATTTGCCAGCATTGTCAAGAATTTCAGATTCCCTGTGGTTTCAGTAGTGAAGGCACACCGATTACTTGACGATGGTTGCAAAGGGTACTTGGTGAGTATCATGAGCATTGAGGAACAACACCCACCAACTCTGAGTGAAATACCAGTGGTACAGGAATATACTGAAGTATTCCCAGATGATCTCCCAGGACTGCCACCAGATCGTGAAATAAAGTTTGTTATTGACATACAACCAGGAACGTCTTCAATCTCAAAAACTCCCTACAGAATGGTCCATTGGAGTTGAAAGAATTGAAAGTACAATTATAAGACTTGTTGGATAAGGGATTCATCAGACTGAGCTTTTCACCTTGGGGAGCGCCGGTTTTGTTTGTACGTAAGAAGGATGGACTATGAGACTGTGCATCGATTATCGAGAGTTGAAAAGGGTCATAATTAAGAATAAGTATCCGTTACCCAGAATTGATGATTTATTTGACCAGCTTCAGGGTGCCGCAATATTTTCAAAAATTGACTTACGCTCTGGGTACCATCAATTAAAAATAACGGAAGAGGATATCTCCAAGACGGCATTTAGTACAAGATATGGGCACTATGAATTTTTGGTGATGCCATTTGGATTGACTAACGCTCCAGCAGCATTCATGGATCTGATGAACATAGTATTTAAAGAATTTTTGGATAAATTTGTTATTGTGTTCATAGATGACATTCTAGTTTACTCCAGAACTAAAGAAGAGCATGCCGCACATTTAACACAAGTACTAGAGGTCTTGAAAGTGAAGCAGTTATACGCCAAATTCAAGAAATGTGAGTTCTGGTTGGATCGTGTGGTATTCTTGGGACATGTTATATCAGGAGCGGGAATATCAGTAGATCCAAGTAAAGTTGAAGCTATCAACAACTGGATGCAGCCTACTAATCCTTCAGAGGTGCGCAGTTTTCTGGGTTTAGCTGGATATTATCAAAGATTTGTGGAGGGGTTCTCCAAGATTGTAATGCCATTGACACAATTAACCAGAAAAGGGGTGATGTTTAGATGGACGGATATGTGTGAGCGAAGTTTCCAGGAGCTGAAAAAGAGGCTGACTTCAGCACCTATTCTCTCAATTCCATCTGGTACGAGAGGATTCGTAATTTAGAGTGACGCATCGAAGAATGGATTAGGATGTGTACTGATGCAGAATGGCAAAGTAATTGTGTATGCATCCAGGCAACTTAAAGAGTACGAAAAGAATTACCCACGCACGACTTGGAACTTGCTGCTGTAGTATTTGCGCTTAAAATATGGAGGCACTATTTATATGGTGAACGGTGCGAGATCTATACTGATCACAAGAGCCTCAAATACTTCTTCACACAGAAAGAGTTGAATATGCGGCAGCGAAGATGGCTAGAACTGATAAAAGATTATGATTGTGTGATCAATTACCACCCCGATAAAGCCAACGTTGTAGCTGATGCATTGAGCTGAAAATCCACAAAGTACAATAGCTATGGCTTTAATTCAGAAACTGGAACTGAATGAGTTGAATAAAATGAATATGGAGATTTTACAGATAGGAGTAATAGAGGCAAAGTTAGCAGCCCTGATGCTTCAGCCTACGCTAATTGATAAGATCAAACAGGGACAGCGAGATGATGAATATCTCATCAATATGAGAAAATATGTTGCTACAGGAAAGTCTCCTGAATTTGAGATGACTCAGAATGATATTTTACAATTTAGAGGGGGTTTTGTGTGCCAAATATTGATAACATTCGGGAAGACATTTTAAAAGAGGCACATTCAACCCCTTATTCAGTACATCCAGGGGATACCAAGATGTATAGAGACTTGAAAATGCATTATTGGTGGCCGGGTATGAAAGAAAACATCGCCCAGCATGTGGAGCAATGTCTAACATGTCAGTAGATAAAGGCCGAACATCAAAGACCCGCAGAGACTTTACAACCTCTACTTATTCCAGAATAGAAATGGGAAAGGATCACCATGGATTTCGTAACTGGTTTGCCAAAGACTACTAAGAGTCATGATGCTATTTAGGTTATCGTTGATAGATTGACCAAGTCTGCTCATTTCCTTCCCATATGTTCTACCTATTCCATGGATCGCTATGCCCAATTATACGTTCAGGAGATTGTCAGACTTCATAGTGTGCCATTATCTATTATTTCTGATAGAGATACAAGATTTTTGTCTGTTTTTTGGACGAGTTTACACAAAGCTTTGGGAACACAATTATCATCCAGTACAACATATAATCCTCAAACGGATGGGCAATCTAAACGAACAATACAGACGTTGGAGGATATGCTCAGAGCCTGTGTATTCGACTTCCAAGGTCAGTGGAGTAAATTCCTACCTTTGGTGGAGTTTTCGTACAACAACAACTATCAGACTAGCATTGGAATGGCTCCCTATAAAGCATTGTATGACAGAAAATGTAGGTCTCCAATACACTGGGATGAAGTTGGTGAGAAGAAACTTTTGGGCCCAGATATGATTCGAGAAATGATAGAAGCTGTGTCACGGATTCGACAAAGAATGCAAACTACCCAAAATCGGTAGAAAAGTTACGCAGATCGACGAAGAAGGGCGCTGGAGTTTGCGGTAGGAGATCAGGTGTTTTTGAATGTAGCACCAATGAAGGGCATCATGCGGTTTGGAAAGAAAGAAAAATTGAGTCCCAGATACATTGGCCCATTCTCTGTGATTGAAAGAATTGGTGATGTTGCTTACAGACTGGATCTGCCAATATCTATGACCCAAATACATAATGTATTTCATGTGTCTATATTGAGAAAATATATTGCTAATCCCTCTCACATTCTGAAGAATGAACTAGTAGAATTAAAGGCAGATTTGAGCTATGAAGAAAAACCTGTACAAATTTTGTTACGAGAGAAGTGAAGCAGCTGAGAAATAAATAGATTCCATTGGTTAAAGTGTTATGGAGAAACCAATTGGTAGAAGAGGCCACTTGGGAAAGGGAGGATGAAATGAGAACTAAGTATCCTGAACTTTTTCGGTAAGTGAAATTTCGGGGATGAAATTTTTATAAGGAGGGGAGGATGTGATACCCGAGCCTCTTACTACTCACATGGCCAAATATGATTCATGCATTACGTGTTAATTTTATATGCTATTTGTATTTCTATTGACATTGCATAATTTATTTCATTTTATACGACATTCTTAATATTAAACTTAATTCTAAAGCTCTTGTATGGTATTAGTTATTGAATTTCCTAATCTAAGTAGTTGATTTTATATTGAAATAAGAAGAAAATGAGGTGGATCAATATTAGATATAGATGGGATATATAGGTTATAATTTTGGAAGTGTTAAAAGTGTTACTAGTAAGCTTATACGGTTTAATTTAATTTGATCAAGTTATTTCAAAAGTATATATTTGTAAATTAGCATACTTGGGATATTGGACATGATATAATGTGATTTAAGTGTCATATTATAAGGCCCATATGTGCATATGATTTTAGAAATACAAACTAGATAATTCTTTAAGAATCGGATGCGAATCGGTTTGGAAATCGAATGAACGGACATAGAAAATAACTATGGGAATGAATGGTGACTAAGATAGGTTGCAACCAAATAAAAATAGGTGAGACACACAAGATTAGGTTGCAAGATAAGGGAGAAAATCAGATTTTACCATTTACTTGCCACCTCATGCTTTCTTATTAAGCTTCAAGCTAACACCTCAAACCCTTCACCCTTAAGCCACGACCAGAACCTCATTTCAGCCATTTTCATCTTCCAAACACACACCTTAAGGTCTCCAAGTGATCCAAATTGATTCCAAGTTGAAATAAAAGCAAGAAAAGCAAAGGAGAAGTGATTACCATCAAGTTAACCTCAAAATCTGCATAGGTAACACTTATCTACGGTTTTGCCTTTGGTTTTCAGATTATTATGAATGGTTTTATTGTTTATTAAGCTTTCAATATCTCTTATAAAAGTGTTAGGAAGTTTTTAGTTAGACTTTGGTGCACAAAGAAAGGGTTTTTGATGACAAACACTTAATAGGAAATACTTGTGGCAGAAACTGTCATCTTACTATTTTTTTTGTGTTTTAGGCTTCAAAAGTGTATGGTATGTTGAATAAAACCTATAATTATTACCATTTACATGACCATATATGATTTAAGAGTATTGGAATGAAGTTTTATCAGTTGGAAATTGAAATAGAGAATGATATTGGAGAAACACTCAAACTGCCAAAATAGCAAAATCTGTTTTGGTGTGCTGTGAAGGAGACTGAATTAGGGGAGCTAAACCCATTATTTTTGGTAATAATATGACCTTGTTGTCTCCTTATATATGTTATCTAATTATGGTGAAAATTTTGGAGTGATTGAATATACTTAAGGGTGCCAAAACCATTAATGTCATGAAGTGTGCAAAACTGTCACGGTAGGAAACAATCTGTTTCAGTATGTCGTGAAGAGAGCTGAACTTGGGAAGCTATATCCGTGATTTTTAGCAATTATATGATTTGGTTACATTTATATACATGTTATCTAAGTGTGGTAAAAATTTGGGAGTGATTGGATATGCTTAGGGATGTTAAAATTATCATGCAACTAAACTTGACAGCAAGAAAATATGAAAATGTGAATGTTCCACATTTGATCATTTAGCATGTTTCAACCTAGAAATGTTGCTATTGAGTGTTAACAATTAGGTACATGCTATTAGAGTTATAATACTTCAATTACATGATGTTTTCATGTATTTAAGATGAGAAATTGAGGTATTTGAGGGCTATATTGGGTTCTAGTTTGTGAAAGCTTAATTGTTAGCTTATAACTTGGTGTTTAAGGTCTAGTATGAGATTTTGTGCTTTGAACTTGCCAAATTGGGAATGGTGCTTGATGTTGGGTACTATTACAGGCTATTTTACATCTAAAGTTGGAGAGGAATACTAAATAAATTTAGACTAAGCCACCAACCAAGTGAAAGGTAAGTAAAGATTCGTTTGCAACCACAATGCATAGACATAGTAGATGTGTGAATTATATGTAATATCATAAATCATATGTGCATAGTAGAGGGCTCTCCATTGAGCATACATACATGGGTATGGTCATTACCATATGCATGCATCATATACGAGTATTGTGATAAATCTTGCATTGCACAGCATGATTCAAAGAAAGAAAAATATTTTGCTGACCACTACTAGTGCACCGAAGCATGCATGGATTTGCATGATTTTTATGCATGGATTTGCAGGTTCGCGTGCATGGATTTGTATGCTTATATGATTATTGGCCATTGGATTATGGCGGTGTACAGAGCTCTTTTCTAGTGCATGGGATAGTAGCGTTGGCCAGGGGCCCAAGAAAGAAATGATTTTGAGAGAAATATTTTGATGCATAAAATTGCATTGTGAGCATAGCATTTTGAGTTGCATGACTTGATATTGTGGATTATTCTTTGACATGCATAATCTTTACTTGCTGAGCATTAGCTCATATAGTTTATGCATTGTAGGTGAGTACGACGATGCTTGAAGCATCTTTGGCTGGCTGGTCGGCTGTTGGAGCTCCTGCAGGTGTTTGAGGGAGTGTGTACATGGATGACGACCTGTTGGGCTATTTTGTTGGCTTGTTATATTTTGAGTCTGGTGTATTATGTTTTTAGATTGGTACTATATTTCTCTTTTAAAACTTTACTGTAAATAAGTATGTAAATATTTTGGTCGTTGTGGGTGTTGTATTTTTATATAAATACTGATCCTTCTATTTTAAACAGGGTTGTGTATGTAAGAAGTGATTTAGCTTTTCTTAAAATGTTAAAAAAAAATATTGCATGCATGCACACAGGTTCTATCATGTCAAATTATACAATATATATGGTTGTGTAGGAATGGGGGTGTTACACCCCCCCATATTTCATTACAATTTTAGTTCCTTCATTAATCTAACCTATCTTAGCGACAACTTTTGAAAAATTATTCGTCGTTAACTAATTATAAAAAATTTTAAAAAAATAAATAAATTTATCTTCACGATGAAACCAAGGTCTTTTCGCTAACAAAATAAATTTAGCGAATAAACTATAACACATTTGGTCGGTAAATTTTTTAGAAAAAAAAATTTTTCTATAAAATTGTAACACGTTTCATCGCTATTTTCTTTTTTTTTCTGTAGTGTTAAATAACGTTATCTAAATTAACTATCAGACTTGCAATATTCTTGTTGCTAACATCTTATAAATTACCAGATCTAATTTTATCCAAATTCCTTAAAAAAGTATTTTTAAATAAAATTCCTTTTATAAATCTCAAAAAAATCCTATGATATTTCAAATAAATTTAATCATAGCAAAAGATATACATGCCTGCAAATCATAGGTAATGAATGCAGTTAGTGGGGTGCATGATTATGTGCAGTAAGAGCAGCTTTTAGCTGTTACAATGTAACTTCTTTTGGCAGCCTCTACAATAGAAAAATGAGAGATGGTAACATAGAACTAAAATAAAAAAGCTTGTTCACATTGCTGTTGCACTATAAGTTCTTCCAACTATTTGGCAGTTCATGTGCCCCCCATATTTAACAAAAGTATAAAGATGAGAAAGATAGATTAATCTAAACAATAAAAATGCAAGCTCGGATTGTTTAATCTATCTTATGCTCCATATCATGATTAACAAAAACATCCCATAATCATTAATCACAATTCACTATTTATGATTAGAAATTTAAGATAATTAGGGATCAAGAATTATAATTTAGTTTTAGATAATTCTCAATTCACTACTTATGATTAGAAATTCAAGATAATTATGGATCAAGAATTATAATCTATTTTTAGATAATTCTCAATTCCTACTTGGTTGCACACCCAAATACAACAAGAAAATAACCATGAAAAAATTGAATGTAGAATAACATAAACAATCTCAATTAGAAAAGTGGGGAATAGTATCAAATACTCAATTGCACAAATTCATGTTTAGGGTTTTGAAATCACCCTTAACCAAATTGTTAGTTGAGTCTATCACACTTGAAAATAACAAGAAAAATAAAACTAACAATATTAGGAATTCAAGAAATTGAAAAAGGAAAAGGGAAATAAGAACACCAATAAGGATAATTTTCCTTGGTTGATGAATCTCCCCTTTAATACCCTATTTTTCTCTTCTATATTTGGAACCTAAAGCTCTCTCATCTTTTTAGATTTTTGTATGTGTCTTGAATGACATCCAAGATGCTCTATTTATAGTAGAAGAGTGACCTAAATTGACATCTCCAAATTCACTCTATATTTATTTCAAATTTATTTTAAATTCACATATCATTCTTGGATCTGAATATTATCACACTTTTTCTTCATGAAATCAACTGATTTTGAAAAAGTGATCAACATTAAAGTTGTGGCTTTATCTGTTAGCTTCATTTTTCAACACATCATTCCAAAATGTGAGGCACAAGTTATGCCTAAAATACCGGGTTTGTCACATGCTGAAAATTTTCTAATCAACCTGCCTACATCTTTTGATTACTTTTTCCCTTTTTTAATGGCTGAATCAACTACTATGGTCTTGTTTAAAGCTGTAGCACCATGTATTGTCTTTCTTTTTCAACTTAATTCACTTGATTCCAATCATGAGGAAGAAAATTATGCTTGATTTAAAGAGATGTGTCTTCACATGAAGATTCCTTCCAATATAGACACTTAAACGAATTTTCAGCTTTTATCAAGGTCGAATTTGTTGGGTTCGTTATAACCTAGGGGTAAATGCAGTAGAAATTAAATTTTTTAAATAAAACATGGAATAATATTTATTGCATTACCCCCGAATTCGCAACAATTTTAACGATCGACATTATTAACTTTTCAATAAGCAGAATATAAATTAATAGAGTGATGTAATTCTGACCCTTTTTGAATTCTCCAATTTAATTCAAGGCTTGAGGCAATCAATTGATGGATTATTGCGAAGCTTTCATCAAGGAGTCCACACATCCTCCCTCTAAAAACTTCCACACCTTGGACTAGAATAACCAAAAAACAAAAACTTGTTAGTGTGATTTGTTTTCTTTTTCAAGCTTAAAAGGGATTGTATACTAATTTTAAATCTGACCGTGGAAGAAGAACATTTTACTTGGATATTTGAAGAACCAAAGAGGGGATAAGAAAGGAGAAAGAAAAACATTTTTTCTTTTCTTGGTAGTGGCCGAATTTTTGAGAGAGAGGAAGAGTGGGATTTTGTATTCAATCTTCTATTTATATGGTGTCTACACGATAGGTCAAACCTAATATTAGCCTCACATGTTGATTTGGTTGTTTGAAAAATCTAACTTTCCTAACAAACCAAATCCACATCTATCTAAAATCCCTTCCTTCCTCTTCTCCTAATGGTTGAAAGTATGGCCTAAGATGGTCTCTAATTTTTGGTCCCCTCTCCTCCACATTCATTGAACCTATCTCATAAATTCAACCTTGATATCTTAAATTAATTAAATAAGAAAAATAATTTTTCTTATTTAATTTATTTCTTCTAATATTCCAAGTGGGCTTTTGTTAGGCTTGGATTTCATCAAACACATCAATTAATCCAATTAACTAGCCTAAGTTTAATTAAATCCAAAAAATTAATTAATTCACTCCAATTTGAATTTTCAATCTTATTGAGTCTAATTAAATAATTCTATTACTTAATTGGATAATTTACACAACTAATTTGAATTAATTTAATACTTAATTAATTGATCTAATTAATTAATTAATTATATCCAACTTTTTGGATTAATTTTAGACTAGAGGTTATTCATTCCAAATTATGTATGACCCTTTAGGTTCACTACCAAGCTAGTAGTGAACTTGCAACATTTGCAACTTATGAATAATAATTATTTTAATTAATTAATCTAATTAATTAATTCGCTTGGAATTAACTCTTTAAATACAAGAACTTTACTATCCATGAAAATATTTAGCAAGTAATCATGGCAAACTAGTATTAGGTGAGATAGCAAGTGATTCTATTTCAATTATGAATACTATGCACGTACGATCCTTTCGTCAACTGATCTACCGATTAAGTGTAGGGTATATGTAAAAGTTGAAACCCTAATTCACTTAATAACTATAATTCCATATCAAGTTCCAGCGACTCTTGATGAATCGTCAGAAACCCTTTTCTGACATTCTTCATACCTTGGCCAAGGATTTCAGATCACAAATTATGAAAAACATAGTAGATTCACTTATTCTACTAGACGAGCGATAAATTATTTGTTTGCTACTCATTAACCTCCATATGTATAGATGCAATACCTAATGTAATCCTTTTGTGATTGTCAGGCAATCAGAGAATGCATCAAAGTAAGATATGACATGTACAAGGTTACTGTGGTGCCTCAAGTCAAAGGACTAGTCGTGCACTATGTAACATAGAGATTCTTAATTCGACAAATAAACTTTCCAATTAAGAATTTCTGGCAGGTCAGTTCAGTGTACTTATTCTCTAACAAACATCTACATACATGCACTTTTGTCACTATGCTAGTACCTATGGAATGAGATATCCTCGTCTTATGAGCATGCATCGTATGCGTAAGTCTTATTATGCTATTTAATGTCCCATCTCAAAAAGCCATTGACTCGAAATTTATGAAAGACCAAAGCCATAAAGGTATGTTCCATGATCGCCATCATATACGTGATCATGCCCTATAGCTAAATTTATCTAATGTGCAGAAAGAAAATGTAAGACATAAGATAAAGACAATGCATTTTTATTAATATGATTCCTAATAAGATAGTCTTACAAAAGAAAAGAGTGCAATACACCAATCTAATTGGGGCGTTAGGCATCCTACTCTAATAGAATTGAGTTGAGCTTCCAACAACAAAGTTGTAGCCCTCTGTCTTACTTTCCAATGGATCAAGATTTAAGAGATAAGGGCTTTTGTGCACCAAGTGATGCCCAAAATATGAAACTTGCCCAACTCTGGAATATGGATTTTGAATTAATTGCAAGACCAACAATCACTTGCAGTCCAAGTGATTTCTTGCATATATTTTGATCTACACATTATGGACTTATGCAAAAATGGACCTTTTATTTTAATTGTGATGCTTCTTTGATCCAATGAAAGATTATCTCTCAATTTGCTCAGGAAACGTGTTATCTTAAATGGTTCCATTTTGGCTCCTTTTGATCTCTTTGCAGACAAATAAAATTTATAGCCAAATAAATGATGACGCGTGTAAAATAATATATTAAATATCAATTCTATGTTTTAGGAATTTAATCAAATTTAATTCTTAAAGTAAATAGTAAATTAATTGATATTTTAATATATATTTTCGGCCAATCAAATGTCGCCAAGTGTCAAATCTTAATTCTTGGCAATCAAGATTGTATCTTGCAAATTATAAAAGAGAATACCAATATGTTAGTAATTCAAATCACATCTTATGATTAAGGCAATAAATGCCCATCAAATCATTAAGGACTAATCAAATTGTATCATTTCATCAAATAATTATGGTAAGAACTACTATCCTAAAGCACCCCGTCTTGAAATTGTAATGTTTAATTTGAAATTAAGGTGTCAAACCCTCGAATTAATGTTATTGAAGAGCGAAATCAAATTTGAAGGAGACCAAATTAGTGATTCCACCTCCAAAAATTTCAAATCCAAAAGATATTGTTCTTAAAGAGAAGAATTAGAGGAGCCATAGAGATTGTAACCATTTAATTCATTTAATTCAATAAAAATCTAATTTGTACTATTTTCTTGTTTTTATTTTATAGAAAACAAAATTTGTGTTATAAATTTCTGGTATGCCCTATGGGATAATCTCTACCTCTCATCTCTTCTCTTTACCAAAAATTTTGAAGTACCATGATGACTGCTCGCAAGATCACAGTAGTGAAGGTTGCTACTTCAAATCCTACAGTCGAAAGTGTTGGTGTTGTCATAAGGAGTATGTCCAAGAAGTTACCAGAATCTTTCGAGATGACTCATTTGCTCAAAATTGCTGAGAATGATTCACCACATCTTACCAACACCAATGAAGATGATAGGGACCTGAAGGATGAAACTGCATCATCTACTCCTCATTTAGCATCAAGTTACTCATTTACTTCAAATATGGCTCTATTCATGGTGACAAATGCTATAACTCTGGAGGAGCAAATCGCAAGTTTGATAATAGCCATTGAGAGGCTCATAAAGCATGTTCTAGAACAAGACTCTCAAATTACAAAGCTTATGAACAAAGTGGACAATACTAATACTTAGTCGTATAATGGGCAAACAAGTTGAAGCTCATGACGATGCTGAAACATTTATGAAGCAACAACTAAGTGAAAAGTCTTCTAAGGAGTTCCAAGTTTCATCTTATGGGTTGATTCCTGCTGAACAACTAAAGAAATTTATCATGGGGACTATCAAAGATAAGTTCAATGGAAGTTCCAAATCATCTTTGACTTATGCCAAGCTATACACCCAAAGGATTGACAATTTGAGGATGCCAGCTGGCTACCAACCCCTAAAATTTCAATAATTCGATGACAAAGGCAACCTAAAGTAACACGTGACTCATTTCATTGAGACGTGCAATAATGTTGGAACATATGGAGACTACTGGTGAAGCAATTTGTTCGATCATAGAAAGGAATTACTTTTGCTTGGTACACTAATTTGGAGACAAACTTAATTGACAGTTGGGAGCAGTTGGAACAAGAGTTTCTTAATTAATTTTATAGTAGCCGATGAATAGTCAGCATGATTGAACTCACAAATTCATGCTAATGGAGAGAAGAGCATGTTATTGACTGCATTATCATTTGAGAAATCTAAGCCTTAACTGATTTAGCTATTGGGATGTGCATTTAAGGAATACATTAGGGCCTTCGATATATCCTTCAAGGAATCTAACCTAAGACATTTGAAGAATTGGCTACTCGGGTCCATGACATAGAGTTAAGTATGGCTATAAGTGGAGTTGAGGGGCCACCCATCTAAGAACCTTACAAGTCTAAAGAAAGGCAAGAAGCTAAGAAAGGGGGCAAGTCTTTTTTCCAAAACTCCAAACAAAGAATCCATGGCAGTCAATAATGGGTTTGCGCGATCCGGGAAATATATACGCAGCGGAATTTAAAATTTTTCAAAAACATAAATATACATCACATCACATGTAATTAAAACGAATCCCGAAACACTTTCGCGATTACTTAGTTGTGCTTTTTCTGATAGTTAAAGTAAGAAAGTTTCTAAAACCCTTACCTTGATTTGCACTCCGGCTAATGTAGGGATTGAAACGATTCAAATCGTTATCTCTGCATGAAAGTATCTCCATATTTTTCAATTCAAAACCCCTTTGATTAAAATCTGATTCGCTTCTAGGATCCCAAATATTATCCCTCTAACGGCATCCACACATTGGATGCCCACTTGCAATCGAATCCTATGCTAGTAGTTTTCGATTCAATAATTTTATCCCAAAATAATTTTATTTGGAACAAAAACACATTAACCATTAGTGTTTTAGGTGTTTAATTTGATTTTTAATTTAACAATTAAATCAAGAATTAAACTAGATAAAAGGTTGGTGAACTTTTGGAGATTGAAAGGAAACAAGGGACGAATTATTAGAAATGAAGAAAACTATTTTTCTTCAAGAGAGAGAGGTTGTTTTCCATATTTGTTTTTTAAAAATCTGCAATAAAATCCCCATAAAAAACATCCAAGAAGATTGTCAATCAAGACTATCATAAGTTCTTTCCATGTAGGACTCTTCTTCCTTTCTTATCTCAAACTCTTTTGGTAAGTTTTTTTAACCCATAAGAACTTTCTTTTTCCCTTATTACCTCTTAGAAATTGAATTCCTAATTCAACCTCCTTTAGGAATTGGATTCCCAATCCAATTTCCTAGTAGGCTTCCTACAAGCCCACACCTAATGGGCCTAGGCCTAAATAATCAATTAGACCCTACTTTAATTGATCAAATCAATTAAATTAATTAGACCCATCTTAATTAATTGATCCAATAAATTAATTAAATGTTCCAATTGGACTTCCTAATCCAATTAGGTCCAATCAATTAATCCAATTAATTAATTGACTTAATTCCATAATTAAATTAATTTAACCTCCATTAATTAATCATATTAATTAATTTAATCCAACACTTGGATTAATTTCTAGGCTAGAAATGGACTTGTCCAAGTTTTGTGTGTGACCTCTTATATTCACTTTAAGCTAGCCGTGGGTTTACAACTCTTGTGACTTAGTTGAACAATTAATTATTCTGATTAATTAATCTAATTAATTAATTCTCTTGGAATTAACTCATTAATTCCAAGAACCCACAAGACATAGGAATCACCTAGCAATACACCATGACTCCTAGTCTAAGGTGAATGTGCGAGCTTATTTCAATTCTGAATACCATGCAAGTATGGTCCTTCCGTCATCTAATCTCCCGATTGAGCCTGGGGCATGGATGTTGAGTCGAAACCCCATTAGCTTAATAACTATATTTCCATTCCTAGTAGCTTGACTCGATGATGAATAATTAGAAACCCACGTCTAATTTTCATCCAACCTTGGTTAAGGATTTTAGAGTCAAGTACAGTGGAGCACATAGGAGATTCACCTATTTATCTAGATAGGTGACAGATCATTTGTTGGCCACTTATTAATCTCCATATATGAAGATGTTATACTCAATATAAACCCCTTGTCATTATCATGCAATCGAGAAATACATCAAAGTACAATATGTCACGCACAAGATTACCATGGTACCTCAAGTCTAAGGACTAATTCTTGCACTATCGTAATGAAAAAATTCCTATTTGATAATAGAATATTTTCAATTGGAAATTTTTAAGTGGGGTTGTTTAGTGTACTTGTTCCCAACAAGCACCCGTACACATGCACTAGTATCTCCACACCAATACCTATGGAACGAGGCATCCTCATTTCGAACCTGCAACGTATGCGCAAGTCTCAATGGGATCAATGATGTCCCATCTCATTGATCCTTAACTTGGAATATTTTAAGATCATAGCTGTAGAGGCATATTCCACGATCACCATCATATGTGCAACCATGCTTTATAGCTATGCCTAATTCTTATGATGAATTTAAGATAAAGATTGCCATTTAAATATATTAATATAAATAAGAATGATTCGCAAGGGCATAAGAATGACCAAAACAATTGGCATGTCGGGCACTACTCTAACAATCAATACAACGCCTATCAAATTAAGAGGAAATACAAATGACAAAAGTGGTGAAAAGAAAGATATTTTTTAATAAAGGGGCAAAGAAAGTTGACTTTAAAAATGATGCAAGTAAAGTAATACCCCTTCCTCGATTCTAATATATCTGAAAAACTCGATGACTTGTTCTTGAAGAGAATAATTAGAGGAGTCATAGAGATTGTAAACATTTAATTCTTTTTATTTAATAAAAATCTAATTTGTACTATTTTTCTTGTTTGTTATTTTTTAAACAATGAAATTTTGTTACACTCTTTTTGTCTATTGATATGAAATTCTTATAAAATAAAAGACATTAATAAAAATATAATATCAATAAAAAGAAAACAAGAAAAATATAAAGGAATTGATATAAAAATATATAGAAACATGAACTTATAATGAGGGGTTGTGGGTGAAAGAATAAGAAGAAAAAGAAATTGGTAGGGGTCGACTGTTGATGGACAATCGGTAGCAGGTGGGGGTTAGTCACCGGCAAACGACAGTGGGTGGTTAGGCCGGTTGCGCATAAGTGGTTGATGGAAGAAGAACAAAACAAAAAAAAGAAGAAGAAAAAGAAAAAAAATTGAAAAAAAAGAAAATTATTTAAAAAAAGAATTGGACAAGGAGAAAAAAATAAAAATAATTAAACTTATTCCAAATTCACTCTAAATTCACATCCTTCTTAGATCTGAATATTGTTACATATTTTTCTCTATACAATCACCTGATTTTGGAAAAGTGGTCAGGATAACAGTTTTAGCTTTATCTGTTATCTTCATTTTTAAAGTTTAACCACCTAACTCCAACCACTAAAGAGAAAGTTATGCTTGATTTAAATAGATATGTTAGTATAGATAGACCCCTTCTAATGTAAACATTTAGATAGATTTTCTACTATTCTCAAGGTTAAATTGGGCTGAGTTTTCAACAACATCATTGTAGTTCTATTTCTTAGCTTTCAAATAAAATAAGATCCAGGTCCACAGGATTTTTGAGCATAGAGTTGTGTCCAAAATACAAAAATTGCACAAGTTTAGAAACGTGCTGATTTTGAATTTAATGCAAGCCCAACAATCACTTGCAAAGTTTAAGTGATTTTTTTGTATACATTTTGTTCCACACATGATGGACTTAGTGTAACAACCTCCCAACAATATGTATAAAAATATATATAAACAATCTGTGCAACATAATTTGTGCACGTATGCATGTGTATAACTCTTTTTTTTTTCTACTTAGTTCAACAAAATATTGATATAAGTAAAGTATTTTTATATCCTGTCACACTGTATATACATAGGTAGTTATTAAATATTAACCAAGTCTATCAAAACCATCACAAACCCAAACTCTCTATCACAAAGGAGTTTGGAAAGTATATACAGGATAAAGTCATTAATATAATAATACATAACTGTAAAATAAAAAACACAGCCCACAAAATAGCCCAACAGGTCGTCATCCAAGTACATTGATCTTTAAAAGCCTGTAGGAGCTCCACTGCCATCCAGTAAACCAGAAGTCTCAAGTCTAACCATGTTCACCTACAATGCATGAACTACATGAGCTAACGCTCAATAAGTAAAAATCATGCATGACAAGATTATGATATAAAATCTTATGCAACTCAACTTTAAGATATGATGCTATAAATATGTCAAATTGAGTACTCATAAATCAAAGAGTTTTTATTAAAAATCACTTCATTTATTGGGCCTTTGGCCCACCTACTATGCACCGGATAGAGTTTTGAACAATATCAATAATCACATGGCCATAAATAAATTGACTCAGTCCAAGGGCCATCTCCTGGGATCACCAGAGGTCCACCCCCTGTCTTCCCCTGTGATCCTTTAAAAGTCTTTCCATTGGCGGAGTCAATAAGGGCACAGTCAAGTGGTCCACCCTCTCGTGACCACCAGAGGTACACCCCCTGTCAACCCCTATGATCCTCTGAGAAGTAATACTCGCGGTGCCCCAAAATATCATATAAGCATGCCTCGCATGCCTTGGTACACTAGTAGTGACCAACCAAAATATTTTATTTCTGAAAATCATATTTCAAATCATATCGTGCATGCAAGAACCTCCACTATACTCATATACCGTGCATGCACATGTAAATGCTCATGAATAGTATGTTCAATATGGAATACAAGTTATCTTGCTCTCAACATGTTTCAAGAATCATAAGACTCTTAATCAAATTTAATATCATCAACACATTAGGTATAAATGCTTCAAGACATACTATGTTCATGCATTGTAGTTGCAAATAGATCTTTACTTACCTTTTACTTGGTTGGTGGCTTAGTCTAGATTTGTTTATTGTTCCCCTCCAGTATTATATGTAAAATAGCTTGTAATATTACCCAACATCAAGTGCCATTCCCAATTTGGCAAGTTGAAAACATAAAATATCGTACTAAGACCTTAAGCACCAAGTTATCTAGGTAACAATCATGCTTTCACAAACTAGAACCCAATCTATTCCCTCAAATGCCTTAATTCCTCATCTTAGATACATGTAAATATCATATAATTGAAGTAATATAACTTTAATATCATGCACCTAATTGTTACCACTCAATAGCAACATGTCTAGGTTGAAATATGCTAAGTTATAAAATGGGACAGATTCACATTTTCATATTTTCTTGTTGTCCAATTTAGTTGTATGATAATTTTGGGATCCTTAAGCATATCCAATCACACCCAAATTTTTAACACATGTATATAACATCAAAAAAAAATGTAACCATGTCATATAATTACTAAAACTCATGGATATAGCTTTCCAAGTTCAGCTCTCTTCACAACATACTAAAACAGATTGTTTTCCTACCGTGATAGTATTGCACACTTCATAACATTAATAGTTTTGGCACCTTTAAGTATATTCAATCACTCCCAAATTTTCACCTTACTTAGATAACACATATAAAGAGAAAACCAGGTCAAATTACTACCAAAACTAATGGAGTTATTGATGTAAAACCAGCACCATTCACATAGTACAAAATCTGAATTTCAAAGAAGACAGTTTTGAGCACCTCTTTAATTATCATACTATATTACAATTTATAACCTCTCAAAACTTACATACATCACCTAGAATCATATATAATCACATATACATTGAAATACATAGGTTTTAATCAAGTTATTATACATATATAAAGTATAAATATCAAAACTTAGCAAGTATACAATTTCTGTCCCTAGTGTTTTTTATTGTGATTTTACAACTAAAAATCCTTCTTTTGTGAATTATAAGACCACGAATAGCATCCTAACTTGATTATAATCAATAATAGAAGCTTTAAAAATCATAAACGCTCAAACAATTCAAGAACTTAAATAAAAAAACATGAGTTAAAGCTCACCTATGCACAGATTTTAGCTTCAACTTGCTCCTCCTTACTCCCTTTGCTTCCTTCACTTTTTTGCTTTACTTGGAATTACTTGAGAGCAATTTATAAAATTTCATATGAAGGTTTGTGATGTGAAATAGCTCAGAAAATGGTTTATTGTCTTGTTCAATGATTGAAATGAAGAAAGGTTGAGATGGAATCTTGAGGTGGCAAATCTTGAGGTGGCAAGGTTGAGTTGTCAAGTGGTGGTTCAAATCTAATATTTTTCACACATTATATAGCCCTAATATAGTGTTTCTCATTACTTATTTATCTATGTACAACCTACTTTAATCTCCATATGATTGGATAATACATTATGTCCTAATTTCTTAACCGTTCATTCGATCTCCAAACCAATTGACATCCGATTCTTAAATGATTGTCTAGTTTTCATTTTCTAAAATCACATGCACATATGAAAATTGTATTATGACACTTAAATAACATTGTATCATATTCGATATCCACATTTTGTTAATCTATGGATGTATACCTTTAAAACACCTTGATCTAATTGAATCGAATCATATAAGCTTACTAGTGACACCTTTAACACTTCTAAAATTATAACATATAACCTATGAATATCCAATATATTGACCAATCTATTCTTTTTCTTATCTAGATATCGAATTACTTAATTAGGTTATAGGATCTCAACCATTAACATCAAGTAATAGCATTAGAGGTATAACAATTAAGAATACTATATAAGATGCTAATGCAAATTAGCATATAAGTAGCATGTAATGCATGGATTATATTGGTCAAGTGAGTAGTGTGAGGCTTGGGTATTACACTTAGGTAGAAAGGCCCTTTTCTAATTATGATACTTCTTTGATCTAATGAAATATTATCTCCCAATTTGATTTGATCGAATGAAATATTATCTCTCAATTTGCTAATGGAACGTGTTACCTTATTTGGTTTCATTTTGGCTCCTTTTGATCTCTTCTTATCCATTGATTCACAAATTTCTATAAAACACAAAACATTAATAAAAATATAATATTAATAAAAACAAAGTAAGAAAAATGTAAAGGAATTGACATAAAAATATATAGAAATATGCCCTTATCAAATTCCCCTACTTAACCTTTGTTATCCTCGAACAAAACTAAAATAAAACTAAACTAATCCACTTTCATAGGAAATCTCAATTGCATTTAGCATATGCAACAAGCCTTTAAACCCTTAGGTGGCCCATAGAGGATGAATGGTAGTCTCGTGAGGGCTTCATATGATGATACCTATAAACACCTATGATAACTAACTTCTAACTATTATTCTCAGGAAACAACAAAGTAATATAGAACTAAAATAAAAAAGTATTGAATCTAACCCTTTAATCATTCAAAAGTGAATACATTTTCACAATAACCAGACTCAAGTGCGTGTGTGAATAGGTAATGTCAATAGTGATGAAACCATGCATACTTCAAATAAGTGAATTTCTATAGAACCTCACAAAAACCATCACCCGGTTTCTAATGGAAAGTTAAACATCATAGGCTTCTCTTTTAGTACAAATCTCCACCACACAGAATGCATCATATAAAATCAAAAGGTTTTCAACAAAAGTTGTAATGGAGCTAAAGGGTTGTGATGTGGCTAAGAAATAAAAGGATAAGATACAATAAAGGTTCTAAAAACTTCATAGGTTAGAGACATAGAGTTCATTAATGGAGAATTCTCATACTCCATGAATTTCAACACGGGGGCCTTTTGTTATTGAGTTGGACCCCTCTTCATCATTCTTATGAACTTTGCACCATCCCATTTTTAGTTGCAACTCATGATATTTTATTCAACACTTTGCAACTTTTTTTCTCTATTCCCCTTTGTTTTAGGATTCCCCCACACTTATCTTCTATTCCAACCCAAATTTCTTTTGCAAGCTCACCTTGTCAATAAAATGTCTCTTAAGCTCCAAATCATTTTTAGAACAAGGGTAGGATAATAGTGTATTTAGGCTAGATAAGAAGATATGGTTACCATAGAAAAATCTTATTCATTGAAAGGCTCAAAGTGGCTTACTATGGGTGATGTTCTCTTGGAACATCAATTTGGCCATAGTGCTAGAAAGTCTAGTGCCTTAATCATTTTTCAAGTGGTGCTTAATCAGTCGTTCGCCTCGATAGACCAAAAGGAAAAGTTCTAACACTCCACCCCTATATATCGAAAACCCAAGTAATGATTAAAACGAGGGTATAAGAACTACTTATTTTGACATACTTGTCTCCATCCCGAATAACATAACTATATATGAAAAAAGATTTAAGTATAATTATCACAAAAATATATCAACCAAAGAATAACACCAAGGTTCAAAACAACACCCATCATTAATCACAACCACATTATTCATGCTCAATTTTCATTATTGAAGTTGGAAGAACAACAATGACTAAAAAATAATTGACAATGCACAAACCTTTAGTTAAAGACTTCAAAAACATGCCATGCTATGCAAAAAACAGATGGGGGTACGTTTCAAGAGTACTAAAGTTACTCCTTACTCTACTACCCTTTTTCATATTTTCAATGGACCCAAAAAAATATGCTTGATTTTTTTAGAAAAATAACTAGAAAAGTACACATTGAACTTACCAGGACATGATATCAACTGTCCTCCCCCAACCTAATTGAGACATTGTCCCTAATATCGAAAATAGAAAGGAAAGTAAAGCTTAAAAGATGTCACTTGAAATGTGACTTATTGGAAAATAAAACTGAAACAACACAATATACACACTATTAGTCAAAACCATTTATTTCATAGGTAGAGAGTCAAATTCATTTTGTGTTTTTGACCACTGTCCCTTTTGGACCAATCCACACAAGCCAAGGTTGGAATAGGTTCTGGCACATATGCTAGAAGTTGAACAATCAGTTGGTTAGGTGTTGGTGAAAAAATGAGGACTCATCTTGCATCCAGTGAAATAAAACCTTTTTCCACAACATATCTACAAAAAATAGTAAACCATCAAAAAATCCATTAACATTAAGAATACATATAGGTTTCTGGTGAATATTGAGTTGTGCCCAAGAGACAACTTGGAATAACTCCTCCTGTGTACCAAAACCACCAGGTAGGGTAATGAATGCAACCACATTGTTTAACATGTTAGATATTTTGTCCAGAATATGTGACACTTTTAGCTCATCTTCGATGGTCATACATGTGATATTCTATACTGTTAAAGGTTTTGTGATAACTTCTAAAACTTTAACTCTTCCTACATGAGTAGAAGTAGCAACACTCCCCATTAACCCCAGACTGCCTCCCCCGTACACTAAATGAATTTTTCTTTTTGCCAGAGTTCTACCAAGGTTATTGGCTGCCTCCATAAACTCACCATTTTTCTTGGATTGGCTCCACAAAAGACACAAACATATTTGAACTTGTGAGTGGAAGACCCTTCGTTTTTTTCTCTCTCTTAGTTTTTAAGAGTAAGTTATGCAAAAATATAAGTACGGTGCTATTTATTGAGGTGTGAATAGGGAATGTATTTATTACATATTTTTTTCTTTTGTCAGAAAGGTTAAAAATAAGAATACAAAATTTGAAAATTAGCTACTTATAGGTTAATATATATGTAGTTGTGACTTTGACTCACATATTCCTCTAGTTTTACATTCAGTAACGACTTAAACGCCCTTTATGGGTCAAAGATATGCTTTGCATCTAGTTTTCTTATAAACTGGCAAACAAGGCCTTTTAATGTAAGATTCTCAAGACTATAATGCTCATATTCATCCCACAAGTGATTCCATAAATTAGTATTGCACGATTCACGAATCCACAAGAATATATCTCACGAGTCAATAGAATGTCATCTAGAGACTCCTTATTCAGTCCATCCTTAATGAATTAAATTTTATCTTGATTTTTAGAAATTATTCATAAGGACGACACTTTGTGTTATAAGTACATCGAGCACATTTATGACAAACTTGTATTTTTTTCGCCCTTTGTTTTTTTGCATATGAGCTTTTACCTAAACCAAGCATGTATCTAGTAAGAAAGTTTGAAAACTCACATGTTACTCTTATCTTTGTTTCAATTATCTATCGTATGTCTCTTCGGATGCCCTGTGCATAAGATCCTTAATCTTTCAATCTTGGTTTGGTAAATTTTTAAAATTGCATTTTTAGGAAGAAAAGAAAATTTCTTCTTGAGAGTTAGAAGGACGTTATCCATTTTAAAAAGAATAAGGAATAAGAATGAGAAAAGGCAAAAATTTATACAAAGATTTCAATTGTTTAGGAAAGTGATAAGTCCGACTTTAATAGCCACAGAATGCCATTATTGTAACACCCCCATTCCTACAAAACCATATATATTGTATAATTTGACATGATAGAACCTGTGTGCATGCATGGAATATTTTTTTTGTAACACTTTAAGAAAAGATATATCACTTCTTACATACACAACCCTGTTTAAAATAGAAGGATCAGTATTTATATAAAAACACAACACCCATAACGACCACAATATTTACATACTTATTTACAGTAAAGTTTTAAAAGAGAAATATAGTACCAATCTAAAAACGTAATACACCAGACTCAAAATATAACAAGCCAACAAAATAGCCCAACAGGTCGTCATCCATGTACACACTCCCTCAAACACCTGCAGGAGCTCCAACAGCCGACCACCAGCCAAAGATGCTTCAAGCATCGTCGTACTCACCTACAATGCATAAACTATATGAGCTAACGCTCAGCAAGTAAATATTATGCATGTCAAAGAATAATCCACAATATCAAGTCATGCAACTCAAAATGCTATGCTCACAATGCAATTTTATGCATCAAAATATTTCTCTCAAAATCATTTCTTCTTGGGCCCCTGACCAACGCTACTATCCCATGCACCGGAAAAGAGCTCTGTACACCGCCATAATCCAATGGCCAATAATCATATAAGCATGCAAATCCATGCATACTCATACGCATACAAATCCATGCACGCGAACCTGCAAATCCATGCATAAAACCATGCAAATCCATGCATGCTTCGATGCACTAGTAGTGGTCAGCAAAATATTTTCCTTTCTCTGAATCATGCCGTGTAATGCAAGATTTATCACAATGCTCGTATATGATGCATGCACGTGCTATGACAATGCCCATGTATGTATGCTCAATGGAGAGCCCTCTACTATGCACATATGATTTATGATATCACATATAATTCACACATCTACTATGTCTATGCATTGTGGTTGCAAATGAATCTTTACTTACCTTTCACTTGGTTGGTGGCTTAGTCTAAATTTGTTTAGTATTCCTCTCCAACCTTAGATGTAAAATAGCCTGTAATATTACCCAACATCAAGCACCATTCCCAATTTGGCAAGTTGAAAACACAAAATCTCATACTAGACCTTAAACACCAAGCTATAAGCTAACAATCAAGCTTTCACAAACTAGAACCCAATATAGCCCCTCAAATACCTCAATTTCTCATCTTAAATGCATGCAAACATCATGTAATTGAAGTATTATAACTCTAATAGCATGTACCTAATTGTTAACACTCAATAGCAACATATCAAGGTTGAAACATGCTAAGTGATCAAATGTGGCAGATTCACATTTTCATATTTTCTTGCTGTCAAGTTTAGTTGCATGATAATTTTAACATCCCTAAGCATATCCAATCACTCCCAAATTTTTACCACACTTATATGACATGTATATAAATGTAACCATATCATATAATTGCTAAAAATCACGGATATAGCTTCCCAAGTTCAGCTCTCTTCATGACATACTGAAACAGATTGTTTCCTACCGTGACAGTTTTGCACACTTCATGACATTAATGGTTTTGGCACCCTTAAGTATATTCAATCACTCCAAAATTTTCACCATACTTAGATAGCATATATAAGGAGACAACCAGGTCATATTATTACAAAAAATAATGTATTTAGCTCCCTTAATTCAGTTTCCTTCACAGCACACCAAAACAGATTTTGCTATTTTGGCAGTTTGAGTGTTTCTCCAATATCATTCTCTATTTCAATTTCCAACTGATAAAACTTGATTCCAATACTCTTAACTCATATATGGTCATGTAAATGGTAATAATTATAGGTTTTATTCAACATACCATACACTTTTGAAGCCTAAAACACAAGAAAACAGTAAGATGACAGTTTTTGCCACAAGTATTTCCTATTAAGTGTTTGTGATCAAAAACCCTTTCTTTGTGCACCAAAGTCTAACTAAAAACTTCCTAACACTTTTATAAGAGATATTGAAAGCTTAACAAACCATTATCTCTATTTCCTCCACCTATACCCCAATTCAATTCACCACCTAAGAACGAGTTTGAAACTCCTCCTCTTACTCTTGACACTCCTCATCAACCTGAAACTGTTGAAATGACCCAAAATTATAGAAAGTTGAAGGAGTTAGTTGTCCTTATTTTGGAGAATCAACCGCTTTGCATCATATACCACAATATTGAAGTGGGCTTTATACTCAAATCAAGTATGATCCATCTTCTTCCTACTTCCCATGGCTTTGCAGGAGAGGACACAAACAAGCACCTCAAGGAATTCCGTGTGGTTTGTTCAAGCATGAAACCGTTGGTATTTTAGAATAACACATCAAACTCATAGCCTTTCCACTCTTATTAGCAGATTTAGCTAAAGAATGGCTCTACTACTTACCTTCCGGTATTGTCATCACATGGAATGAGATGAGGAGACTTTTCTTAGAGAAATATTATCCTGCATCCAAAGCTGGGAGTATTCGAAAAGAAATTTGTGAAATCCGACCGTACAATGGAGAATCTCTTTATGATTATTTGGAGAAGTTTAAGAAATTATGTGCTAGTTGCCCCAATCACCAGATAAGTGACCAACTTCTTATACAATATTTTTATGATAGACTAATGCTTATGAATAGAAATATGATTGATGTTGCTAGTGGGGAGCACTAGTTTATAAAATATCGTATACAGCAAGAAACTTGATTGTAAATATGGCCGCCAATTTCTAATAATTCATAACCTATAATGATCCACCACCACCACCACTGAAGACCATTAATGAGGAGGTAAGCACTTCTACTCTTGAACAAAAAAATTCACATCTTACCTATTTTATGCAACAATTGGTTGTAGGACAACAGATAAAAGCATGTGGAGTTTGTTGCATGATGGGATATCCTATTGATATATGCTCAACCCTTCAAAAAAGCCCAACTCAGCAAGTAAATACAGTTGGTGGTTATTCAGGGCAAGTAAGGTGGAGATATGATCTTTACTCCAACACTTGCAATGAGGAATGGAAGGATCATCCAAATTTGAGGTATGGAAACTAACAACAGACTATTCCATTTCTTGCATCTAATCATCCACGGGGGCACTTTAGTTGAAGGCACAACCATCATTATCAACCTCACTCACCGCCAGCTCCACAACAAGTAGGTAAATCTCTACAAAATCTTGTTAAAACTCTTTCTACTAATACCATTCGATTCCAGTAGACAACACAAGCTTATCTCCAACATATTGAGAATCAAGGGGGGAAAATGGCTACTGGCTTAAGTCGATTGCAAGCTCAAGAATCAGGCAAGCTACCTTCTCAACCCATGGTAAATCCATGACCCTTAGGATAGGAAAGCAGTTGGATTCACCCATCTTACCCACAAAAGACATATCCAAAAAAGGGGAGAAAGATGAGACACGAAGTACCATTTTCCCTTAGTGAACCCTTGTCTTCGTATCCAACCACCACTCGTGTAACACCCCCATTCCTACACAACCATATATATTGTATAATTTGACATGATAGAACCTGTGTGCATGCATGGAATATTTTTTTTTGTAAAGAAAAGATATATCACTTCTTACATACACAACCCTGTTTAAAATAGAAGGATCAGTATTTATATAAAAACACAACACCCATAACGACCACAATATTTACATACTTATTTACAGTAAAGTTTTAAAAGAGAAATATAGTACCAATCTAAAAACATAATACACCAGACTCAAAATATAACAAGCCAACAAAATAGCCCAACAGGTCGTCATCCATGTACACACTCCCTCAAACACCTGCAGGAGCTCCAACAGCCGACCAACCAGCCAAAGATGCTTCAAGCATCGTCGTACTCACCTACAATGCATAAACTATATGAGCTAACGCTCAGCAAGTAAAGATTATGCATGTCAAAGAATAATCCACAATATCAAGTCATGCAACTCAAAATGCTATGCTCACAATGCAATTTTATGCATCAAAATATTTCTCTCAAAATCATTTCTTTCTTGGGCCCCTGACCAACGCTACTATCCCATGCACCGGAAAAGAGCTCTGTACACCGCCATAATCCAATGGCCAATAATCATATAAGCATGCAAATCCATGCATACTCATACGCATACAAATCCATGCACGCGAACCTGCAAATCCATGCATAAAACCATGCAAATCCATGCATGCTTCGATGCACTAGTAGTGGTCAGCAAAATATTTTCCTTTCTCTGAATCATGCCGTGCAATGCAAGATTTATCACAATGCTCGTATATGATGCATGCACGTGCTATGACAATGCCCATGTATGTATGCTCAATGGAGAGCCCTCTACTATGCACATATGATTTATGATATCACATATAATTCACACATCTACTATGTCTATGCATTGTGGTTGCAAATGAATCTTTACTTACCTTTCACTTGGTTGGTGGCTTAGTCTAAATTTGTTTAGTATTCCTCTCCAACCTTAGATGTAAAATAGCCTGTAATATTACCCAACATCAAGCACCATTCCCAATTTGGCAAGTTGAAAACACAAAATCTCATACTAGACCTTAAACACCAAGCTATAAGCTAACAATCAAGCTTTCACAAACTAGAACCCAATATAGCCCCTCAAATACCTCAATTTCTCATCTTAAATGCATGCAAACATCATGTAATTGAAGTATTATAACTCTAATAGCATGTACCTAATTGTTAACACTCAATAGCAACATATCAAGGTTGAAACATGCTAAGTGATCAAATGTGGCAGATTCACATTTTCATATTTTCTTGCTGTCAAGTTTAGTTGCATGATAATTTTAACATCCCTAAGCATATCCAATCACTCCCAAATTTTTACCACACTTATATGAAATGTATATAAATGTAACCATATCATATAATTGCTAAAAATCACGGATATAGCTTCCCAAGTTCAGCTCTCTTCATGACATACTGAAACAGATTGTTTCCTACCGTGACAGTTTTGCACACTTCATGACATTAATGATTTTGGCACCCTTAAGTATATTCAATCACTCCAAATTTTCACCATAATTAGATAGCATATATAAGGAGACAACCAGGTCATATTATTACAAAAAATAATGTATTTAGCTCCCTTAATTCAGTTTCCTTCACAGCACACCAAAACAGATTTTGCTATTTTGGCAGTTTGAGTGTTTCTCCAATATCATTCTCTATTTCAATTTCCAACTGATAAAACTTCATTCCAATACTCTTAACTCATATATGGTCATGTAAATGGTAATAATTATAGGTTTTATTCAACATACCATACACTTTTGAAGCCTAAAACACAGAAAACAGTAAGATGACAGTTTCTGCCACAAGTATTTCCTATTAAGTGTTTGTGATCAAAAACCCTTTCTTTGTGCACCAAAGTCTAACTAAAAACTTCCTAACACTTTTATAAGAGATATTGAAAGCTTAATAAACCATAAAACCATTCATAATAATCTGAAAACCAAAGGCAAAACCGTAGATAAGTGTTACCTATGCAGATTTTGAGGCTAACTTGATGGTAATCACTTCTTCTTTGCTTTTCTTGTTTTTATTTCAACTTGGAATCAATTTGGATCACTTGGAAACCTTAAGGTGTGTGTTTGGAAGATGAAAATGGCTGAAATGAGGGTCTGGTCGTTGCTTAAGGGTGAAGGGTTTGAGGTGTTAGCTTGAGATGTTAGCTTAAGCTTAATAGGAAAGCATGAGGTGGCAAGTAAATGGCAAAATCTGATTTTCTCCCTTATCTTGCAGCCCTAATCTTGTGTGTCTCACCTATTTTTATTTGGTTGCAACCTATCTTAATCACCATTCATTCCCATAGGTAATTCCTATGTCCGTTCATTCGATCTCCAAACCGATTCGCATCCGATTCTTAAAGAATTATCTAGTTTGCATTTCTAAAATCATATGCACATAAGGGCCTTGTAATATGACACTTAAATCATATTATATCATGTCCAATATCCCAAGTATGCTAATTTACAAATATATACTTTTGAAATAACTTGATCAAATCAAATTAAACGCGTATAAAGTTACTAGTAACACTTTTAGCACTTCCAAAATTATAACCTATATATCCCATCTATATCTAATATTGATCCACCTCATTTTGTTCTTATTTCAATATAAAATCAACTACTTAGATTAAGAAATTCAATAACTAATATCGTGCAAGAGCTTCAGCATTAAGTTTAATATTCAAGAATGTCGTATAAAATAAAATAAATTATGCAATGTCAATAGAAATGCAAATAGCATATAAAATTAACATGTAATGCATGAATCATATTTGGCCATGTGAGTAGTAAGAGGCTCGGGTATCACAACTCGCAACTGGGAAGAATCCAAAGTCAGTAACTACTCCTAAACCTCACTCTCTTACTTATGTAACACCTCCACCTTTTCCTAGTAGGTTAGCAAGATCTAAGAAAGATGAGCAAGAAAATGAGATCTTTGAGACCTTTGAAAAAGTAAAGGTGAACATCCCCCTTCTTGATTCCATCGAGCAAGTGTCTCGCTATGCCAAATTTCTCAAAAGCTATGCACTAACAAAAAAAAGTTGAGGAGAGATAAAAAAGTGAGTGTAAAAGAGAATATTTCGGTAGTTCTTGAAATGAAGATTCTTACAAAGTGCAGAGACCCTGGGACCTTCACCATTCCATGTACAATTGGTAACAACAGGTTTGAAAAGTGTATGTTAGACTTAGGAGCATCAATTAATGTTATGCCATATTCCATTTATACTTCTTTAAATCTAGGCCCTTCAAAAAGTTAGTATTGTTATCCAATTAGTGGATAGATCAAATGCATACCATTAAGGAGATCTGGAGGATGTTTTTACAAGTAAATAAATTGGTTTTCCTGGTGGATTTTTATATTCTTGAGATAGAGGATGATAGGTCCCTACACCTTACACCCATCCTCATAGGGAGACCATTCCAAAAATATCTTAAACTAAAATTAATGTTTATGATGGCACATTGTCTATGGAATTTGATGGTGAAATTATTAGATTTAATATCTTTAAAGCTATGAGGTATCCTAGTGATGTGCATTCTATTTTAGTAATTGATATTATTGATGTTTTAGCACAACAAATATTTGAATTGACTAGCAATGACGGATTGGAGGTTGCTTTGAAAAATAATCTCTATATATGAGACCTGAAAGAGATAAAAATTGATGTTCAAGTGTTGGAGAATGTAGAGAAAGCTGTGGAAGGATTGGACTAATTGCCAAAAAATATAAGGTATGATGTTTCTTATATTGCTTTGCCACTGTCTAATGAGAGACTTTTACCTTATTGTGTGTAGGCACCTATCTTGGAGCTCAAACCACTCCCAAAGCATCTTAAATATATGTATTTAGGCGAGAAAGAAATGCTTCCAATTATCATTGCTAAAGATCTCATTGATACCATGAGGATAAGCTTGTTAGGGTGCTCAGTGAGTACAAGATGGCTACTGGATGACCACTACTAATATTAAAGAAATTATCCCATCTATGTGCTTGTATCGGATCTTACTTGAGGAGGGATCCAAACCCACAAGGGAGGCCCAAAGGAGGTTGAATCCACCCATGATGGAAGTTGTGAAAAAAGAGATATTTAAGCTCCTTGATGTTGGGGTCATCTACCCTATTGCAGATAGCAAGTAGGTAAGTCCAGTCCAAGTGGTTCCAAAAAAATCTAATATCACTGTGGTGCAAAATAAATGCCAAGAGTTAGTGCCTCAAAGAGTTCAAACCGGATGGCAAGTCTGCATTGATTATAGAAGCTTAACTCTTCTACTCACAAGGATCACTTTCCTTTACCTTTCATTGAACAAATACATAAATGATTATCCGGTCATTCTTATTATTATTTTCTTGATGGCTACTTAGGTTACAATCAAATTTTCATTATCTCGAAGGACCAAGAGAAGACGACCTTCCTATGCCCATTTGGTACATTTGCCTACCGATGTATGCCATTCAAACTCTGCAACACACCGACTATATTTCAAAGGTCCATGGTGAGCATTTTCTTCAAGTACTTTGAAAAAAATCATAGAGATAGTCATGGATGATTTTAGTGTTTATGGTAATTCATTTGATAAATGTTTAGATAACCTTACACTTGTTTTTCAAAAATGAATTGAAACTAACCTTGTGCTTAATTGGGAAAAATGTCATTTTGTGGTTGATCAAGGGATAGTATTAGGGCGTGTTTTCTACTAGGGGTATTGAGGTTGATATATCTAAAAATAATCTGGTGCATTCTTTACCCTCACCCACTAATGTTAGGGAGATTCGCTCCTTTCTTGGACATACAGGTTTTTATCGTAGGTTTATTAAAGATTTTTCCGTAATAGCACTCCCCTGTATAGATTGCTTCAAAAGGATGCGGGTTTTGACTTTGATGACCAATACACAACAGCTTTTAACAAGCTTAAGGAACTCTTCATATCCACCCCCATTATCCAACCACCAAATTGGGAACCTCCTTTTAAACTTATGTGCTATGTAAGTAACTATGCAATGGGTGCCGTATTGGGGCAATGAGAATGGCAGACTCCTCATGCCATTTACTATGCTTCCATACTTTAAAAAATGCTCAACTCAATTATTCCACCATGAAAAAGGAACTTTAGGTGGTTATTTTTGCTTTGGAAAAATTTCCTTCTTATTTGATTGGTGCAAAAGTAAATGTTTATTCCAATCATGTAGCTTTTAGATACTTGCTCACTAAGAAGAATGCTAAGCCCTAACTTACTCGATGGATCCTTCTCTTACAAGAATTTGATTTGGATATCAAGGATGAGAAGGGGTCGAGAACCTAGTTGCAGACCACCTTAGTTGGTTGGTGCATGAGGAAGAATGTGTTACCATTGAATGAGGCTTTCCTGGATGATTGTGGAAGCCCTTGGTACACTATTATTATTTTCTTTTTATTTTCTTTATTTCTTCTATTTTGTTTTATCCTAAATGAAGATTCGTGCTGACAATGAGATAGGTAGTAATGTTTTTAATTTTTGTCATGCAATAGCAAATTAGTCACTTTTCAACGAAGAAAACCGTTGCAAAGATCTTGTAGTGTGGATTTTATTATCTCACACTTTTCAAAGACACTTTCACTTTCTGCAAAAGTTGTAAAAATTATCAAAATAAAGGATCCTTCCTAGTTAAGTGGTGGATAATTGTGATACCCGAGCCTCTTACTACTCACATGGCCAAATATGATTCATGCATTACATGTTAATTTTATATGCTATTTTCATTTCTATTGACATTGCATAATTTATTTCATTTTATACGACATTCTTGAATATTAAACTTAATTCTGAAGCTCTTGCACGATATTAGTTATTGAATTTTTTAATCTAAGTAGTTGATTTTATATTGAAATAAGAACAAAATGAGGTGGATCAATATTAGATATAGATGTGATATATAGGTTATAATTTTGGAAGTGCTAAAAGTGTTACTAGTAACCTTATACGGTTTAATTTGATTTGATCAAGTTATTTCAAAAGTATATATTTGTAAATTAGCATACTTGGGATATTGGACATGATATAATATGATTTAAGTGTCATATTACAAGGCCCTTATGTGCATATGATTTTAGAAATGCAAACTAGATAATTCTTTAAGAATCGGATGCGAATCGATTTGGAGATCGAATGAACGGACATAGGAATTACCTATGGGAATGAATGGTGATTAAGATAGGTTGCAACCAAATAAAAATAGGTGAGACACACAAGATTAGGGCTGCAAGATAAGGGAGAAAATCAGATTTTGCCATTTACTTGCCACCTCATGCTTTCTTATTAAGCTCAAGCTAACATCTCAAGCTAACACCTCAAACCCTTCACCCTTAAGCAACGACCAGACCCTCATTTCAGCCATTTTTATCTTCCAAACACACACCTTAAGGTCTCCAAGTGATCCAAATTGATTCCAAGTTGAAATAAAAGCAAGAAAAGCAAAGAAGAAGTGATTACCATCAAGTTAGCCTCAAAATCTGCATAGGTAACACTTATCTACGGTTTTGCCTTTGGTTTTCAGATTATTATGAATGGTTTTATGGTTTATTAAGCTTTCAATATCTCTTATAAAAGTGTTAGGAAGTTTTTAGTTAGACTTTGGTGCACAAAGAAAGGGTTTTTGATCACAAACACTTAATAGGAAATACTTGTGCAGAAACTGTCATCTTACTGTTTTCTTGTGTTTTAGGCTTCAAAAGTGTATGGTATGTTGAATAAAACCTATAATTATTACCATTTACATGACCATATATGAGTTAAGAGTATTGGAATCAAGTTTTATCAGTTGGAAATTGAAATAGAGAATGATATTGGAGAAACACTCAAACTGCCAAAATAGCAAAATCTGTTTTGGTGTGCTGTGAAGGAAACTGAATTAAGGGAGCTAAATCCATTATTTTTGGTAATAATATGACCTGGTTGTCTCATTATATATGCTATCTAAGTATGGTGAAAATTTTGGAGTGATTGAATATACTTAAGGGTGCCAAAACCATTAATGTCATGAAGTGTGCAAAACTGTCACGGTAGGAAACAATCTGTTTCAGTATGTCGTGAAGAGAGCTGAACTTGGGAAGCTATATCCGTGATTTTTAGCAATTATATGATATGGTTACATTTATATACATGTTATATAAGTGTGTTAAAAATTTGGGAGTGATTGGATATGCTTAGGGATGTTAAAATTATCATGCAACTAAACTTGACAGCAAGAAAATATGAAAATGTGAATCTGCCACATTTGATCACTTAGCATGTTTCAACCTTGATATGTTGCTATTGAGTGTTAACAATTAGGTACATGCTATTAGAGTTATAATACTTCAATTACATGATGTTTCCATGCATTTAAGATGAGATATTGAGGTATTTGAGGGGCTATATTGGGTTCTAGTTTGTGAAAGCTTGATTGTTAGCTTATAGCTTGGTGTTTAAGGTCTAGAATGAGATTTTGTGTTTTCAACTTGCCAAATTGGGAATGGTGCTTGATGTTGGGTAATATTACAGGCTATTTTACATCTAAGGTTGGAGAGGAATACTAAACAAATTTAGACTAAGCCACCAACCAAGTGAAAGGTAAGTAAAGATTCATTTGCAACCACAATGCATAGACATAGTAGATGTGTGAATTATATGTGATATCATAAATCATATGTGTGATAGTAGAGGGCTCTCCATTGAGCATACAAACATGGGCATTGTCATTAGCACGTGCATGCATCATATACGAGCATTGTGATAAATCTTGCATTGCACGGCATGATTCAGAGAAAGGAAAGTGTTTTGCTGACCACTACTAGTGCATCGAAGCATGCATGGATTTGCATGGTTTTATGCATGGATTTGCAGGTTCGCGTGCATGGATTTGCATGCGTATGAGTATGCATGGATTTGCATGCTTATATGATTATTGGCCATTGGATTATGGCGGTGTACAGAGCTCTTTTCCGGTGCATGGGATAGTAGCGTTGGTCAGGGGCCCAAGAAAGAAATGATTTTGAGAGAAATATTTTGATGCATAAAATTACATTGTGAGCATAGCATTTTGAGTTGCATGACTTGATATTGTGGATTATTCTTTGACATGCATAATCTTTACTTGCTGAGCGTTAGCTCATATAGTTTATGCATTGTAGTGAGTACGACGATGCTTGAAGCATCTTTGGCTGGTTGGTCGGCTGTTGGAGCTCCTGCAGGTGTTTGAGGGAGTGTGTACATGGATGACGACCTGTTGGGCTATTTTGTTGGCTTGTTATATTTTGAGTCTGGTGTATTATGTTTTTAGATTGGTACTATATTTCTCTTTTAAAACTTTACTGTAAATAAGTATGTAAATATTGTGGTCGTTATGGGTGTTGTGTTTTTATATAAATACTGATCCTTCTATTTTAAACAGGGTTGTGTATGTAAGAAGTGATATATCTTTTCTTAAAGTGTTACAAAAAAAAATATTCCATGCATGCACACAGGTTCTATCATGTCAAATTATACAATATATATGGTTGTGTAGGAATGGGGGTGTTACACGGGTGGTGGTTGGATACGAAGACAAGGGTTCACTAAGGGAAAATGGTACTTCGTGTCTCATCTTTCTCCCCTTTTTTGGATATGTCTTTTGTGGGTAAGATGGGTGAATCCAACTGCTTTCCTATCCTAAGGGTCATGCATTTACCATGGGTTGAGAAGGTAGCTTGCCTGATTCTTGAGCTTGCAATCGACTTAAGCCAGTAGCCATTTTCCCCCTTGATTCTCAATATGTTGGAGATAAGCTTGTGTTGTCTACTGGAATCGAATGGTATTAGTAGAAAGAGTTTTAACAAGATTTTGTAGAGATTTACCTACTTGTTGTGGAGCTGGCGGTGAGTGAGGTTGATAATGATGGTTGTGCCTTCAACTAAAGTGCCCCCGTGGATGATTAGATGCAAGAAATGGAATAGTCTGTTGTTAGTTTCCATACCTCAAATTTGGATGATCCTTCCATTCCTCATTGCAAGTGTTGGAGTAAAGATCATATCTCCACCTTACTTGCCCTGAATAACCACCAACTGTATTTACTTGCTGAGTTGGGCTTTTTTGAAGGGTTGAGCATATATCAATAGGATATCCCATCATGCAACAAACTCCACATGCTTTTATCTGTTGTCCTACAACCAATTGTTGCATAAAATAGGTAAGATGTGAATTTTTTTGTTCAAGAGTAGAAGTGCTTACCTCCTCATTAATGGTCTTCAGTGGTGGTGGTGGTGGATCATTATAGGTTATGAATTATTAGAAATTGGCGGCCATATTTACAATCAAGTTTCTTGCTGTATACGATATTTTATAAACTAGTGCTCCCCACTAGCAACATCAATCATATTTCTATTCATAAGCATTAGTCTATCATAAAAATATTGTATAAGAAGTTGGTCACTTATCTGGTGATTGGGGCAACTAGCACATAATTTCTTAAACTTCTCCAAATAATCATAAAGAGATTCTCCATTGTACGGTCGGATTTCACAAATTTCTTTTCGAATACTCCCAGCTTTGGATGCAGGATAATATTTCTCTAAGAAAAGTCTCCTCATCTCATTCCATGTGATGACAATACCGGAAGGTAAGTAGTAGAGCCATTCTTTAGCTAAATCTGCTAATAAGAGTGGAAAGGCTATGAGTTTGATGTGTTATTCTAAAATACCAACGGTTTCATGCTTGAACAAACCACACGGAATTCCTTGAGGTGCTTGTTTGTGTCCTCTCCTGCAAAGCCATGGGAAGTAGGAAGAAGATGGATCATACTTGATTTGAGTATGAAGCCCACTTCAATATTGTGGTATATGATGCAAAGCGGTTGATTCTCCAAAATAAGGACAACTAACTCCTTCAACTTTCTATAATTTTGGGTCATTTCAACAGTTTCAGGTTGATGAGGAGTGTCAAGAGTAAGAGGAGGAGTTTCAAACTCGTTCTTAGGTGGTGAATTGAATTGGGGTATAGGTGGAGGAAATAGAGATAATGGTGGCAACGGTGTTGTCAAATTGATCTGAATCTGTTCAAGCATAAGCTTAAAATCTACCGATGACATAAACACCTAAAAATAAAAAGAAAAGAAACTAAATTAAACTATCAAGATAAAACATATAAAATAAAATGGAAAGCTTGAAAATGACAATAAATCAATTAGACGCTTGGTCCCGACAACGACGCCAAAATTTGATGCATGTCATTAAGCATATAAAATTAAAACCTTACTACTAAATTAATTTTACAAGTATAGTGCGAGGTAGGGTCGATCCCATAAAGACCAAAGTTAATTAATTTAGTATCGATCTATAACTAAAGATTCGAGTCACTAATAATATGTTATAATTAAGAAATCAAAGTAATAAAATACTGAAGATTAGGGATCCGCTCTTGAGTTTTGGACAGAGGAACGATTATTTATTTTCTTTTTACCTCTTTTTAAATGCCACTATTAGAATCCATACACAATGAAGGTTCGAATGGGAAGATGTTATAATATAACTCATGCATTAAGGTGATCATGATATTATCTTATTGTATGTAAATTATCTTTTAACACCAACACTTGTTTATGGGATCAAATATTTATGCATACCTTTGTCTTCAACAAATTAATATTTATGCACACCTTTGCCATAGTGATACATAAATCAAGAATCGCTACTAAACAAGGAGGGTTTAATCGTAAATTAAGACAATAACACAAAAAATTTAAATGTTATGTACTTTTATAATCATTGCTCGTCCTCCATCAATGGGTTCACCCTTTCTCCCCAGTCAAATAAAATTTAGAAAGACATAATGAATATAGAGAAAACTAAATACAAAAGAGAAACTAAAGACATTTTTATACAATTAGAAAACTTAATATAAAGGGGGGGGGTTGATTTGATTGACTAATTTGTATAAAATGAAACTAAACTAAAAATGTAAGAATAAAAATTAAATAATGAGTACAAGATTGATGAAGATTTGGTTAAAGTTTCATTCGCCATCTCTAGACAATAAATTGTGAATTGACATTAATATTACTTCCACTTTTCTATTAAAACTACTAACCACAGATAATAACAAGCTCTATTATCCCAATATTTTCTTATTTTTTGTTAGATAGAACAAACTCTACTTAATTCCCTAACCATTAAACAATCTAGAACAAGTTCTTTAGATTTAATTTAACAGAAGTATTAAGATGAGAAAGATAGATTGATCTAAGCAACAAATATGCAAGCTTGAATTGTTCAAATTATGTTATGCTCCACATCATGATTAACAAAAACATCCCATAATCAATAATCACAATTCACTACTTATGATTAGAAATTCAAGATAATTACGGATTAAGAATTCTAACCTAGTTTTATGTGATTTTCAAGCCCTACTTGGTTACGCACCAAAATAAAACAAGAAAATAACCATGAAGAAATTAAATGTAGATGAACATAAACAATCTGAATTAGAAAAGTGTGGAATAATATCAAATAATCAATTGCACATCTTGTCTAGGGTTTTGAAATCACCCCTAACCAAATTTTAGGTTTAGCATAACATACTTGAAAATAATAAGAAAAATTAAAACTAACTACATTAGGAATTTCAAGAAATTGAAAAGGAAAAAGAGGAATAAGAACACCAATATGGATGAATTCCCTCGATAGATGAATCTTCCCATTTAAAACCCTCTCCTTCTCTTCTATTATTAGAACCTAAAGCTCTCTCCTCTTTTTAAATTTTGTGTGTGTTTTGAATGATATCCAAGAGGCTCTATTTATTATAGAATAGTGCCTAAATTATCATTTACAAATTCACTCCAAATTTGCTCAAAATTCATTCTAAATTCATATGTCCTTCTCGGATCTGAATATTGTTACACATTTTTCTCTATGCAATCAGCTGAATTTTGAAAACGTGGCCAGCATGAAAGTTGTATTTTGTCTACTAGCTTTATTTTCAAGTTGAATCACCTAATTCCAAGCACTAGGGAGAAAGTTATGATTGATTTAAGGAGATAAATTTTTTGCTTTTATCAAAGCTGAATTAGGTTGAGCTTCCTACAATAAAGTTGTAGTTCTAATTTTTAGGGCTTTTCAGTATGGAGTTATGCCCAAAATATAAAAACTGTGCAAGTTTAGAAATATACTGATTTTGAATTCAATGCAATCCTAAAATCACTTGCAAAGTGCAAGTGATTTCTTGCATAAATTTTGATATACACATGATGAATTTAGGCAAAAATAGCCATTTTCTTCTAATTGTGACACTTCTTTGATCCAATAAAATATTATCCCCCAATTTGCTCATGAAACTTGTTGTCTTATTTGATTTTATTTTGGCTCCTTTTGATATCTTCTTGTTTATTGATTCCCAAATTCCTATAAACACAAAATATTAATAAAATTTTAATATTAAAAAAAATAAGCAAGAAAAATGTAAAGAAATTGATATAAAAATATATAGAAATATGCACTTATCATTATGTGATGTTTCTCTTCGAAAATAAATTACATCGCCTAAATTTTCTTTTTATCTCTCTCCCCCTAAATCACATAAACATTGACAAATGCTTAAGGTTTGCACAACATCCACTTTGGTAGTAACCTCCAAAATAATTCGCATCAGCGCAGGACACACAATGCGATTGTCATGCTATAACCAAGCTCCAAATTTCTTAATTAAGCATAATAATAATAGGGAAATAAAGGAATGCCATTAAGTGTTAGCAATGTAATAGTTTTGATACTATTTTAGAGATGGGGATATGATTATAATTTCTTAGTCTAATTATGTAAAGGAAAATAAGGAAGGCAACAAGGGTTAAAAGGTAAAAAAGTAAAGACATACAATTTAATACCATTGGTCTAGTGTAAATTACAAATTATGAGGCACGAGTACTGATAAAAGTGGTTCCATGTGGTATCAAATACTCCCCAAACACAGATACCCAAATTTGTATTGGATATGGCTGTGAATATCTAAATATTGAAAAAGAAAAAAGAAAAAACTGCATACGACTGGATGAGTATCTGATACATTTTGAATATGATAGGGTACTTTATGATACTTTATAAAAATTTGGGTTAGAATTTAAAATACAAAATGAAAATATGAGATTTTGTTTTGTATATTTTTGAATAATTTTTGCAATTCTCATCTCTTGAAATATTTTTTATTCTTTTATTTTCAATTGAAATATGATCAAATCCATGAAACATAAATAGCATTCTAACGTTTGACATTTTGTTAAATACATACGTATATTATAATTGGTATTAATCATGTCAATTTATATTATTTTATTTTACTTCAATAATATGAGTTTTTATTCAAAAAACAAAAAAGTAGATGGAGCAAGTTAAGAGTATGAATAATCAAGAATTCTAGTTTTACATATGAGTGATTTTTATTTATTTATTTCAATATCAATATGTTGTTATTTATATATGTGTACTTATTTTCAATTATTGTTATTTAATGAATTTATTTTGCTTTATTATACTTGAAAAAAATGAGTTTTTAGTTCATAAAAAAATAGGTGAATCTAATCTTAGAATGAAAAATTAAAAATGTCTAACTCTAACCCATGATCAATGTTTCTTCATGTTATTATTTTTATGAATCTTATTATTGATATATATATATGTATATATTTAAGTATCCCATCTATTTTGTATCATATTTTTTTAAATATTATCATATCCCTTGTTTGTATCGTATCCTATATGAATTGTATCCTTATTCATGCTCAACATAATTTGTTTTATTATTAAAAAGTTAGTACAAATTATCTACTACCATCAAGGTTTAACTATAAGTACTCCATTCGTTCTCTCAATACACTAGATTAACATGATCGTCAGAGGGTTTAGTCAAAAAACCTAACAACTCTCCTAACAAGTATGTTAGTCTAATATAGACCCCTATAGCTCTTAAAGTTGTAAATACAGGATGCTACACTACTAGGCAGTACTTGGAGAAGTCTTAGCCTATAAATAGAAAGGATGAAGAAGTAGAGCTAATGATCAAAATAGTGATAAAGAGTTCAAGACCAAGACAACAAGTCTAAGACCGGAGTAGAAGTTTAAGCGAGGCTAAGTGTTTCAACAAAAGTGAGGAATAAAGAATTTAAGTAAGGATTTGAAGTCATTAAAATATCAGCTGGGTCAGCACGTCCAAAGAACTTAAATGCCTAAAACAAAATTTTAAGAAGCAGCCGAGTACAAGACTAGAGCAGTGCACTTTGCAGGGCTAAGGGGTCAAAGTGGAGTGAGAACATATATACCTTCAAAGAATTAAGTTATATATGTAAACCTTGTATTGGTAAGTCACTATAGTCCAAAATTAATAGATAGAAAGCAAAAATGAGGCAGACAGAAAGTAAAGAACAACGTACTGCAAATAGCATGACAGAACAGCTACACCAGTAATATAAGAAAAGCAGGTGCATCAGGAAAAAACCAAAAGAGCTATAAAAAGTAGCTGAAGATTAAAGACTGAAGATTAGGAGACTTTTGCACTAAGAAGATAACACATATGTGAAAAAGGAGATCTTCAAGCTATCTAAAAAATAGCCAAAGGTGTATAGTATTAGTCTAAAAGATAAACACTCAACAAATCTTCATATGCAAATCTTCTTGCTGAGTGATACACTTATCACAAATATCAGAAAGCTATTGGGGTGAACTTAGACCTATGTGGAAAAAGTTCAAACTTGGACTTGTGTGGGAAGAGTTGAAACTTGGACTTGTGTGGGAAAACTGTGTGACACCTACATGGGAAGACCTGGTTGCAATATAAGTGGAGTTTGGGGAACGACAGGTTGAGAAGAAACTGATGACTTAGTTAGAGAAACTAAGTTGTTATATGAGAACTAAAGTTGTGTACTTGAAAAATAGTTTTAGTACATTCTTCTTGTGTGTTAGGGGTAGAGTAGAGTAGAAGGGTTTTTTATGTATTCCTACTTTACATTTATACAAATTGATTTACATGCTTATTTATTTACTTCTTGTTGTATTTATCTGTTTACATTTTTTGATTGCATCGCACTACATACTAAACTACCTCATGTGTATTTTCAAGTGCTTAACTATTTTTTCTACTACATAACTATATATTCATTGAGTTGTTCTTGAAGGTCTATACCAACATGAACATTCCACTGAGCAATATAGTTGACTTCTCACCAAACAAAACAAGTGATAATATTTTAAAGAAATGATTATACAGTTCAAACTATTACCTTTTTAATGGGCTATAGAGCTTGAGTGAAAAGTTTTAAAGGTCTGTTGTCCCCCAAGACACTTTCATGCCACTTGGGACTAACAAGTGGTATCACAATGGTTGACTTTTCAAAACTCTTTTTTTTTCTTGACTAAATCTTATGATTTGGGTCAGATCTATTTTTAGATGAACTCATACTTATTCATCATGAAGAATGCTGACAGGATATCGAGACTTCCTAATTTTGTAATGGTGAATATATTATTAGAAGATTCGTATGCACGCACGCTTGTTAGCATTAGATGACGACATGTGGATAGTGTTAGAAAAAGGTCTACTAAAAATCAATAAGGTTGATCCATTTGATAGAAATGAGCTCATCGACAAACTAAAAGCTGAATAGATGCCCACTTATAAGAAGAAGTCAAATCTTTAACATTGTGGCCAAGGATATCTTGTTTAAAACTCTTGATAAGATCATGTTCAAAAAGTCAAGATTTGTAGGTATTCTACAATTATTGAGATTAAGTCTCGGATGATTAATCAAATCATTTGAATAATCAAAATAATTTAATTATCCTTTTGAATCACAAGTGTTGTGGGCCTACTCTAACTAATTGGCAAACTTAAAGAGTCACACACAAGCTAAATAAGTCAATTTCAATTTGTGAGATTTAATCAAAGTGTTGGAATAGGAACTAATTAATGAGATTAATTAATTAGAGCACTAATATTTAAAACTAAATTAGTAGATCAAATGATTGAATCATTTAGATAATCATAATAAATTATGACTAGCCCAATTTAAGAACCCATTAATTATTTAGGCCTTTATTTAATTCAAGAGTTGAATTAAATTAAGGAGACTTTAATTATTTAATTTAGGTGACGGTGACAACAATATAGAGGAGGAAATAATAATGTGTTTAATGGCAAATGATGCAGTTGAATCTACTTCAAAGATCAATGAGGTTAGTCTTTCCTTCTCAAATAATTTATTACATGAGGATTTATATAAAGCTTTTCAAGAATGCATGCATGACCTTTATTCTATTACAAAAACCACACAATTCTCACTACTGAGAATGAGAAGCTCCAGAGTGAGCACAAAACTCTCCTAGCCCAATTAAAGCTACGTGGGTGATTGCGACAATCGCAGAGCAAAAAATACTCTGCTAAGATAAAGCATTGCACTCATAACACAGAGAAGAGCTAAGCTAACTATAGAAAATACACAATTGGACAAGCTAATCTCTTCATCTCTAAGGCGTCCAAATCCATAAATAGCTTCATAAACATGTAAAAATCATTTGGTGATAATGCCGAATGAGGATTTGTCGCACAAATGATGCTAGTTCTTCTTTGGCTGAGACTAAGAACAAAAAGGATCTTCCCAAAGAAAAGGGAAAATATTTTTCAAAAGACTTAGAGCTTAGATCATCGCAAGATACTAAGCCATTAGTAGGGGTGTTAGGATATGTGGAAGTTTTTTTTTGTTAAGCCATCCCACATGACTTAGGGGAAATGTGAGAACCTACTATCAATTTAATGATAGAAAAGGTAGATCTTACTTAGGGTACAAGGATCACTTAATTGCCAGATATGATATGTACCATACACCTGCACAACTTAGCATGCATAAATTTAATGTACACAAATTTAATCACATACTTGTACACATTCATCACTCAATTGCTTGTCATACTATTCATATATGAGACACATTATGCATTAGAGGAATGCATGTGTGCATAGTTATAAATCATTTGTTCATAGAAAACCTAGAAAGGTGTTATAACCCTCACAGAAAGAAGATCAAACAAGTTTAGGTTCCCCAGCAAACTAACCCTGAAGGACCTAAAATGAAATAGGTACCTAAAGCTTAACTGCGTATCTACAGTTTAGCAGGTAGTTAATGATCCTCCATTATAATATATTGATAGTGCTTGCTCAAGGCATATGACTCGAGATAAAAATCTGTTAACAAAATTTGAAGTAATCATAAACCCCAATTTACTATTTGGAGATAACTCTGAAGGAAAAATAAGGGGTTAGGTAAAGTTTGAAGAAATACATATCTTTTGTTGATGTATCTTATGTTGAAGGTCTCAATTATAACTTGTTCAAACTAAATTTTCAATAAATTCATCAATCCAAAGGTACAAAGCATCTAAAATCCCATTTCAATTATTTGAATAGCAAGAAAATAATATTATCAATGAGTTTACATTTGAAAATCCTCTAAATGAATGCAACCAATAACTCCAAGTCTCCAAAAATTTCAAAACTAAACTTTTAAAGCTCAAACCCTTAAATATTTCCTTAGCTCCAAAATAGACTAACTGTTTGAAAAACATTAGTAAGGGTGAGCTGCATACTCAATAAGTAACTTATGATAATCGTTACCGGATCAATCATAATTTCCATATAGTAGAATTTTCCAATAAATACTGCACTATTAAGGATAATAAATCTGGTCAAATCAAACTCACAAGAGTTAGAAAAGGCAATGTCTATATTATTGATTGGTTATTATCTTGTACTGCTAGCCCTATTTGTTTTATAGTAAAGAATTCATCAGAATAGGGTTGCTTATGGCATAAACACTTAAATCATATCAATTTCAAGACGATTGCAAAGCTCTTGAAGCAAAATATATCAAAAAGACAGAGTGTATCAAGCTTTCCAAGTAGGTAAATAGACTAAATCAACATTCAAGAGAAAAAATCATTTGTTGACCACTAAAGTATCAGAGATACTCCACATGGATCTGTTTGGACCAGTGCAGGCAGTTAGTCTAAGCAGCAAACAATACACCCTTATGGTCGTAGATGATTACTCTAGATATAATTAGGTTGTATTTTTGTAGAGTAAGATGAGGTATGCAACAAGTTGACTGACTATTGATGAAAATTTAGATAGAAAAAGGCCAAGCCATTGTACTTATTAATTCAGACAGAGGCATTAAATTCACAAACAATGAGATGGAGAAATGTTATGCAAAAAATAGCATTAGGCATGAGCTTCAGCAACCAAAACTCCTCAAACAAATAGAGACACTGAGAGACAGAACTGAACACTCAAAGAAGCAGTATGAACAATGCTAAAATAATTAAAATTTCTAAAGAGGTTTTGGGTAGAAACATTAAACACCACAATCCGTGCATGATCAACAAGCAATACAACAAGACACCATACGAGTTATGGAAAGAAAGGAAGTAAACATCTTCTATTTTTATACATGTGGATGCAAGTGCTACATCGACAACAATGAAGAGGAAAAACTCCATATTTTTCATGCCAAGGTAGATGGAGTATTCCTAGGCTACTCTGCCACAAACAAGGCGTACAGGGTCTTCAAAAAAAGTACTTTATTATTTGAAAAATCCATTAATATTATCTTTGAAGAAAAATACATTCAAGATTGTACAATGATAATAGAAAGCAAAGCAGAGTTAAGTGAAGTAGACAGAAAGCGTATAAGAGTTAAGTGAAGCAGACATCCAGAAGATGGCCGATCTAAATTTTGTATGAAGATTAATTTGAGAGTGTCATCCTAGGTTTCAATAGAGATTCATAGAGTGAAAAAGATGGCACAACTAAATGATCCAGTTCTAATAGAACAAGATAATTAGAGAACAATTAAGTCACCAGTAGATTAATCGACTGAACTTCAACCTAATTTAAGATGGCTCAGAGACTATCCACTAGAGTTGATGAATGAACCACCAACCGTAGGATTTATAACTGATCATCAACTCAGAATGAAGCAATGTTCCTTGCATTCTTTGATAAACAGAGCCCAAAATCATCAAAGAAGCACTAGATGATCCAGGTTGGATTGAAGCCATGCAAGAAAAACTCAAATCAATTCGAAAGAAACAAGGTTTTAATAGATGTTCATAGACCAACTGTGATACCCCAGCCTCTTACTACTCACATGGCCAAATATGATTCATGCATTACATGTTAATTTTATATGCTATTTGCATTTCTATTGACATTGCATAATTTATTTTATTTTATACGACATTCTTGAATATTAAACTTAATGCTGAAGCTCTTGCACGATATTAGTTATTGAATTTCTTAATCTAAGTAGTTGATTTTATATTGAAATAAGAAGAAAATGAGGTGGATCAATATTAGATATAGATGGGATATATAGGTTATAATTTTGGAAGTGCTAAAAGTGTTACTAGTAACCTTATACGGTTTAATTTGATTTGATCAAGTTATTTCAAAAGTATATATTTGTAAATTAGCATACTTGGGATATTGGACATGATATAATATGATTTAAGTGTCATATTACAAGGCCCTTATGTGCATATGATTTTAGAAATACAAACTAGATAATTCTTTAAGAATCGGATGCGAATCGGTTTGGAGATCGAATGAACGGACATAGGAATTACCTATGGGAATGAATGGTGATTAAGATAGGTTGCAACCAAATAAAAATAGGTGAGACACACAAGATTAGGGCTGCAAGATAAGGGACAAAATCAGATTTTGCCATTTACTTGCCACCTCATGCTTTCCTATTAAGCTTAAGCTAACATCTCAAGCTAACACCTCAAACCCTTCACCCTTAAGCAACGACCAGACCCTCATTTCAGCCATTTTCATCTTCCAAACACACACCTTAAGGTCTCCAAGTGATCCAAATTGATTCCAAGTTGAAATAAAAACAAGAAAAGCAAAGAAGAAGTGATTACCATCAAGTTAGCCTCAAAATCTGCATAGGTAACACTTATCTACGGTTTTGCCTTTGGTTTTCAGATTATTATGAATGGTTTTATGGTTTGTTAAGCTTTCAATATCTCTTATAAAAGTGTTAGGAAGTTTTTAGTTAGACTTTGGTGCACAAAGAAAGGGTTTTTGATCACAAACACTTAATAGGAAATACTTGTGGCAGAAACTGTCATCTTACTGTTTTCTTGTGTTTTAGGCTTCAAAAGTGTATGGTATGTTGAATAAAACCTATAATTATTACCATTTACATGACCATATATGAGTTAAGAGTATTGGAATGAAGTTTTATCAGTTGAAAATTGAAATAGAGAATGATATTGGAGAAACACTCAAACTGCCAAAATAGCAAAATCTGTTTTGGTGTGCTGTGAAGGAAACTGAATTAAGGGAGCTAAATCCATTATTTTTGGTAATAATATGACCTGGTTGTCTCCTTATATATGCTATCTAAGTATGGTGAAAATTTTGGAGTGATTGAATATACTTAAGGGTGCCAAAACCATTAATGTCATGAAGTGTGCAAAACTGTCACGGTAGGAAACAATCTGTTTCAGTATGTCGTGAAGAGAGCTGAACTTGGGAAGCTATATCCGTGATTTTTAGCAATTCTATGATATGGTTACATTTATATACATGTCATATAAGTGTGGTAAAAATTTGGGAGTGATTGGATATGCTTAGGGATGTTAAAATTATCATGCAACTAAACTTGACAGCAAGAAAATATGAAAATGTGAATCTGCCACATTTGATCACTTAGCATGTTTCAACCTTGATATGTTGCTATTGAGTGTTAACAATTAGGTACATGCTATTAGAGTTATAATACTTCAATTACATGATGTTTGCATGCATTTAAGATGAGAAATTGAGGTATTTGAGGGGCTATATTGGGTTCTAGTTTGTGAAAGCTTGATTGTTAGCTTATAGCTTGGTGTTTAAGGTCTAGTATGAGATTTTGTGCTTTCAACTTGCCAAATTGGGAATGGTGCTTGATGTTGGGTAATATTACAGGCTATTTTACATCTAAGGTTGGAGAGGAATACTAAACAAATTTAGACTAAGCCACCAACCAAGTGAAAGGTAAGTAAAGATTCATTTGCAACCACAATGCATAGACATAGTAGATGTGTGAATTATATGTGATATCATAAATCATATGTGCATAGTAGAGGGCTCTCCATTGAGCATACATACATGGGCATTGTCATTAGCACGTGCATGCATCATATACGAGCATTGTGATAAATCTTGCATTGCACGGCATGATTCAGAGAAAGGAAAATGTTTTGCTGACCACTACTAGTGCATCGAAGCATGCATGGATTTGCAGGTTCGCGTGCATGGATTTGCATGCGTATGAGTATGCATGGATTTGCATGCTTATATGATTATTGGCCATTGGATTATGGCGGTGTACAGAGCTCTTTTCCGGTACATGGGATAGTAGCGTTGGTCAGGGGCCCAAGAAAGAAATGATTTTGAGAGAAATATTTTGATGCATAAAATTGCATTGTGAGCATAGCATTTTGAGTTGCATAACTTGATATTGTGGATTATTCTTTGACATGCATAATCTTTACTTGCTGAGCGTTAGCTCATATAGTTTATGCATTGTAGGTGAGTACGACGATGCTTGAAGCATCTTTGGCTGGTTGGTCGGCTGTTGGAGCTCCTGCAGGTGTTTGAGGGAGTGTGTACATGGATGACGACCTGTTGGGCTATTTTGTTGTCTTGTTATATTTTGAGTCTGGTGTATTATGTTTTTAGATTGGTACTATATTTCTCTTTTAAAACTTTACTGTAAATAAGTATGTAAATATTGTGGTCGTTATGGGTGTTGTTTTTTATATAAATACTGATCCTTCTATTTTAAACAGGGTTGTGTATGTAAGAAGTGATATATCTTTTCTTAAAGTGTTACAAAAAAAAATATTCCATGCATGCACACAGGTTCTATCATGTCAAATTATACAATATATATGGTTGTGTAGGAATGGGGGTGTTACACCAACTCATCAAGAAGTTATTGGAACTAAGTTGGCCTTTAGAAATAAGATGGACGCACAAAGCATTGTTACAAAAAACAAAGCGAGATTAGTTGTAAAAGGCTATTCATAACCAAAAGTGATAGATTTTGATGAAACATTTTCTTATATGGTAAAGCTTGAAGCAATTATGATTTTCCTCACTTATACAACATATAAGGATTTTATAGTCTACTAAATGGACATTAAAAGTGTGTCCTTAAATAGAAGTTATAGGAAGAAGGGTACGTGGAACAACCTCCAGTATTTTCAATCAACTCTCTAAAAATATTTGTCTATAGACTTGATTAAGCACTTTATGTATTGAAGCAAGCATAGCGAGCTTGGAATGAAATACTTTATCAATTTCTTATACACAAAGGTTTCACTAAAGGTAAAGTAGACACAACTTTATTTAAATTATAGTATGAATTAGTTATTTTACTTATTCAAATCTATGTTGATGACATTTGCTTTTTGGTCTCCTGACAAAGAGTTGAGTAAGAGATTTTCCAAGTTGACGTAGGTTAAATTTGAAATGAGTAAAATGGGTGAGCTGAATATTTTCCTTGGACTGCAAGTCAAGCAGTTGAGTGAAAGAGTTTTTACTAATCAAGCCAAGTATACAAGGGATGTCCTGAAGAAATTTTGACTAGAAAACTACACTCCAACAAAGGTTTTTATGGTAAAATCCAGCTAGCTAGATAAGGATGAAAATGGTAAATCTGTGGATATAACCATATATCTAGGTTTGATCGACTTTTTACGTTACTTAACTGCTAGTAGACCCAATATAATGTTTGTTGTTGGTATATGTGCTCATTATCAATTTGATCCTATGGAGTCACACTATAATGTTGCAAAGATAATTCTTAAGTACTTAAAGAGAACACTTATCTTGGGACTTGGGTACTCTAAGGATTCTATTTTTAATCTTGTTAGGTATTCAGATGCAGATTATGTAAGTTGTAAAATATACAGAAAAAGCAGTAGTGGAACATTTAAATGCTAGGTAATCGACTAGAATCATGGTTAAACAAGAATGAGACTTTCTTAGCCACATTTACTGTAGAGGATGAGTATATTGTAGTAGGAAGTTGCGCTCAGGTACTCAATTAATAGTTAAGTGACTATGGAATTGATACGACTCTAGCGCCAGTCTACTACAGTACAAGTCTTATTGCAATCACATGTAGCCCAATATTACACTCAAGGACAAAGCAAACTAACATTAGGCACCATTTTATCAGAGACCACATAGAAAAGAAAAACATATCCACTGAATATATCAGTATTGAGAAATAATTGGCTAACATTTTCACAAAACCCCTTTGTAACCCGAAGTTCATCTTCTTACAATAAGAATTGAGCCTACTTAATTTAAATGTTTAATCTTTATGGCATGTAATATAGAGGGAAGACATAAGATTTAGGGAGAAGATTTTAATTGATAATGATTTATTGAGATAAAAATATATATGTTGGATTGTGATCATGTTTATTGTCTAACTTAGTTGATAATCGAGTTGAATTCATTACATATATTATCTATTTTATCAATAGATTTTTTTTTATCACCTTTATGACTTTTCATGATTTTCAACAAAGGCGCATGTTTTTAGAGCATCATTTAGTGAGGCGCATTGATTTCTATGTGTTTATACATATCGTTATCATTTTTAACCATTAGTAAGTTTTTTTTGCACGTCTACCCATTTTGGCGATATTCAATGTCAGATTTATAGTGATTTTGTCTTTTCAAAAAGTCATCTTTTCAAATTTCATTTGGAGATGAAGTGATATGCATATATTACAAAATTTGAAACACTCTCTCTATATTAGTGAAACCTCTCGTCAATCTTTCAGACCTCTCTCAATTGTTCAAATCTATTAACAAGACCAACACTTTTGCTATAAATACTTTCATCATTCATGTATTCTCTAGAAGAAAACACTCTTGCTATGAACAAATCTTATGCTCTCGTGAGTCTTTTGGTTGAACATCAAACATACATGTGATATTCAAAACTATTAGGTAGGAATGTAACCAAAGAATAAGAAAAGGAAAGGAAAAAAGAAGAGCAGAGGAACCTGTGATGATCAAACTCAAGAAGAAGAAAACGATAAAATCAAAGAAAGAACAAAGGAAAAAAGGCATTTTCTGCAAAACCTGAAACAAAAATCCTTGTAAAGGAGGTGCTTTTGTGGGAAAAAGATTTAAGAAATGCTAAGTGTTTTTGAAACCTCTTAGTATGTAAAATTCTCACATTACGTTCAAAGCTTCTACACTTTGATTGTCTGGGTGTTTGAGTTAAGTTCTCCAAAATAAAGCAGAGTTCTTTGAGACATAGAACTTCAAACGACCTCCAATTGATATTGCATAATGGTATCTCAAAGATAAAATTAAAGGTTTTACCCCAGACTCTTTTATCATCATCTCCCTTCGGGGTCTAACTGACAATGACAAAAAGGGCGAAGTGTTATGTTGAACAACAAGGTAAATTTCCTTGCGCTAATAAAGTGAATAGTGAGTCTGTTTGAAATTGATTCAACAAGTGACTTCTTATTGATCTTGGAATAAAGAAAAGCTGAGCTCTTAAGAAAGCAAATGAAGAGGAAAAAGTTAATCCGCAAAAGTGGAAGAAATCACACTTCTCCTAGAGGCACACTTCTCAGGGGGAAATAGTTCCAAACTCTTCTTAAATTTTAGGGCAACAACTAAGTTCTAGCCCAATCTTTAAGTAGCAACAACGACAGAGGACTGAATGCCATCAAAAGATCAGCAGATAGGCCAAGAAGAAAGTTGCATTGAAGAATGCAGTAGTTATAGCCTATAGTTTACATTGAAAATCTATAAATGCTAATGTATTTTACAAAATATCATGATTGCATGAAATAAAAAGTGTCCAAAATTCTTAATTAATTGTTATTGTTCTTAAGAGTTTTGTCATCATTAAAGTAGGGAAATTTTTAGAATCAACTTGCATAGATTTTGATGATGAGTAGGTTAGTCTGAGATAGACCCCTCAAACCCTTGAATTTTTTTTTTATGTAGGACCTTTGTAAGGCTACATTACTAGGCAGTACTCAGAGAAGTTTTAGTCGATAAATAAAAACGATAAAGAAGTAGAGCTAACAATCAGAATAGTGATAATGAGTTTAAGACCAAGATAACAAGTCCAAGACTTGACCAGAAGGCTTAGCAAAGGTAAGGGTTTCAACAAAAGTGAGGAGTAAAGCAGTTAAGTGAGGATTTGTAGTCCTAAAAGATCAACAGGGTTAGCCTTTTCTGAAGAACTTCAATGCATAATAATAAAATTCTGATAACCGACCGAGTCCAAGATTAGAGTAGTGCACTTAGTAGGGTTAAAGGGTCACAGTGGAGTGAGGATATGTGTACCTTCAAAGGATTGAGTCATATTTATAAACCTGATACTAATAAGTCACTACAGTCCAAACCAATAGATAAAAAACTGAAATGAGGTAGATAGGATAGAAAGGATAATAGATTGAGACCACAACTATGTAAGCAGTGTGACAAAATAGTTGCACCAATGATATAAGAAAAGTAGGTGTAATGGGCAAAAAACAAGAAGAGCATAAAATAAGTTGAAGACTGAAGACAAGAAAACTTTAGGACTTAGAAGATAACACACATGTAAAAAAAGCCATCTTCAAGCTTTTTGAAAAATAGCCTAAGAGGTATAACATTCTGAAAGAGAAACACTCAGCAAATATATATGTGAAAATTTTCTTTCTGAGTGACACTTTTATTCCTAACATGAAGGAGCTATTGGGGTGAACTTGGACCTATGTGGGAAAAGTTCAAACTTGGACTTGTGTGGAAGATTTGAAACTCAAACTTTTCTGGAAAGAGTTAAAAATCTAACCAGCATGGGAAAACTATGTTAGACTTGTATGGGATGACCGTATTGTAGTATCAATGGAGTTCAACGGAGAAGATATTGGAGACTTAGTTTAGGGAACTAAGTTGTTGTATGAGAACAGAAGTTGTGAACTTGAAAATAGTTCTAGTGGATTTCTCCTGTATGTTAGGGGCAAGGTGGACTAGAATGATCTCCCCACCTTTGAACCACTATAAAACTGATATATCTTTAACATTTCAGCCCTTTACATTTCTATAGATTCATTTACCTACTTATTTATTTACTTGTAGTTGCATTTATCTATTTACATTATTCGAATTGCATCACACAACATAAAAACATTCCGCCTCTATATTTCAAGTGTTTAACTATTTTTTTGCCGCATAAATTTGTAGTTTATTGAGTTCTTCTTAAAGATTTTGACAAGCCAAAACATCACAATGAGAAACATAGTTGACTTCTCACCAAACAAAACTAGGCGACAGTGTTTCAAAGAAATGAGTATAAAGTTCAAATTGTGGCATTTTAAAAGGGCTGTAAAGCTTGAGTGAAAAGTTTTGAAAGGTCTATTCACCCCTCTTCTAGACCATTCATGCTACTTGAAACTAACAAGTGGTATCAAAGTGGTTGACTTTTGAAAACACTTATTTTCTTTTGAAAATCTCATGATTTAAGTCAGACATATTTTTCTATGCACTTGCACTCACTTTTTTAGCATGAAGAATATTGATAGCATATCAAGGCTTTTTATATTTTCTAATGATGAATATGATGATTGGAAGATTCATATGTAGGCACACTTGTCAGCATTATATGATGATATATAGATAGTGTAAGAATAAGGTCCACTAAAAATCATGAAGGTCAACCCATCTGGTGGAAATTAGCTCATCGACAAATCAAAGCCGAATGGTTGCTCACTTGCAAGAAGAAGGCGAGTCTTGATAATGTGGGCAAGGATATCCTGCCCAAAACTCTTGATAAGGGCATGTTCAACAAGTCTAAGATTTGTTGGTATACTAGAATCAATGATATTAATTCAAGTATGATTAATCAAAGCATTTAAACAATTTGAATAGTTTAATTAGTCATTTAAACTACAAGTATCATAGGGATATTCTAACTAATTGATGAACATAAAGAGTTACACACAAGTCAAATAAGTCATTTTCAATTTGTGAGATTTAATATAAGTGTTGGAAATGGAAATTAATTAAGCAGATCAATTAATTAGGGCATAAGTATTTTAAACTAAATTAGTTAATTTGATGATTAGATCATTTAATTTATCTTACTAAATTAAGACTAGCCCAATTGGAGTACCCATTGGTTGATGAGATTAATTATTTGGGCCTTTATTTCAAGAGTTGAATTAAATTATGTAGACTTTAATTATTTATTTGAAGCCTAAGGCTAATACGATTGGGAATGTCTAAGCTCATGTAGGAAAAAAGAATGAATATCATGGAGCCCAAGAAACCAACAAGGAAAGTCACGCAATTGAAGTGCGAGATTCACCCTGGGGTTGGAACCCTAAAGGATGTTGGGTTCGCATAGGCTTGAAAGACGTTGTGCAATATAATTTGAATATTTTACAAAAACATGGAAATTATGATTTTTATAATTTAACCTATGAATCTATTGCTATGGCGATTAGATCGATTATTTGTAATTTATTTTTTTTGTAGGAAAGTTCAAAACTTTTATCTATATGCTTCCGATTGAGTGCAACAAACTTTGAAAATGATCCATATTATTCTCAATCTCTTGCTGCAAAAATCAAGAGTTTTTGAAATTCCCAAATTTGTCTAATTATCTCAATTTTCCATAAATTCAAAATCCCTTAGTGGAACCGATTTGTCTAAGAACTGCAAGTGTATCTTCTATAAGTTTATCTATACTTTGGATGCCCAAATGAAATTAACCTATGCTAGAAGGTCTAAACCGTTAATTCCTATCTAAGAAATGTTTAATGTTCTTGGAAGCAAAACATAAACACTTGTGTGTAGGTATATGGTTTTTGAGTTCTTTAATTCAAAATCCTAGAATGAAAGAACACAAAATATAACACACTCGAAGAAAGTAGAGGGGACGAGATTTTTTAGGCTGATTTAGGGTTGGGAAAAATCAGTTTTTTCTTGCTTGAAAATTGCAACAAAACCATCTATAAGATGGGCTATTTATGCTCCCACTTTTCTATCTTAATGGGACTTTCAATCCTTGTGGGATTCCACCTCTTTAAGGTAATTTCCTTGTGCATCAAGGACTCTTATAAATAGTATTCTATGTTCATCCAACTACTTAAATCATTCTTTCTTTTGGATTAGATTTTTCATCATTCAATTCCTGTTGGGCCTTGATCATATCAAGCCCATATCAATTGGACCTATGCCTAAAATAAATTAAGCCTATTTAATTGATCAAATAAATTAAATCAATTAACCCATCATGTAATTAAATAAGGCTCATTTCATTAATTAATTAATTGCTCTATTTAGGCTTTTCCTAATCTCATTAGGTCCAATTATTTAACCTATTAACTAATTAATTAATCCAATGCTTAAATAAATTGAAGAACAAAAAATTACTTTATTATATTAATTAAATTACTTAATCCAAAAATTATATTAATTTCCTTAGCAAGAAATAAACTTGTTCAAGTTAGTGTGTGACCCTTTCACCAATAAGCTAATAGTGTCTCACAACTTTTATGGCTAAATTGAATAATCAAAATTGCTCTAAATTCGAAGAACCCACCAATCATGGGCCTACCAACGTACCATGAACATAGATATAGGTAAAGTAGCAAACTTTTTCAATTATGAATACCATGTAAGTACGGCCTTCCATCAACTAATCTTCTGATTGGGCATAGGGTATAGATAATTAGTCAAAATTGAAATAACACAATAGCTATATGTCATTTTTCAAATTACATGACTCAATGATGAAATTAGAAAACCTTGTTCTAACTTTCATCCAGTCTTGGCCAAGGACTTCCAAGTCAAGATCATGAAAAATGTAAGAGATTTTTCTATTCATCTAGATAGGTAAATGATACTTTGTTGGTCACTTATTAAACTTTATATAATTAAATTTCACACAAAGTATTTTTCTTTTGATTATCCTACAATCAGAGAACAAATCAAAGTACAATCACCTACACACAAGAGTATGACCTCAAGTCTAATTACTAATCATACATTACCATAATGTAGAAATTCCGTGTTTGATAATATTTCATTTCTAATTAGAAAATCAATTAGGAATTTTCCTCCTTGCGAGCATGCTATATCCTTGGAAGTCTTGCTGAATCATGGATATCTCATCTCAGTAATCATTGACTTGGAATAATCTATGACTATATCCATGGAGGAATATTTTATAATCACCATCATATGCAAGAACATGCACCCTAGTTATGTACAATTTAGGGACTTCATCTAAATTTAAATAAAATAAACAAAGATGAAGAAATGGCTATTTTAATAATATTAATTGAAAAATAACTTTTTTACAGAAGCATAACAATGGTCAATCTAGTTAGCTCGTGGGGCACTAAGTTGATAAGGGACGACTAAGAGGGTTTTAAAAGCCTCCTTGTGGCCGATAATCACAAGTTTTTCTTGTGCAATATTTAGCAACTCCCTTCTTCTTCTTTCCTTTTTTTTTTGTTTTTCCTACCCTTTATGGAATGCATCATTATGAGTTTTTTTCTCCAATCCCAAAATAACCTCAAAGTGTTTGCATGCTCTCATAAATCGAGTCACTATTATCATAGGGATAATTTCATGTTCACATTTAACATATGGACTAATCTTTAGAGGAAGAAAGCTTGTACCTCTAAAGTGAAGCTAGATCAATCATGTTAGAGTAGTGCCCGATGAGCCAATTGGATTGACCGCTTTTGTACTCTTGTAAAGAAAATATTTTTCAATTAATATCTATAAAATAGATAATTCTTCATCTTTATTGACTTTGATTTTATTTAGTTGAAGTTTCTATACCATATATAGCTACGGGGCATGGTTGCCCGTATGATGATGATTATGGAATATATCTTTATTGCTATGGTCTTAAAATACTTTAAGTCCAAAATCATTGAGATAGGACATCAATGATCTATTTGAGACTTAAGCATGCGATGCAGGCTTGTAAGGAGTATACCCTTATTCTATGGGTATTGGTGTCAGGACCCTAATGCATGTATGAGGGTGTTTGTTTAGAAACAAGTGTTAGAGTAGTGCCCAACAAGCCGATTATTTTGTCTAGATTTTATACTCTTGAACAAATAATCTTGTGCAAAAGTTTACTAATAGCATCGAAATTTCTTCAATTTTAATTATTTTAACAAATAGATAAAGTCCTTAGATCATACATAGTTGTGGAGTAGGTCGCACATAGGATGGCGATCATGGAATATGTCTCTACGGCTTTGATCTTAAATTTATTATGAGTTGAGAGCTCATTAGGATGGGACTCTCTCATATGATGCATGCTAAAAAAGAGGATATCTTGTTCTATATACATTGGCGTGATGACACTAGTGCATATGTTTAGGTGCTTGTTAGAGAACAAGTACACCGAATTAGCCCATTGGAAATTCTCAATTGGAAATGTTGTTTGTCGAATGAGACATTCCTAGTTACAATAGTGCATTAACTAGTCCTTAGACTTGAGGACCATGGTAACCTTATACCTGACATGTTGCACTTTGATGTATTTCCGGATTACATGACAATCATAAGGGGTTTGTTTATGTTGGGTGTCATATTTTCGTATATGGAGGTTAATGAGTGGCCAACAAAAGATCCGTCACTTATCTAGTAGAAATATAGGTGAATCTCCTATATTTTCATAGTCTTTGACCTTGAAGATCTTAGCCAAGGCAAGATAAATAATAGATATAGGTACTTTAATGATTCAAAAAGGGTCAATGTGACTTGAATTGGAATTATAGCATAGACTTAGTTTAGGAGATTAATTGACAGAAGGACCATATTTATATGGTACTCATAATAGGAATAGGTTCACTTGCTATTCACCAAAAACTAGGTAGCCATGATGTATTGCTAGGTGCTTCCTATGACTTGTGAGGTTCTAGGAAGCAAGGAATTAATTCCAAGATGGTTAATTATTTTGATAAGTAATCATAATATATATTTATTAACTAAAGTTGCGAGAGTTGCAAGCCCACTGCTAATTTAATTATAAATCTAAGGGGTCTCACACAAATTCGGTATTCCACTTCTCTAAAAAGTAATTCAAGGAGTTGGATTAAGTTAATAAATATTAATTAACTAGAGCTAAAATTAAATAAAAAAGTTAAATTAATTCATCTAACTAATTAATAGGATAAATTTAATTGGACCTAATTAAGATTAGTGGATCATGGGGAGTGAATTATTTAATTAGTTGAATCAATTAATTAATAGACATATTAATTTAAGGAGTTAAATTAATATAACTAACTAAATAATAAGATAATTTAATTGGGCATGATTTAATTAATCAAATTAAATAATTAGTTGAATCAATTAATTAATAGACTTATATCAATTTAAGGAGTCAATTAAATAATAAGATTATTTAATTAGGCCTAATTTAATCAACTAATTAATTAAATTTGTAATGACTAATTCTTTCCTATAGCCAATAATAAATATCTTACATGAATATGCATTTAATCAATACACATTATCAGATTATGGCATACAAATTGCATGATTGTACGAACATGAATACTTGTTACTATATACTCTAGTTATGTTTTAACATGTATTAGTACATGAAATAAGAGATCAAACTTTTGGTTCTTGATTTAATATATTCCTTAAGTGCCTTTTTGTAGTGAAAAACTCAATATCTCGGTTAAGGAAGATTGATGTATTGAATGGCCATGAAATAAATTATTTATATTTCTCCATACTTGTTACATTCTAAAGTGATTATTTGCCTACATATTTGCTTGAAATATGTTACATTTGGCTAAGATCTAAAAATATGCAAAATTGTGCAATTTGATTACTTGATTGACTAGGTTAAATGAAATCATTCTAAACTGCATTACACTTGATTATAAGAACAAAGCATCAATTTTTGTCATCTCCATAGCCCATAGATGTGGCTTTTTGCATGAGAAGACACCAAGCATGAGTCAACCAATCATCACCCTCTACTTATCTCTTTTTGAAATGTAAAAAAAAAATCATTTTCATCTATATTTTTGTTAGAGTAGGATGCCCAACGCCCCAATTAGATTGGGTATATTATACTCTTTTGCTTTTATAAAGACAATCTTATTGGGAATCATATTAATAAAAATGGCATTTTCTTTATCTTATGTCTTGCATTTTTTATTTCTGCACATTAGATAAAGTCCTTAGACCAAATTTAGCTACGGGGCATGGTCGCGCATATGATGGCGATCATGGAACATGCCTCTAAGGCTTTGGTTTTAAATAAGTTCCGAGTCGAGAGTTTTTTGAGATGGGATATCAAATAACTCAGTAAGACTCGTACATATAATGCATGCTCGTGAGACGAGGATGTCACATTCCATTGGCATTAGCGTAGAGACGTAAGTGCATATATGTGGGTGCTTGTTAGGGAACAAGTACACCGAATATGGCCCGCAAGAAATTCTTAGTTGGAGGCTTTGCCCGTCGAAATAAGAATTTCTGTGTTGCGATAGTACACGACTAGTCCTTAGACTTGAGGCACGATGGTAGCCTTGTGTGCATCCTACAGCACTTTGATATATCTTCTGATTGCTTGACAATCACAAAGGGGGTATGTTGGGTGTTGCACTGGTGTGCATGGAGGTTTGTCAGTGGCCAACATAGAATTCGACACTTGTTTTTTTAAACAAGGGAATCTCCTGTGTTTTCATAGTTCGTGATTCAAAGACCTTGGTCAAGGCAGAATGAATTATGATTCATCAAGAATCATTGGAACTTGAAATGGGATCACAGCAATTGAATCATTTAGGGTTTCGACTTATAATTCATGCCTTAGATTCAATCAGGAGATTAGCTGTCGAAAGGACCGTACGTGTATGGTACTCGCAACTGAAATAGGTTTACTCGCTATTTCACCTAAGACTAGTTTGCCATGATTACTTGCTAGGTGTTTTCATGGATAGTGAGGTTCTTGAAATTAAGGAGTTGATTCCAAGCGGATTAATTAATTGGATTAATTAATTGGAATAATTGTTATTCATAAGCTGTAAATGTTGCAAACCCACTACTAGCTTAGTAGTGAACCTAAGAAGGTCACACATCTTTATGAAAAGTAACATTTTTAATTTTAGATTTTATCCAATGGTTGGAAATTAATTAATTAATACTGATCAATTAATTAATTAAGGGTTCTATTTAATTTAATAGTTAAATTAAATTATTCAATTAAGTAATTGGATTATTTAATTGGACCTAATTTGATTAGAAAGCCCAATTGGAGTAAATTAAATTAATCAATTGGATTGATTAAATTGGGATTCAATCAATTGAATTGATTTGGGGATTTTTGAGTCCAAGCCCAAAATAAATGTGGATCACTTAAGAAGCCCACTAAAGTATGAAGAGAATAAAATAAATAAATATGATTTATTTAATTAACATATTTATAGATAAATAAATAAAGTGACCAATTTTATAGGATAAAATAGGCCACTAAGATTTAATTTATGTATAAATATAATTATAGTATATATATATGATATATATATCTATCTTGATATTATTTGAAGAGTTCAAATTAATATCAACAATGTATGTAGACAGTTTTGATGATTAATGTAGTCTCAAATTAGTCCACATACAATAGAAGAGTGAAAAAAAAAAGAGTTCTTGAAAGATTTGGAATCCTTCCAAGATAAGGTTTTGAAGTAGTTCAAAATAGAAAAACTTTCCAAGAGTTGGAAAAGGATTAAAATTTTCAACCCTATATATATATGAGGGATGAAAATTATATAATTCAATTCAAAAATTTGAGCAAAAAATATTTTGTTTAAAGTCTTCTATTTTTACTCTTCAAGAAAAAAAAAAAAAAAAAAAAGGAAAATCAGTTTCTTGTTATTTTCTTCATATTATTGTTTCAAGAACATAAAGAATCAATCTTTATTGTTCTTGAAAATATACTCCGGTTCTAGATTAGTAAACAATTAAAAGGATACTAGCGAATCCTTTTGATTGGTGTTGCTTTCCGTATCGTGGACCTGATAGAGGGGAGACACTTGGATCCCTGCGAGTTCTGATAGTCCAGGATAAGCAATTGATTGCTTCATTCCTACAACAACCGGAGTGCACGAAAGGTATAATCCGATTTTATATTTATATATATATTCACTTGAATAAGCGCGATCGTTAAAATCGCTTTCGAATCAAAGGGGTTAAATTTATGTTTGATAAAAATTTTAATTTTCCGCTGCGTATACCCCTGCGATAATAGCGAACCCAACAATTTTCTAGTGGAAGCTCATCAAAAATGAAAAGCACTTCTCCTAAGTTTCTCCCAAATTTTTACATTCTCTTACTCACAAAAAATGAATATAATCTATAGGAATCCATCAAACACAAATTAGAACAAATTTCCATCTTTTTAAGCTTAAAAACCTTTGATTTTGAAGCTTAATTCCAATTTAATCAAGGTATATTATTTTTCAATGTTTGTTATGATGAATTTGTAGTATCTTGAATGATTACATGTTTTAGTATACTTTTGTATGAATGAAAACTCAAGTGGGATAGACTTGAAGCCAAAACCAAGCTAGTTAAGTTAGTTTTTAGCAAAATTAATAATCATGTGAAATATGCTTAATTTACTTGTTTCTATTGATTTTTTATTTCTTATATTGTATTTGAAAGTTCCTACAAATGATTGTGAATAGTAGCAATTAGGTTGCTTAATTGAAGGTTAGAATCAATTTAAGTTAGAACTGAGTTTAAGTCATGTTAATTTGGATTGTGTTCAAGTTTTCTAGGCTGCCCTAATAATTTTGTTTGAATTATTAGTTATTTAATGACTACCCTAATGTTTAATGACTTGAATTAGTCATAAAATATGGAGTATGCATTGTTTTTGAGGTCATACAATTGATATAGAATTGTTTACCAATGATTAAAAAGTGTATGTGATATTAATTAGAATAGATTATGTGATTTATTAAAGGGATATTAAAAGGTATATGATTTGATTATATTAGGCCTTTAACACATCCTATCTTCCTAAGAGATTGACCTTTTCACCTGGCCTAAAGTGGACTTGAGGTAAGTTGAAACTTTCATTTGCTGCATCATAAGAATCATCTAATGTTGTTCATGTTTCAATGTGATTGTCATTATTTATCAAGTTATGTAATGTTTGATACATTCATAGTTCATGAAGCATGATACTACTAAGAATATAATGAGGTTTTTGAAAAGGAAGTATGGTACTTGATTGATGGTTGGGTAGACAAGGGAGGCGGGAGGGACCGACGGACCCTACAAATGGTGGCAAATACTTAAGGTTGAAAAACTGATATAGGAAAGCCACAATTAATGAGACAGAATACGGCCAATACCTGAGGTTGAAAGACCAAGTATGGAAACCCCGTATTATTTCTCTTGTTGGCCAATCATTATGAACAGGCTTCGAAAACTATGGTCTATCGCTATTAGTTAAGTACCACACTTCAAGGGCCCTAAAGAATGATTTATGAATGAAAGTTATTAAATTGAATAATGCATTCAATCATTTACGTGATTTGCATGAACGCTATTTGTTATTGCATTAGTTTTACCTTACCTAGCCTTTAGATCATTAGATTCATGTGATGCAGGAGGAAATGTATAGGTTTAAAGGTTGACTGAGTCTCCAGAGCGGCCTGACACAAATTTGTTCATATGCCATGCTTCGAGCTATTTTTGCAGCCTATTTTGAAAACTTTGTACTATTTTTAAATAAGCCACTTTGTTATGATTTTGTAAACAGATATGTTAAACTATAGATGGGATAATAACATTATATACTCAATGTAAATGGTGTGTTTATAATGAAATGAAACAACAAATGAATTCAAGTTCTTTCTCTTAAAGCCAAAAATGGGAACTTTTATTAAAACCATAACTCTAGTATTGATGAAAAGTTAACATTTTTTGATTTAATTGTATTAGCTTGTTTAGGTTCTGTAGTTAGGTTAAGGGGTATTACATAATTAGAAAGAAAAATTCAGCCTTCGTGAGCATAGAAAAACCACCCTCTCTCTATATATTCTCTTATGTTTTAGTTCATTCATAAGTTCCACCTTGATCAACAATTTAATTCTTTTGTTAGAACTTGCTTCAAGAATTAAATAGCACTCCTAAATATTTTAGATTAGAAATAAAGAATTTCCTTTAACTAGTGGACTTATTGAATTACCTTTCAAGGATGAAGATTCGTGGACTTGTCTGAAGTGTAGATACCTATAGAGGGACGATGCTAGGATTCCTTGGAAAATTAGTTTATAATCCGAGTTAATAATTAGAATCGCTTTATACTCTATACTAACTAGAGTGCTTTTAAGTATATGACTCGCAAAACTTTTTGTTTAATGTATTTAAGTGAGTAATTTAGAACCCAAACTGATTAATTGCAATGATTCCAGGATTGCATGTTTAAATTATTTATGCTTGTTAAAAAATTAAATTTTTACTGCATACCCATGTTGGGTTCGCGTGGCCCCGAGAAACGTATACAAAGTGGAATTTAAATTTTTTCAAAAAACATAGACATACATTACATCACATATAATAAAACTAATCCTGGAACTCTTTCGCGATTACCTAGTTATGCGTTTTCTGATACTTAAACCAAGAAGGTTTTAGAATCCCTTACCATGGTTTGCATTCCAATAGAAGTAGGGATTGAAATGACTCAAATCGTTATCAGAACATGCATGAATCTTCAAGTTCTTCAATTCAAACCCCTTTAATTGAAAGTTGATTCACTTCTAAGATTCCAATTGTTATCTCTCTAATAGTATCCATACCTTGGATACCTACTTGCAATAGAATCCAATGCTAGTAGTTAATTCTATCCTAGAACAATTTTATTTGGAATAAGAACATACTAACAATTAGTGTTTTAGGTGTTTGATTTAATTCTTAATTCAATAATTGAATCAAGAATTAAACTACATAAAATATTAGCGTAATTTAGGAGAATAAAAAAGGAAGAAGGGATGAATTTTTGGGGATAAAGAAAATATTTTACTTCAAGAGAGAGAATTATTGTCATATCTTGTTGCAGCCAAAAATCTATTATTTTCTCACTTCACAATAACATCCAAGAGGGTTGCTAAAAAGTAACCCTCAAGTCCCTTCCCTATTGGACTCTCCTTATTTCTTTATGTCCAACTCTATTAGGATTTTTTTTTATCTTATAAGGACTTTCTTTTTTTCTTTTTACCTCTTAGGAGTTGGATTTCCAATCCAACTTCTTTTAGGAATTGGATTCCTAATCTAATTTTCTAATAGGCTTTCTACAAGCCCACACCTAATAGGCTTAAGCTTAATTAATCAATTAGGCCCTAGTTTAATTGATCAAATTAATTAAGTTAATTAATCTAACAAATTAATTAAGCCCATCTTAATTAATTAATATAATCAATTAATTAAATATTCTTATTGGGCTCCTTAATCTAATTAGGTCCAATCAATTAATCAAATTAATTAATTAATTAATTCAACACGAATTAATTTAAGCCCCATTAATTAATTAATTCAACACTTGAATTGATTTCTAGGCTAAAAATGGACTTATCAAAGTTTTGTGTGTGACCCCATATGTTAACTCTAAGATAGCCGTGGGCTAACAACTTTTGTGCTTAGTTGACCAAATTAATTATTTCAATTAATTAATTTTTTTGGAATTAACCCACTAATTTCAAGAACCAATAAGTCATGGAAAGCACCTAATAGTGCATCATGACTCCTAGTTTTAGGTGAAGGTGCGGACCTATTTCTATTACGAATACAATGTAAGTACGGTCATTCCATCAATTAATCTCCTAATTGAGCCTAGGATATGGATTATTAGCCTAAGATATGGATTATTGAGCAATACCTATGTTCCTATTTCTAGAGTAGATTGATTCGATGATGAACAATTAAAAAAACCCACATATAATTTTCATCCAACATTGACCAAGAATTTTAGAGTCAAGTATAGTGAAATACATAAGAGATTCACGTATTCATCAAGATAGGTGATAGATCCTTTGTTGGCCACCCATTAACCTCCATACATGAAGATGTTACACCCAACATAAACTCCTTGTAATTGTCATACAATCTAGAAATATATCAATGTGCAGCATATCATGCATAAAATTACCATCAAGTCTAAGGTCTAATTCTTGTACTGTCGTAACAAGAAAATTTCTATTCGATAATAGGATATTTTCAATTGGAAATTTACAGGCAGGGTAGTTTACTGTACTTGTTCAACAACAAGCACCCATATACATGCACTAATATCACCACACCAATACCCTTATAACGAGGCATCCTCCTTTCGATCTTACATCGTAAGCGCAAGTCTTAGTGGGATCATTGATGTCCCATCTCATTGATCCTTGACTTGGAACATTGTAAGACCACAACCATGGAGGCATATTCTACGATCGCCATCATATGTGCGACCACACCCTATAGCTATGTGTGATCTAAGGACTTCATCTAATTCTTATAATGAATTTAAGTTGAAGATTGACATTTCAATGATTGAAATATAAATAAGATTGATTCATAAGAGTATAAGGATGGTCAAATCAAATGGCTCGCGAGGCACTACTCTAACAATCTCCCACTAGCCCTAGTATTTAAGGCCCATCTTCCCCAAGACTTCTTTCAAATACTTATCTTAGAAATTAAATCAGTTGGTTTGCTATATTTTCTACCAAGGCAAATCTTTCCACAATGATATTGCCTTTACCCATGATTTTCTAATATCATGGTATCACTAATCTATTTCTTCTTGGATCATTTGATAAGACCTTGGATTCTTTGCTTGCATGATAGCCTTGTCATTATCACAGTACTCTGATACTCGATCAACTACTATTGGAACTATATCTAATACTTGGATGAAGTTTCCTATCTAAATAGTCTCTTTTCTCACCATCACATGCCACGATGTATTCAACTATAGTGGTGGAATCTATGGTTGTTACAAGCTTGAAACTCTTTTCAACTAATCATCCCACTATTTAAGATGAACACAAATCTAGACATAAACTTTATGTCATCTACTTTGGACTAAACTAGATAAAGCTTCTTAGTTTTAGTTCTCCATAATCGTACTCGAAAAAGGGATCCTTAGTGCTTCGTATGTACTAAATATCATTTTTATGGCTTCCAACTCTTTCCACAATGAATTGACAGATATCTACTCATGACACTGAGAGCATTTCTAATATCAAATCACATATATAGATTTGCATATTTTATATTACCAATCTCAAATGCATAAAATTTGTGAATCATTCTTTCTCTTTCTTTCAGACATCCATTAGGGATATGGATTTCATTAAAAAAATCCCATGACTCAAAAAATAAGAATCTCTCCTAAGATTCTTCGAGGCTAAATCCTTTTAGCATCTGATCTATATACTTTGATTTAGGATAGTCCAAGCACCCTTTCAGATCTGTCTCCATAGATCCCAATCCCCAATCCCTAGGATGCTTCTCCCAAATTCCTCTTGAAGAACTTTGTAGACAAGTCTTAGTTGACTACAACACTCCTACATCATCCCTATGAGTAGATGATAAGTGCATGTTTCTATATATTTTTATATCAATTCCTTCTTATTTTTCTTACTCTATTTTTATTAATACTATACTTTTATTAATGTTTTGTATTTTATAGGAATTTGGAAATCAATGGACAAAAAAGAGATCAAAAGGAGCCGAAATGAAATTAAATAAGACGACACATTTTGTGATCAAATTGGAAGATAATCTTTAATTAGATCAAAGAACATCACAAGTAAAATAAAATGACCATTTTTTGCATAAGTCCACAATGTGTAGATCAAAATATTATTAGGTTCGTGTGATCCCAGGGTATGCGCAGCGAAAAATAAAAAATTTAAAACAACATGCCATATCAACAGTACCTTGGGCCCGATGCAATTTTTAATGATCTCGCAGTTTTCAATGGTGTAATAATTAAAGAATTAAAATAGTTTCGATTTATACCTTTCGATGCACTCCTCTTGACGTAGAGATTGAAGGAATTGATTGCTAGCCCCTTTTTGAATTTTGGTTCACAGGGACCCAGGCTTTCTCCCCTCTAAAGTAGTCCACAATTTGAGCAGGAACACAAAATTAGAATTCCACTAACAATTTCAATTTCTTTACTAACCTAATTTATGGAGTGAATATAGATAATATTAATTCTAGCTATCAACTAGTGATAAAGAAAATTACTATTTTGATAAGGGATGGAAGTTTTCATGGAAAAAGGATGATGTAAGAAAACAAATTTTTCTCTCTTTCTCTATGGCAAAAAATTGAAGGCTACTTCTTAGCCTCAAATTTTTGGCCATCTTGTTTAAATAGGGGACTCAAAAAATTCCAAGTGTCCCACTCTTGATATTTTTGGTCTGCTTTTAATTGGTTGAAAGATATTTAGTTGTTCCAAAATTCTCCAACTCTATCCCTTCATATCTTCTAAAGATATTTAAAGTCACCTAAAAATCTCAAACTCTTGAGTTTCCATCTTTTTTCAATAACCTTCATGGGCTTCTCCTAACATGCCTCTTTAAATTAGACTTGGATTTTAAAATAAGTCCCATAATTAATCCAATTAATTATTTTAGGCCAAATTTAATTAATTAATTCCATTTAGCCCACCTAATAAAATTAGGCTCAATAAATAATTTAATTATTTAATTGAGTAAATTAATTTAACAATTAAATTAATTTATGGGCTCCCTAATCTTATCAAGTCCAATTAAATAACTCAATTATTTAACTAAATAATTAATTCAACTTATTGAATTAATTTAAGTCCCAATTAATTAATTGGATCCAAATCCTTGGATCACTTTCTAAGTTAGAAATGTTTCATCTTAAATTGTGTGTGACCCTTTAGGTTCACAACTAAGCTAGTAGTGGGCTTGAAATCTTTGCAACTTATGAATACTAATTATTTTGATTAATTAATCCCATTAATTAATTAGTTTAAAATTAACTCCTTAATTATAAGAACTTCACAAGTCATGAGAAATACCTAACAAGTGTATCATGACTACCTAGACTTAGGTTAAATAGCGAGTGAACCTAACACGTAAGGTCCTTCCATTAACAAATCCCCCGATTGAGTATGGGGCATGGATTAATAGTCAAAACCTAATTGCTCAATAACAACGGTCGTCTCCTGCTTGGAACTCTTCTAGTGATCGCACCACTGTTTATGGTGAATACATATCTGGATATAGAGTTTGAGTAATCTATATCGGATTGAAAACCAGAATTAGTATAGCCTTCCAGTTTTAGTTCTCCAAAGCTATATACAAGAAAGATATTTGTTAGACTATGAGATAAAGTTTGTCATTGAACTAAATCTAGGAACACCTCCAATATCTAAAGCTCCATACCGAATGACACCAGTTGAGTTGAAAGAATTGAAGATACAAATATAGGAATTATGGGATAAAGGTTTTATCAGCCCTAAATTTTCATCATGGGGTGCACTAGTTCTATTTGTACGTAAGAAGGATGTCATAATGTAACTGTGTATAGACTACCAAGAGTTAAATAAATTTACAATCAAGAATAAGTATCCTTTGCCTAGAATAGAAGATTTATTTGATCAGCTCCAAGGTGCATCTATATTTTCAAAAATTGATCTGCAATTTGGGTGCATCAACTAAAAATAAAAGAGGATGATATCGCCAAGGTAGCATTTAGCACGAGATATGGATATTATGAATTTTTGGTGATGCCGTTAGGTTGACAAATACTCCAACAGCTTTTATGGATTTGATGAACTAGTATTTAATTTTTTTTGATAGATTTGTTATTGTGCTTATTGCTGATATCCTGATTTATTCTAGCATAGAAGAAGAGCATAGTGGATAATTGAGAATAGTTTGAAGGAGAAACAACTATATGATAAATTTAAGAAATGTAAATTTTTATTAGATCGAGTGATATTTTTGTGACGTAATATTAGGAGTAGGAATATCTGTAGATCTAAGTAAAGTAGAAGCTATTAATACCTGGTCACAACCTACTAATTCTTTAGAAGTACAAAATTTTCTAGGTTTAGCTGGATATTACCATAGATTTATGGAGGAATTTTCCAAGATAACTTTTCCTTTGACACAATTAACTAGAAAATGTGCAACATTTAGATTTACAGATGCTTGTGAGAAAAGTTTTTAGGAATTGAAGAAAAGGTCAACTTCAGCTCCAATTCTTTCTATTCCATCAGGTACTAGAGGCTTTATGTTTATAGTGATGCTTCAAAAAAAAGATTGTGATGTGTATTGATGCAAAATGATAAAGTAGTTGCATATGCATCCAAACAACTTAAAGATACAAAAAGAATTATCCTACGCATGATTTAAAGCTTGCTGCAGTGGTGTTTGCACTTAAGTTATGGAGACATTATTTGTATGGTGCAGGAAAGTCTTTTGATTTTCAAATATCAGAGAATGGTATTTTACACTTTCAAAAATGATTATATGTACCTAATGTAGACAACATTCAAGAAGCTATTTTAGCAGTAGTACATTCAATGCCATATTTAGTGAATCTAGGAGCTACTAAAATGTGTAGAGATTTGATAACGCATTACTGGCGGTCAGGTATGAAAAGAGATGTTGCTCAATTTGTAGAATTTTTTTTAATATGTCAACAAATAAAGGTAAAACATAAAAAACTAGCAGGAATCTTGCAACCTTATTTATTCCAGAATGAAAATGGTAAAGAATTACTATGGATTTCATGTTGGGATTACTCAAAATAGTTAAAGATCATGATGCTATTTGGGTTATTATTGATAGGTTAACTAAATCTGCTCACTTTCTTCCAATTTGCTCCACCTATTCCATGGATGGTTATGCACAAATATATATATATATATAGAAAGTGGTCAGACTTCATAGTGCACCACTATCTATTATGTTTGATAGAGATTCAAGGTTCTTGTCTATTTTCTTGGAAGAGTTTACACAGGGCAATGGGAACATAATTTTCTTTCATTACTGCATATCATCTCAGACTGATGGACAACTAAAGTGAATAATATAAACATTAAAAGATACGCTTAGAGCTTGTGTATTAGATTTCATGGTCAAATTTTTGCCTTTAGTGGAATTTTCTTATGATAATAGCTATCAGTCTACTATTGGAATGGTCCTCTATGATGCATTATATGGTAGAAAATGTAGATCTCCAGATCATTGGGATGGGTTGGTGAAAATAAGCTTTTGGGTCCAAATATGATTTGTGAAATAACAGAAGTTGTAACATAATTTCGTTAATGAATGAAAATTACCTAGAGCTGACAGAAAAGTTATGTAGATCAAAGAAGAGAAATGCTAGAATTTGTAGTAGAAGATCAAGTATTTCTAAAGGTATCTCCATTGAAAAGGACTATACAGCTTGGAAAGAAAAAAAGTATATTGGTCCATTTTATATTATTGAACGAATTGGTGATATTTCTTACAAACTCGATCTATCTGCATCAATATCTCAAGTGCACAATGTATTTTAAGTATCCATGTTGTGGAAATATATTGCAAATCCATCTCATATTCGGAAGAATGAACCTATAGAGCTGAAAGCAGATTTGAGTTATGAAAAAAGACCTATAGAGATTCTTATATGAGAAGTAAAATAATTCAAAAATAAAAAGATCCCACTGGTTAAAATATTATGGAGAAATCAGTCTGCAGAAGAAGCTACTTAGGAAAGAGAAGATGATATGAAAGTTAAGTATCTAGAACTCTTTCGATAAGTAAATTTTGAGGACAAAATTTTAATATGAAAGGGAAGGTGTAATTACCAAACCTCACACTATTCACTTGGCCAATATGATTCATGCATTACATGCTACTATATGCTAATTTATATTAACATTTACATGTTATCTTATATAGCATTCTTAATTGTTAGACTCTAATGCTATCTCATAATGTTAGTGGTTGAGATCTTATAACCTAATTAAGTAATTCTAAATTTGGATAAGAAAAAGAATACATTGGTCAGTATATTGGATATTAATAGGTTATATGTTCTAATTTTAGAAGTGTTGAAGGTGTTACTAGTAAGCTTATATGATTCAATTAAATTAGATCGTGTTTTAAAAGTATACATCCATAAATTAACATACTTGGATATTAAACATGATATAATGTGATTTAAGTTCTATATTATAAGGTCCATATGTGCATATGATTTTAGAAATGCAAACTAGACAATCATTTAAGAATCAAATGTCAATCAGTTTAGAGATCAAATGAACGATTAAGAAATTAGGGTTGAGTTTATTATCCTATCATAAAAAATTAAAATAGATTGTAAATAGATAAATAAATATTGATAAATACTAGATTAGAGCTGTATAAGGTGTGTATAATATCATATTTGAACCACCACTTGCCACCTCAAGCTTTGCCACCTCAAGTTTTCTTCATTTCTAAGCATTGAACCACAACCAAAAACCATTTTCTGAGCTATTTCACTTCCAAACCTCTATATTGAATTTTAGAAGTTTCTCTAAAGTGATTCCAGGTAAAGAAAAAGTGAAGGAAGCAAAGGGAAGTAAGAAGGAGCAAGTAGAAGCTTAAAATTGTGCATAGATGAGCTTAACTCATATATTTTATTTTAGTTCTTGAATTGTTTAAAGTTTTATGATTTTTAAATATTCTATTATTGTTTATAATCATGTTAGGATGTTATTTATGGTCTTATAATTCACAAAAGAAGGATTTTTAGTAGCAAAATCACAATAGAAATCACTAGGGACAGAAACTGTATACTTGCTAATTTTTGAGTCTTTAAAGCTTTATATATGTATAATAAATTGATTAAAACCTATATATTTCACCATATATATGTTTATATATGATTTTAGGTGATGTATGTAAGTTTGGAGAGATTAGAAATTGAAATATGATTTGATATTTGAAGAGACACTCAAAATTGTCATGATAGAACTTACAGTTTTTGTACTGTGATATGGGGGTTGGTTTCGCTGAGCTAAATTAGTGAATTTTGAAACTTTGATAATATGGTTACATTACTCTACATGTTATATAAGTGTGGTAAAAATTTGGGAGTGATTGGATATGCTGAAGGATGTAAAAATTATCATACAACTACGTTGGACAACAAGAAAATATGAAAATGTTAATATGTCCCATTTGATAACTTAGCATGTTTCAACCTAAACATGTTGCTATTGAGTTTTAACAATTAGATACATGCTATTAGAGTTATAATGCTTCAATTACATGATGTTTACATGTATCTAAGATGAGAAATTAAGGCATTTGAGAGACTATATTGGATTCTAGTTTGTAAAAGCTTGATTGTTACCTAGATAGCTTGGTGTTTAAGGTCTTAGTAGGAGATTTTGTGCTTTCAACTTGGCAAATTGGGAATGGTGCTTGATGTTGGGTAATATTACAGGCTATTTTTTATCTAGGGTTGGAGAGAAACATTAAACAAATCTAAACTAAGCCACCAACCAAGTGAAAGGTAAGTAAATATCCATTTACAACTATAATGCATGAACACAGTACGTTTTCAAGTGTTTATACCTAATATGTTGATGATATTTAAATTTATTGGATGACAAGTATATTATGTACCTTAAGAGGCTTATGATTTTTGAAACATATTAAGAGCAAGATAACTTGCATTTCAAATTGAATACACTATTCATGGGCATTTGCATGTGCATGCATGACATACTGGTATAGTTGAGGTTCTTGCATGCATGAGATCACAAAAGAATGGTCCACTTGATGGTGCCTTTGTTATGATTGATGCCATGGGTGCGATACTTCTTGGGTTATCATACGGGAAGACAAGGAGGGGGTGCACCTTTGGTGGTCATGGGAGGATGGTCCACTCAGCTGTATTAATCTGTTATTGGCTATTTAATTATTAATATTATGCAGAGCTCTTTTCGACACATAGTAGATTGGCCAATGGCCCTATAAAATGAAGTGATTTTGAATAAAAACTCTTTGATTTATGAGTACTCAAATATGACATAGTTCTAGCATCATATTTAGAGATGAGTTGTATGAAATTTTATATCATACTCTTGGCATGAATGATTTTTACTTATTGAGTGTTAGCTTATGTAGTTCATGCATTGTAGATGAGCAAGTAACACTTGAGACCTGTGGTTTACTGGGTTGGCAATGAAGCTCCTATATGCTTTCAAAGATCAATGTATATAGATGACGACCTGTTGGGCTATTTTTGTGGTTATGCTTCTGATTTTACAGTCTATTGTATTATATTATTGACTTTACCTTATATATCACTTTCAAAACTCCATTGTGGATGAGTATGAGTTTATGATGATTTTGATAGACCTTGTTATTGCTTAAATAACTATCTACGTATATATAGTATTATAAGATATGAATGCATTTTACTTTTATCAATGTTTTGTCAAACTAACTAAAAAAAATGTTATACATAAGCATGCATGCACAAACTATGTTGTATAGGTTGTTTCTATATATGTATACATATTTTTGGGATGTTGTGACATAGTACAAACCATTAAATAAACAAAGATAAAATTGATAAGGTCTTGATTAAAAAGAATACCCGACTTGAATTAAAAAATCAAGTAAAGGATTTTTTTTCAAAAAAAAGTTCTGATTTCCAACAAATATGGAAAAAAATGGGTTAGACCTAATAATCTATGCCTACTATTAAAACTAGATGACATGATGATGCTACCTTAGTCATTGGCCATGAGTTTTGGGTTGACTTTGTAAAGAAAAGTTGTGATCTCCACTAAGCATAGAGATGCCCATATGATGGACTCATCTCTACATTAGCTATAAGTCGTGGAACATTTTGATGCTCCATCTACATGGAGGTTTGATGGTTCTTGCTTGACACATAGTACCATATTGATTCATAAAATTGGGGTATATGGGAAGAAATGAGGTAAAACATCTTAAGGGTTGTATAGAGATACAATCATTAAAGTTAACCATATATCGATATATTTTATGAACTCATAGAATTGGGTCATACAATATATTAATTAGGCCTCAAGCTCACTAGAAAATATGACCCCAAATTACCATGGGGGGTGATGGTATTCGAATAAAATAGTGGAAAATATTTGTAATTAAATACCTTGTTATAAATGAATATGATTTTGAAACAATGTTCATTTTATGTCTCGCTTAGGATAATTATTATTGCTTATAATTCCACTAAAAATAATTTTTGACACTAATGAACATTACTAAGCTCTAATCTATCCATATTGCTCTTGAATTTGAGAATGGTTCTTGAATTTAGAAGGTTAAGAAATATGCAAAAGGACAGTTTCTCTAATAGATATAGAAACAACCCCAACAAAAGTTGTGGAAGCATCTCCCATTACACATTCTACAAAATGTTCTATACAACCTTCTAAAATTATTGAAGAAGGACCTCTTATAAAGAGTTATAGGAGATTCTAGCTAGTAAAGTTAGAGGATTAATCCGGATAAGATTAGTTCATCACTACTGTGAGATAATGTGGTATTGAAAGAGGGATGCAGATATTGACTTGCTCACTGATTTAGAAAAACATTCTAAACAAAGTTTGAATTAGAAAGGGTTCTGGTTCAAACTTATATTTTCTTGAAGTCAATAATCAACTGTGACAACTCTTCTTAGGTATTAGTTACTAGATATTAATCCGATCTCTACAAAGAGTTACAAGAGATGACAAGAGGAATATTAGTAGCATTGATGATTCTTCTTGGGTATAGAATACCAGATATGATCCCATCTTTGCAAAGAGTTGCAAATAATGACTAGAAAAATGAGACTAAGAGGACGATCCTTCAAGTTTGTGAGTAAAGCAAATGTTGTTTCATTAGATAAAGGAGCAATCCACTTAACTCTAGATGGAATTAGGGTAGTTTTAATTATTTACCTTTAGTACTAAATGATCTTAAGAGAGAACTCTCTATTGGATAGAGAAAGTTTGGTTGAAATATCAAATGATGGAAATATTCCATGGTTGTTGATGATGGTAAATCGATAAATGATTAATACAACTATAAATGTCTTGCTAGTTGTTCAACAAAATAACCATAAAATAGATAATCATAGTTCCACATTCTTATGGCATGCTAGATTAGGTCATGTCTCTGAGAAGAGAATCCAAACGTTGGCCCAATTGCTCAATCTTGAGAATGAGCAAGGAATGCCAACATGTGAATCATATCTTAAGAGAAAAATGACCAAATGACCAAATCATCATTTGTTGGAAAAATGGAGTGAAACAAAGATCTGTTGGATTTGATCCATACAAATGCATGCGGGCCACTAATTGTTAGTGCCTGAGGAAACTATCATTACTTCATAATATTTACCAATGATTATTCTAGATATGGTTATGTGTACTTGATGAGGTACAAATCTAAAGACTTTGAAAAGTTCAAGGAATTCATATGCAAAGTGGAGAAAGAGACTAGGCTAAGTATTAAAGCTCTTCGATCAGATTGAGGAGATAGATACTTGAGCATAAAATTTCTTGATTATCTAAAAGAGAATGGGATTATCTCTCAGTGGACTCCTCCTGCTGCTCCTCAACTCAATGGAGTTGCAGAGTATAAGAATCAAACTCTATTGGACATTGATCAATTGATGATGAATTTTACTAGGCTTTCTCTTTCATTATAGGGTGATGCCCTAGAAACGGGGGCATATCTATTGAATAGAGTACCAACAATGTCGGTGCCCAAAACACCATATGAGATGTTGTGTGGGAAACTATCGTCCTATAAATACCTTAGGGTATGGGGCTGTGCAACTTACATGAAGTAGCAAGTGGGAGATAAATTGGATATGAGATTTAATTTATGCATGTTTGTGAGGGTATACAAATGAATTTATTAGATGCTACTTCTGCGACTCCTCAGAACAAAGGTTGTTTGTTTCTAGGAATGCCACTTTATTAGAGAAGAAATTTCTATTTAAAAGAAATGTGAAGTCGTAGAACTTGAAAAAGTTCAGGAACCACAAAATGTCCCAACAAATGCAGTGATAGAAAAATAAAATAAGGGTAGGTCTTCTGACATATAACTTCTTAGGAGATCCGAAAGAATCTCAAAGCTACCTGAGAGGTATGATTTTTTGGTTAGAGAAAAATGAGGTTCTCTGCTTGGATAGTGATCTGAGGACTTATTGAGAGGTGATGTCTAATATCAACTCAGGAAGTTTGTAAAATTTATTGCAATCTAAGATGGACTCCATGTACTCCAATAAAATATGGACCTTGGTGGACCCACCATAAGGAATAGTTGCCATTGGCTGCAAATGGGTCTAACGCAGAAGTTTGGAGTAAATGGAGAGGTAGTGACCTAGAAAGTAAAGATTAGTCGCAAAAGGTTATACTCAAAAGTAAAGAAATGATTATGGAAACCTTTTCGCCAATAGTGATGCTTAAATCTATTCGAATACTGCAAGCCATATCAATATATTATGACTACGAGATATCGTAGATGGATGTGAACACCGCTTTCCTTAATGGAAACATTAAGAAAGAGATTTATATAAGGCAGTCTGAAGGCTTCATATCCAAATGGAGCGAGCAAAAGGTTTGTAAACTTCAGAGATCCATTTATGGACTCACATAGGCTTCCTAAAGTTAGAACATTTGATTTGATGAGACAATTAAATCATTTTGTTTCCATAAAAATCGAATGAACTTTATGTCTACAAAAAGGTTAGTGGGAGTATATTGACATTTATTGTGTTGAATGTTGACGACATCCTACTCATTGGGAATGATGTAGGGATGCTACAGCCTATTAAGACTTAGTTGTCTAACCAGTTCTCCATGAAGGATTTGGGAAGAGCATCCTTTATTCTAGGAATAAAAATCTACAAAGATAGATCAAAGAGGATGATTAGACTATCCCAATCTACACACAAAAATAAAATACTAAAGATGTTTAGCATGGAAGAATCCAAATGAGGATTCTTGACAATGAGTCATGACATTTCTCTCCCAAAGTTTGTCCCCTAAGACTCTTGAGGAGAGAGAAATGATGATCTATATACCTTATGCATCCACTATTAGAACCATAATGCATGGTATGCTACGTATGAGGCTTAATGTCTTATATGCTTTAAGTGTCACGAGTAGATATTAGTCTAATCTAGAAGGAGAGCACAAGAAAGCCGCAAAAATGATCTTGAAGATGGGGGTAGTTCCATCTATTGTTGATCGAGTACTGATATACTATGATAAAAATGGAGCTATTGCACAAGGAAAAGAACCAAGATCTCATCAAAGATCCAAGTGCATTATGAGGTAATACCATCTAATCAGATCATTTGATCAAAGAGATCATTAGTAGTGATGATGTCATAGGGGAAAGTGTCGCTTCGGTAGAAAATACAGTAGACCCACTAATAAGTTGGATTTATACCAATAATTCATATGTCTTTTTATTAACATTTGGTTGTTTTCAAATATTTTTGTTACTTTTTATCTATTTAGTTTGAAATCTTGTAGGTAATAACAATAAGAGAAGAAAATGGAAAGAAATCAAAAACTTGGTTGAAATGTTGAGGAAATCGAGTTGTGGTGCCACTAATGGTAATTTTTATGTTTCAATCATACCTCTCGGCCCCAATTTCTTATTAACTTGATTTATAATCCATTGGAAAGCCAATAGATAGATCTACAACTTCTTGTTAACCACAAAATCCAACAATCGAGTTCAAGAATCAGCACTGGGCTGAAATTATCTGGTATGACACATCTGGGTATTTAAGGCAAAACTCTCTCCACAAATTTCATATTAAATTGATTCAAGTGCTTATGGAAATCCAAGACATAGTATCACAATTCATTACAAGACACCAAAATCCAATTAAGCCTAGAAAGAGGTCAAAAAATAGTTGCAATGGGCTAAATAGTGTCAAAGTGCTGAAATGAAGCTGCCAGGACAGAATGCCCGATGCCTAGGCGCCCAAACAGAGCTCCTAGGCACTGTCCAAAGCTTCCAAGGCAGCATACACAGTGCCTAGGTGCCATTATTCTGTGCCTAGGTGCTGTCCTTCCAACCAAAAAGACGCTGATGCATTATTTTTTGTGACAAGTGGCAATGAATCATGAATTTTGATATTTTTATGAGATATACACATTAGATACACATATACATCATTACCCATGTGATTCTCTAGAGGATACACTAATTAGTGGAGAGAAAAAAGAGAAAAAAGCAAGAAAAGGGAAAGGATTACAGGTTTCTTTTGAAGAAAAGCCAAGAAAAGTGGAAGAATTTCAGGGTTTCTTTTGGAAGACTCTTAGGGAAAGAATCACTAGGGAGAAGTTTAAAAGGGGAAGATCAACATCAACCAAAGGAGGGGAGGATTGGTTCTTGGAACCAAAGGTAGCTATTCTTGGAGAGAAGCAAACCATTCTTCCACTTCACAAATTGGTGAATAATTTCCATGTTCTTTCTTATTTATTTCTTGAAGTTGTATGCATCCATGGTGAACAAAATATTTCTTTCTAGAGGATGATGTAATCTTATTTGATCCTATGTTTTGAATTCCAAATAATATTAGTTCAAGTTATTCATCTTGTTTGTGTTATCTTGTTTAGTATTTTATCTTGATTAATTAATCACTAATTGAGATTATTTGACGTATGAGATTCGACACTCGAGAGAGGAAAGGTTATACATGATAATAAAGATAACACAACCTAGGAATCATAGAGTTGGGAAGCTTATGAAACCTTTGAAGTTTTGAAGAAGAATTCATTGAACTTTTGTAGAGTTTTATTCTTGAATTTTTATAGAGATATCAAAATTCATGTTGGAACTCATAGTCAATTCGACACTCGAGAGAGGGAATTGATGAGCTTAAGAATTCTTAACTTACATGTGTTGTTGACTTGAATTGGTATATTTTGGAAGGAAGAACATAGGTGAGAATTAGGTGAGTCATTCCTCTAGATTATCTTGCTCATAAAGTGTTTGTTATATTGTTTCTAAAAACTCTACTCTTGTCTTTGCATTTTTATCTTACTTTATTTTCCAATCATCATTGGATCTTCTAGATAAAATTAGGACTATTTGAACTACGGTACTTAATGCAATTTTTTATTACAATCCCTACAAATACAATACTCAACTCATCGTTGGAACTTGACACCGTGCACTTACGGTTTGCAAATTATTTCACGAATACCTATTGACTAAACCTTTAGTACATAAGGTATCTGACCTACATTTTGAGAACGTAGGCCTGAAGTACACGGGCAATTAGAACTAGGGCAAGTGAAAATTGCTAGATTAGTGCCCGATGCGCCAATTGAATTTGGTGTATTATATACTCTTATATTTAGTAAAATAATCTTGTTCAAATCATATTATTAAAAAGGTGCATTTTTTAATCTTTAATTACAGATTGTTATTAGATAAAGTCCCTAGACCAAACTTAGTTATGGGATTGGTTGTGCATAAAATGGCAATCATAGAATATGTCTCTAAGGCTTTAGTCTTAAATAAATTATGGGTTAAGGGCTTTCTAAGATGAAACATCAAATATCCCAACAAGACTCCCGCATATAATGGATGCTCACATGAGAAGGATGTCTCACTTCATAGACATTAGCGTAGTCACACTAGTATATGTATGTGAGTGTTTATTAGAGAACAAGTACAATAAATAGGTTTGCTAGAAATTCTTAGTTGGAGATGTTGTCTATCATATTAAGAATTTCTATATTGCGATAGTACACGACTATTTCTTAAACTTAATGCACCATGGTAGCATTGTGCATATCGTGTTACATCTTGATATAACTTCTATATCCTTATTATCACACAGGAGATATGTTGTATATTACATTAGCATATATAGAGGTTAATGAGTAGCCAATAAAGAATCTGTCACTTGTCTAGTTGAACAAGTGAATCTTTTATATTTTCATAGTTCATGACTTAGAAGTCCTTAGCCATGCAGGATGAATGTTTGATAGGAGTTTTCTAATAATTCATCATGAGTCATTAGCACTTGAAATGAAATCATATTATTGAATTTTTTAAAGTTTCAACTTATAATCCATATCATAGACTCAATCAGGATATTGGTTGATAGAAGGACCTTATGTGTATGTAATCATTTGAACTTATGTGTGATGCTAGTGATTATGCGGTTAGAGCAGTGTTAGGATAAAAAAAAGATAAAATTTCTAGGGTCATTTACTATGCAAGTCGAACACTTGATGATGCTTAACAAAATTACACCACCACTGAAAAAGAATTGTTAGCCGTTATTTTTGCATTTGATAAATTTCTTGCTGTTCACTCACTATTTTACCTAAGACTAGGTAGTCATGATATACTTGCTAGGTATTTCCCATGACTTGTAAGGTTTTTAGAAATAAGGAGTTAATTCTAAGTGGATTAATTAATTGAATTGACTAATGGAAATAATTGTTATTAATAATTTACAAGTGTTGCAAGCCCACTACTAACTTAATTGTGAGCCTAAAAGGTCACACACAATTTGGGATGAAACTTTCTTCTTTAGGAATTGATCCAAAGAGTTGGATCAAATTAATTAATAGGGATTAATTAATTGAGGTTTTATTAAATTCAAGGAGTTGAATTAATTAATTGGATTATGTAATAGAACTAATGAGATTAGGGAGCCCAATTGGTGTGAAATAATTAATTGATTGGAATAATTAATCAGGTTAACCATAAATTAGTTTAATTACTAAATTAATTTAGTCAATTAAATAATTAGATTATTTAATTAGGCTTAAATTGATTACGTGGGAACTTCTTTTTACCGATATCTACACCATTAGCAAGATCACAATTCATTATTTCTACTAGAAAAAAATTGAATTCTTGTTTCTAATCTTGAATTTTAGGAGTGCAATTCAACTCTTAATTAAATAAACAAGTGATAGAATAATTAAATTGATACCAAAAGGGTGGAACCTTTTTATGAAATGTAATAATTTCATGTGAAAGAAAAGACCGAGAGAGAGAGAGAGAGGGGGGGGGGGTGGTGGATGAATTTTTGGCTTGTAAAAAGGCTGCAAAATTCATCCCCCACCATGTATATTTATATATAGGTTCAATCCTAATCCTATTAACATTTGGTCCCTTTCCTTGCTTATCTCTATCTCTTTTATTCTTATCTTATTCCTTTCCATCAAACTTTGACTTGTTTTCTTATAAGACTTTAAGTCATAATTAGTTTCCATCAAATATAAGGAGTCATTAATTCTTCAATTAATAACTTTTAATGGGTTTCTGCTACAAGCCCAATAACTTTGGGCTTGGAAATTAATTAAGCCCAATTTAATTTAATTGATCAAATCATTTAATTAATTAGTTCTACATGACCACCTAATTAAACTAAGCCCAATTTAAATAATCTCATTATTTAAATTGATCAAATTAATTTAATCCCTTAAATTAATTTAAAGCCTATTAATTAAATAATCCTATAATTTAATTGGATGAATTAATTTAACTCTTTAAATTAATTATAGCTTCAAGTTAATTAATTTATAATAATTAATTTGATCCTACTCCTTGGAATTATAGAAGTTATCTTTCTCATTTTGTGTGTGAACTATTAGGTTCACAATTAAACTAGCAGTGGGCTTGTAACTATTGCAACGTAGTGAATAAATTATTATTCCAATTAATTAATCCGTCTTAGATTTAGCTCTTTAATTCTAAGAACCTCACAATTTAAGGAAAACACCTAATAGTGCATCTTGACTAACTTGTTTTACAAGTATCATGCAAGTTCAGACTTTCCATCAACTAATCCCGTGATAAATCATTGGAAAACCCTCATCTAATATTCATCATGCTTTGGTCAAAGACTTTTGAGTCAAGAACTGTGGAATACAATGGAGATTCACTTATTCTGCCAGATAGGTAACGGATCATTTGTTGGCCACTCATTAATCTCCATACACAAAGATCATACACCCAATGTAAACCCCTTATGATTGTCATGTAATCAAAAAATACATTAAAACGCATGACGTCGTACACAAGGTTACCATTATGCCTCAAGCTAAAGGACTAATTCATGCACTGTCATACTAGAAAATTCTCATTTGATGAAGAATGTTTCCAATTGAGAATTTTCTATGGGCCTAATCGGTATACTTTTTTCCTAATGAGCACCTGCACTCATGCATTAGCATCACCCTGCTGATGTCTATAGAATTAGACGTCCTTCTTTCATTCATGATTATGTTTGTGAGTCTTTATGGGCTTATCGATGTCCCATCTCAATAAAACCTCAACTCGGAACTAATTTAAGATTAAAGCCATAGATGTATGTTCCATGATCACCATCATATATACGACCATCCTATAGCTTTGTATGGTTTGGAAACTTTATCTAATTTCTTAAATGTAATTAAAGATAAAGAATTGATAATTTTTTAATATATTTTGAATAACATTATCCATTCACCAGAGTATAGAAGCGTCTATTAATTGACATGCCGAGCACTACTCTAATAATCTTCCACTTACCCTAGAGCTAATTACCCAGTAGTTTAGACCCATCTTCTCAAGGTGTCCTACGAACACTATTTTTCTAAGGGGTCTAATTAGTGGATTTGCTATACTTTTTATTGAGGCAACTCTTTCCACTATTAAGTAAACTCTACCAATGATTACTCAAATCAATTGGTATCACTACATTATATGCTTAGATCTACGGTGAGATTTTGGCTTTTTTGCTTGTGCAATTACCCATTGTTATTTAATTAGTTAGATACTGGATTAACAATATACATAACTACTCCAACCCTTTGGAATAAGTTCCTCATCCAAACAACTCCCTTCACAACATCGCATGTAGCATTATATTCAAACTTAGTGGTGGAATCTAAGGCAATCTCAAGCTTGGAACTCCTTCTAACTGACCACTACCATTTAGGATTAACAGGATTATACACATAGACTTCTAGTTATCTATTTTGGACTGACAACCAGAAGTAACATCCTGGCTTAATTTTCCATAACAATAATCCAAGAAGATATCTTCAATGCTTCACAAGCATCTAAAAGATCTTCTCTACAACTTTAATGCTTTTCACATGAATTTGACTGATATCTGCTCATGACACTTAAAGCATTTGTGATATCATGTCTCGTACAAAGATTTGCATACATTATGCTTCCTAAAGGATATATAAAATATGTGAGTCATTCTTTTCTCTTTCCTACAAAAGTCTTGACACAGACTTAAAAAAAAAAACTAACACTTATAGGTAGGAATCTCTTCTAGGATCCTTCCATGCTAAACCTTTTTAGCATCAATGTACGTGGATTTGGGATAGTCCAAAAATCCTTTTAGAACCTTATAGAACTAAATCTCCAATGTATAAGATGTTTTCCCTAATCCCTCTTGGAGAACTTAGTAGAACAAATCTTAGTTAACCATAACATTCCTACACTATCACTTTAAATAGAACGTTATTAACATAATAAACTCTACTATGCTCCCACTAACTTCATTGTACACACTTGGTCCATCCATATTCATGAGGAAATCAAAATATTTGATTAACTCATCGAATCAAATGTTCTAACTTTAGGAAATTCATTTTGCATCCACAAGTGAAGTTTTTGATACTTGCAAGACCTCTTGCTTGCATCAATAAGATATGAAGGCCTCATGCTGCATGATGTAAATCTTCTTCTCAATACTATTACTAAGGAAGATGATTTTCCCATCGACTTCCATACCTTAGTACTCATAATACATAAATATGGCCAATAAATTACCAATAGACTTCGACATTGCATCTCATAAAAAGTTTTCTCAATAGTTAACACTTTGATTTTGAGCGTAACTCTTTGCTTCCAATTGTGCCTTATAGGTTATCACCTCCCTATGTAGTCCAAGGTTCCATTTGTAGACATATTTGCAGCTAATAGATATAATACCCTGTGGTGGGTCCACAAAGGTCCATACTTTGTTGGAGTACATAGAGTCCAACTTGGATTGTACTTCACCATTTTCCTAAACTGATGTCATACATCATATCTCCTTGGATCAAAATTCAAATGGAGATTCTCTTTGTTGCTTTCCAACATGAGACCGCACCTCACAGGTGGTTTTGAGATCCTTTTGGATCTCCTTCTATCATTTGTGTACTTTGAATTTAGTAATCTATTTATGCACCATCTCCCTTTTATGAGAGAATTATGTTTCTTTAATTTCTTAAAGCTCTATGATCTAGCTATTTTTATACAATAGAAAATCCTTCTTAAGAAGATGACATTCCTTGAAACAAACACCTTTGTTTCTAGGAATGACATAATTGGTATCCATTAGATTTCATTTGATACCCACAAATTTATATAAGTTGGATCATGCATCCGACCTATATCACACTAACTGCTTCGTACAAGAAACCATCCTCATACCTTTAGGTATTTATATGAGGAGTTTTAACATATCATATTATTGGTTTCACTTAACCGCAGAGTATATACAGCAAAAAAGTAAAATTTTTGATTCATACATGCTAGAACAATTATAACAATACCTTGAGTTTCATGTGATTTTATCGATTTTGCATTCTAGTTGGCTTTTAAGCATAACATAAAAGAATTCAATTTATACCTTTCAACACACTCTGATTGATGTAGGATTTGAAGCAATTAATTGCTAGCTCCTTTCTATGTTTTGATTAATAGGGATCAAAGCATCTTCCCTTTAAAGCAGTCCACACTTTGTGTAAGAATACAAAATTAGAATTCCACTAGCAATTTTGATTCCTTTACTAACCTTGTTTTTGAAGTGTGTGGTAAGTATTAATTTTTAATGTCAACTTGTGATAAAAGAATTAAATAGTTTTAATGAATAGATGGAATTCTTTTTGTGTTGGAGAAACAAGATGGAGAAGAAAAAAAAAATTCTTTTGGGGTGATGGCTAAAAATTTGGAGAGTGTAACCCTTAAATTTTCAGCCCTTGCGTATATATGCTAGGGACTCTTAGTATTTTCGGCCTCGTTTTTATCACAAGATCTCCCAAAAATATCCTACTCTATCTCTTCATATCTTCCTAAGATGTAAAGAGATAATCATAATCTAATCTAATAAGATAATTCCAAGAACCTTTCATTCTTAGATCTCCATCTTTATTCCAACAACTCTAGTGGGCCTCTACTAATGGGCCACTTTAAATTGGACTTGGACCCTATTTTAATTCCCATAATTAATCTAATTAATTGATTAAGCCCAATATTTAATTAATTAGTTATATTTAGCCCACCTAATCAAATTAGGCTTAATTAAATAATCTAATTAATAATTTGACTAAATTAATTTAATAATTAAATTAATTTATGACCTACACAATTAATTATTCCAACCAAATAATTGCTCCACTCAATTGGGCTTTCTAAACTTATTAGGTCCAATTAAATAATCCAATTATTTAATTGAATAATTTAAGTTAATTAATTAATCTCCATTAATTAATTGAATCCAACTCCTTGGATCAATTCCTAAATTAAAATGTTTTATCCCAAATTCTGTGTGACCCTTTAAGTTCACAATGAAGCTAGTAGTAGGCTTGCAACATTTACAACTTATGAATAATAATTATTCTGATTATTTAATCCAATTAATTACTCCACATGGAATTAAACCTTTATTTCTAAGAACCTCATAAGCCATGGAAAATACCTAGCAAGTGTATCTTGACTACTAAGTCTTAGGTCAAATAGCGAGTGAACCTATTTCAATTACGAATGACATACATGTAAGGTCCTTCCATCTACTATTCTCCTGATTGAGTATTGGGCATACATTATAAGTCAAAACTCTAGATGACTTAATAACTATGATTTAATTTCAAGTTGCGATAACTCATGATAAATCATTAGAAATCCCTATCTAACATTCATCCCGCATTGGCCAAGGACTTTTAAGTTATGAACCATGAAAACATATGAGATTCACTTATTCTGCTAGACAAGTGATGGATCATTTGTTGGTTACTCATTAACCTCCACACATGCCAATGCAACATCCAACATAGCCCTTTATGATTATCAAGCAATCTGAAGATACATTAAGATGAAGCATGACGTGCATAGGGCTATTATGGTACCCCAAGTTTGAGGACTAATCGTGTACTATTGTAACATAAATTTTTTTATTTTAATAGACAATGTCTCTAACTAAGAATTTCCAATGAGTTTTTTCAGTGTACTTGTTCTCTAACAAACACCCGCATATATGTACTGGCATTGCTACATAGATGTCCATGGAATGAGACATCCTCCTCATTCGAGCATGCATCATATTCCTAAGTCCATTGGTCTATTCGTTGTCCTATCTCAAAAAGACCTTCATCCAGAACTAATTTAAAATGAAAGCCATAGAGGCATGTTTTATGGTCGTCACCAAATGTGTGACCATACCCTTTAGATAAAATGAAAGCTATAGAGACATGTTTTATAGTCAAGAGACTTTATCTACCTAACAAAAGTAATTAAAGATAAAGAAAATATCTACTTTATTAATATGATTTAAAAAATATTATTTTACAAAGACAAGAGTATAATAGGCGCTTAATCTAATTGGCGCACTGAGCACTATTCTAACAATCTCCCACTTGCCCTAGTGCTAATTGCTTATATACCTCGGGTCCATCTTCTCAAGGTGTTCATCGCATACCTTCTTTGCTTGGGGTTTAGTCAGTGGGTTAGCTATATGTTTTGCCGAGACAACTCCCCCCACTATGATGTCGCTTCTACCAATAATCACTCTAATAAGGTGGTATCGTCTTATTATGTGCTTGGATCTTTGATGAGATTTGGTGACCCCATAAAAAGTGGTAAAAACCATAAGTGCATAGTGCCAATAAGTAATAAGGAATAAGTAGAGTATTGTATCCCTAGGGAGTGCATGTATAAGTACCAAATATAGATTACCTATGCTATATTTGACCTAATAATCATGGTGGTCGTTGAATTAAAATAAAACAACTACTAAAATGACAAAATTAGCCAAAACCCATGGAGACTAGGGGATTGAATTCAATACTAAGGAGAGTCAAGGCCTTGATTAACCTAGCTCAATTATGATTAGGAACGTTTAGATGCTCCATCTAAATGGAGGTTTGATGTATTATGTTTGACAGTTAGTACCATAAGTTATATTAAAATTAGAACATATGGGAAGAGGTGAGGCAAAATGGATTGAGGGTTTCATAGTGATACAATTGCTAATGCAATTAGCAACATTTTGATATTTTGTTTGGACTCGTAAAATTGAGCAAATAAAATATTAATTGGGTGTCAAGCCTACTAGAAAATTAGATTTTTCGAATTTCCATCTAGAGAGTGATGAAGTTTGAGTAAAATTATGGCAGATATTTATAATTAAAGATCATATTATAAATGAATATATATATTCGAATAGGTTAGTTTAGTTACTTGCCTTGCTTAGGATAATGGTTATCGCTTTTATTTCCATTTAAATAAATTATTTTGGATAATAATACACATCACTAGATCCATTATGTTTGGATTGCTCTTAAAGTTCGAGAATAGTTCTAATTTAAGAGGTTTATAAATGTGCGAAATAGAGTTTCTACAATAGTTATAAAAACAACTCCCACCAAAGTTGTGGAAGCAGCTCCTATAGCACATTCTACAAAGAGTTGTAGGGAACCTCATATAATTATAGAAGAAAGACCTCCTACAAAAGTTAAGGAGATTCTAGTTGTCAAAGTCAATCTTTTATTGTTGGTTCAACGTACTATAGGGCCAAAGGTCATAGAAAAGGAATCAAAAAAAGTACTCAAATAGAAATAACTTATAAAATCAAGAAAAGCTGGAGAATTAATCCGAATAAGATAGGTTCATGCCACCACTATGGCATACCTTATCATGAAAAGAGAAAATGCAAGTATTCACTTGCTTAAATGAGTTAGAAAGGGTTATTGGTATGTGTGAAGTGTAACACGAACTAGCAAGAATATTAGTCGCAAGTAATATGTGTGTGAGGTGTGGGGTTGTCTTATACCATGGGAATGCATATAGAACTATTGAAAATTAAAACTTTAGCTATATTTAACCAATTAAAAGTTGGAGCAGTATTTTGAAAACTATAGATAAAATTAAACAGCAAAGAAAATATTATACCAAGTTTACAAAAGGAAAACCAAGGGAGAAGAGGTCATGGCATTAGTTCGCTAATCCATTTTAATGAGAATTCTTGCCAATTATGGTTACGAAAATTACCTAATTTGAGTGATAACAAAGTTTTTTGTTATAGTTGATATTCACTCTCAAGATATACCAATTATACTCCTTTTTGGCAACCTACTATATTTCTATGTAGATTTAGTCACTAGCTTTCAACATAACAAGGTTATGCATATAGCAGTTGCATATACCATTTCATATATCTCTATATTCAACTAGTCTATGACATGTATTACATGAGCACTTGTTGCAACACTACCTCTCAATCTCAATCACAACAACAAGAATCAATTCAAAGTTGGCCAAACTTAAAAAATTATTAAGACCATAACAAATGGTCATAAAAAATTAAAGAAATTCCAAACCGTAATCAATGAAGATATACACAAATTTGTATGTTGGCTCCCCAAGCCCCGACTAAAGAAATTTAGTTCAAAGTGCAAAAGATCAAAAATAATTTGGATACATTCATCATGGGTCTTTTATAATTACACTAGGCTAAACAAAATTTGAAAGAAATGAGAAAGGAAAATTACAACCCAAGCTTGGATTCTTCAAATCTTCAATAAATCTTTAAAACCCAAGGTGAAATTCTTCTTCCCTTGATCCCAATCTCAACCTTCTTCATTAGGTGTGGGGGAATTATATGTATAAAAAGTGCGTAAAGCATGTTTTGGATGTAGATTATGATAAAAAAAGAGAGTGTATATTGCATATCTCATGAAGTGTGACAGATTGTGTGTATTTTGTTTTTCAATAACCAAAAATACACCAAAACACCTATTTAACGCCACTTATTATAGCATTAAGCAAAAAGAATCAAATTTGTTACACGTGTGGCGCCGTGGCGCTAAACACACTGGAACCTACAACCCAATTTTTGCTAATAGTGCTATGGCGCACAATGTTGGGGCCATGGTGTGAAGATATTGAAACCTTCTAGCTAATTTTAGGGGATCACACCACGGCTTAAGGATTTTGGGTGCGACATGAGTTCTCTATTTTAATTTTTAAGCATTTTTCATCTTTCATTTGTCAACCCCACTTCTTCCATCTTTGTGCCTATAGAATATATATCAAATCCAAGTGCACTAAATATAAAATCATATAACACAACATCTCAAATTATGCTATTCAGGGTGTTGAAATCATATCAATTTGTGAGCTTATCAACAACCCCCAAACATAACTTTTGATTGTCGTCGAGCAAAATTAAAATTAATTAATTTATAAGCACATAATTTGATCATGAATGAGTCATACTGACTCTCCAAAAACACATCTCAACAATTACATATTACATACAAGTCTAGAGTATCTATCACAAAGCTAATCAAATAACACTACAACATCATGCCAAGTCAATCCTGTCATGATATTCAAGTTTCACGCACGTTATTCAATTGGGATTATGCTTCTTTTGATATATCTTAGAAGTGTTATGCATTCTATAGGCTTTCTTTTCATACTCCTTATCCACTAATGTTGACAACTCACAAACTTAGATCAGTAAGACTTCATTAAGCTTGTAATATAAGGCCTAGGTATTTGGCTAACAAAAAAAGGATAAGGATAAACACAAAGCAAGAGAGTACGACATGTTGCACATAAGATTATACCCCTCTACTTGCTTTTCTCTTCTTCACTTCTTTTTGTTCTCTTTTGGGATTCACATTTTTCATTTTATACTTTTTCAACTCTTTTTATTCTTCTTTTTTTTTTCATGAATCCTAAAGGTTCATTTCATGTTCTTTTACTTTCACAACCCCTAAATTTATTTCTTTTTATCTCTATGTATTGTGATGATTTCTTTTCACATCTTTTAAGCTCATACACCAATTATATTTATTTTCATGCCCAAAATATCTCCACATGATCCCCATACCAAAATTGTGCATAAGATGTCACACATTAGGCCCTCTTGGGGATAATAAATAGTTTTTCGGGCTATAAGGGATAGGTATAATGAACTACAAGAAATAAAATCGAATGGTGGTCATTCATATGCATTGCATATGCCATTCTTTGCAAAAGGTCCAAAAAGGGTAGCTAAAGACAACAATGTTCATTTGGCAGGCTTGAAAGGCACAAATGAGTCAAAAAAATGGCCTTAATCATTTCTAAGTTTGCTAATTATCTAGAATTTTACCTTTAAAAGTAATCAAGAAAGTTTTAAAACACTTCATGTTGACCAAAGAATGTCACTGGATGCAAAATCCTTCACCAAGCAACACACATTCACAAGATCCTGACAAAATGTGCTTAGCAAAAATTCATCATTCATGACAAAGACCAACTCAACACAAGAATCACCATGTTACAAGACTAGCAATCTTCTTTCTCACTAGACCATATATAATACTAATTAGATTTCATCATAGGCTTATTGGCCATCAAGGCAAATTAAATTATCTCAATCATAAACCTAATCAAGTTTGACAATTAAGGCATGGTCACTCTCAGATTTATATTATACAATTCATAACAATCACACACAATTCACTAAAAATAAAAAAAATTAGCCTAAATTTCCAAATTTCCCATCCCCATACTTAAATACAACATCGTCCTGAATGTTGAAACACGAAAGAGCATAAGGTGGGAAAGAAAACTCTATTGTGAGAAAGTGTTCATTATAAAGCATGAGTCTATTTAAAACAACAATTACAAGTCCATGAGCTAGCTGAAAAGCTGAAATCTGAACTCAACACAATAAAGGAAATAAACAAGAGACATGAAAATGACAAAAACATTGACTGAATAATGGAAAGCTCAACAAGACTAAATCTCAAAAGAAAACATAATGAAAATTCTAACTGAAAAATTATTCAAAAGCAAAGGAATGAGGAACAAGTTATAAATTATAGTTATTAGCTTGACTTTGGCACTTAGACTCAAGATTGACAAGATGGAGTTTAGACATCTTAGGTTCGTTACCTCTTTGTAAGTAGTGCTTGAATCAACATTGATTATCCCGTATTGAAGAGTTCGATTTCCTCTACATGAACTACATGTAGAATGATTGGCTTAATTCATGTTTGTGGCCCGACCAAAAAAATTTAATTTTCTTTGAAAATGTTTTTTGTGAGGAAAATTGGCATTAAGATTTGCAATTACTACCCTCAAGTTCTCATCTCCCATCTCACCTATCAAACAAAAAGAAATGATTACCAACAATAAATTGGAGCTATCTAGATAAGCATCTTTTAAATGAGAGGGAAGAGGTTTAAGTTCAAGGTGGAAGGCTCCTTAGTGGAAGGCTTTTGTCTAGTAGTGGGAGGGCTCTCCAAAATCTCAAACTTTAGTTGAGCACTCATCTTGGAAAGTGGGTTTGTATCAAGATTTTCAATGATTACCACCATGCTTTCATTCTCCATCTCTCCCTTCTTTCAATTCACCATGCAAGACTCCAACTTATCCTTGAACCTATTTTCTTACAAAAATTCAAAAGTCAATGTATCAAATGCATCAATTTGATAACAAATATGCTCATCAATCGGATGCTTCATGGTCTTAAAAAAATTGAAAAATACTTGTTCATCCTCCACCCTAAGTATTAATATTCCTAGCTGAACATCAACCAAAGTTCCCAATGGTCTACCTAGAATGATAGGCATGTGAACATTCTCCTCCATGTCCAAAACAAGAAAGTCAACAAGGAATACAAACTTGTCTACCTTCACTAACCACACCCTTAATGGTACTTATAGATACTTAATGAATTGGTCCAGTAGTTGCAATGACACAATAGTTGGATTTAGTTCCCCAAGTCCAAGTTTCCTAAAAAAGTCATAGGTATAAGATTAATGCTTGCTTCAAGATCACATATGACTTTAGGGAAATAAATTTGACCAATAGTGCACGGTATAGAAAACTCCCTTGGTCTAAAACTTTTGGAGAAACTTTATTTTGAACAATGGCCGAGCACTTTAGGTTTACCATTTCATACTCCTTCAATTTCCTTTTGTTGAACAATTTCTCCTTCATAATTTTGCATATCTAGGCATTTGAAATAATGCATTTGCGAAAGGGATATTAATGTATAGTTTCTTGAAACCTCTAAAAATTGCGATATCAAATTTATGATTTTTAGAGCTAAAGAAAAAGTGAGAGAGAGACTTATCGCCTTAACTAGAACAACCAGTGTAGGTGGGATACTTTGTACGATGGTAAGCTGCCTCCTTCACTTGAGTTTCAACTTCCTTAGCACTCCTGAAGGTGATTGCTTTGACTTGCTCCCTTGGATTTTTCTCTATGTCACTAGGTAGTGCACCTTGATCTCTTGTGGATATTATACTAGCCAATTACCTACTTGAGTCTCCAAATTTTGAATTAATGCCTCTTTATTTTGGAAATGGGTTTCAATTGTTGATATGAATTTTATCATAATCTCCTCTAAATTAAGCTTTTTCTCTTCTATTGGGATTGGGAAGGTGGTGGCTTCACCATGTTTGCAAAGTTGTGGTGGTTTCACCATCTGAGGTTGTATGTGTTGAAGTAGGGGTTGCCTTGTAGTTTATGAAAGTTCCCAACAAAATTGGTTTACTTCGATGATTGAGATAATAGGTTACCCACTTGACATTCCATGTTATAATGACCTCCTCCACATAACTCACAAGTAATAATTTCTACCTTTTTTGCCGAGGCACTAAAGTTGTCCATCTTTTTGTTAAGTGCCTCAATTTGAGTGGTGAGAGCTGTGAATATATCTACATTGTGCCTTACAATATATCGCAAATCTGAAAAAGTTCACGATATGTGTCTTGGGATCATCACTTGGTAGACCACTGAATTAAACTGATGTTTAAATCATTTAAATAATTACTTATTTGATCTCAAATGTGTTAGCTTTAATTGTCGGCGTCATAATACTCAACATGGTACCATTGACGGATGGCTTAGCATAATCCAACAAAGAATGGTTAGTTTGAATTATTTCCCATATTTGATTTCATTCTTTTCAACAAGTGGTGGAAGGTTCTTTCAGTTTTCGATTCGTATGGCATTAGTTCTGACAAGTCAATTGGGTTTTGCACCAATAGGCCCCCTACAAACCAAAATAAAAGAGATCGCAGTAAACTAGGATAAAATAAAAAAAAAAGTAAATAAAAGTGTTAAACTTCAACTAGAAGAATTAACTTCAATACTATAAAAACACACTCCACGGCAATGGTGTCGAAATTTTGGTGTGTGCAAAGTGCAACACAAACTAGCAAGTTTAATAGTCACAAATAATACGTGTGTGAGGTGTGGGGTTGTCATGTCCCATGGGATTGCATATACAACTACCAAAAATAGAAACTCTAGCTATATTTAACCAATTAAAAGTTTGATGAGTGTTTTTGAAAACTAAGGTAAATTAAATAGCAATGCAAATATTAATCCAAAAAGTTCACCAAACTAAAACCAAGGGAAACAAGGTTAAGGTATTTATTCACCAATCTATTTCATTAAGAAATCTAACTAATTATGATCAGGAAAATTACCTAATTTGAGTGACAATTGGAGTTTTTGATTATACTTGATATTTCTCTCAAGACATACCAATTCTACTCCTATTTAGCAACCTATTATATCTCTATGTAGATTTAGCCAAATAGTAGTGCATTTACATTTGTGAAACCACGAGCTTTCAACATAACAAAGTTATGTTTATAACTACTGCATGTACCAATTCAAATATCTCTATATTCAAATAGTTCATGGCATGTATTGTTAGTGTAGGATGCTCAATGCCCTAGTTAGATTAGGTGTAATGTACTCTTTTCATTTGTAAAAAAATATTATTGGGAATCATATTAATAAAAGAGCACTTTCTTTATCTTATGTCTTCCATTTACTTTATGCATATTAGATAAAGTCTTAGACCAAATTTAGCTACGGGGTATAGTCACGCATATGATGGCAATCATGGAACATGCCTGTAAGGCTGGTCTTAAATAAGTTTTGAATTAAGAGTTTTTTGAGATGGGACATCAAATAGCACAATAAGACTTACACATATAATGCATGCTCGTAAGACGAGGATGACTCATTCAATAGGCTTTAGCATAGTGACACAAGTGCATATATGCGGGTGTTTGTTAGAGACCAAGTACACTAAACTGAGATAGTACATCAATGATCCCGTTGAGACCTGTATACATGATGTAGACTTGAAAAAAGGATGCCTAGTTCTATGGGCACTGGTGTAGAGACACTAGTGCATGTATGCGGGTGTTTGTTGAGGAACAAATACACCGAACTACTATGCCTAGAATTCCCAATTGAAAATATGTTATTGTAGAATAGGAATTTTCCTTTTATGATAGTACAAGAATTAGTCTTCGGACTTGAGACACCATGATAACCTTGTGCATGACATGTTTCACTTTGATGTATTTCCCATTTACATGGCAATCATAAGGGGTTTACGTTGGGTATAACATCTTAATGTATGGAGGTTAATGAGTAGCCAACAAAAGATCCATCACATACCTAGATGAATAGGTGAATCTCCAATGTGTTTACCTATACTTGATTCATTGGCGAAGATTGAATGGATATTAGACATGGGGTTTTTTAATTGTTCATAATCGAGACAAGTTACTAGGAATGGATACATAGTTATTGAGCTATTGGGGTTTCAATTAATAATCCATGCCCTAGGCTCAATTAGAAGATTAGTGGATAAAAGAACTGTACTTGTATGATATTCATTATTGGAATATGTTTACATCTAAGACTATGAGTCATGAAATACTGCTAGGTGCTTCCATGACTTGTAGGTTTTTGGAATTTTTGGGTTAATTCCAAAAGAATTAATTAATTAATTAGAATAATTAATTTGTTCAACTAAGTCACAAGAGTTGTGAGACTACAACTATCTTAGAGTGAATCTAAGGGGTCACACACAAAACTTGAACAAATCTGTTTCTAGCTTAGAAATTAATCCAAGTATTGGATTAAATTAATTTTTGTGATTAATTAATGGGGGTTTAAATTAATTCAAATGTTAAATTAATTAGATTAATTGATTGGATCTAATTGGATTAGGAAGCCTAATTGAAATATTTAATTAATTAATTGGATCAATTAATTAAGATAGGCCTAATTAATTCATTAGATGAATTAATTTAATTAATTGGATCAATTTAGGCCCATTAGGTATGGGTTTGTAGATGAATTAATTTAATTAATTGGATCAATTTAGGCCCATTAGGTATGGGTTTGTAGGAAGTCCATTAGGTAATTGGATTGAGAATCCAACTCCTATGAGGTAATAGGAAAGAGAAAAGTCCTTATGAAATAAAAAAACTTCCCAATAGAGTTGGAGATAAGGAAGAAAACAGAGTCCAACATAGAAGGGATTGGGAGACTTTTTAGGAGCCCTCTTATACAATTTTTTAGGGGATATGTTGCAGATGTTTTGTTGGAAAACAGTCAAAAATATTTTCTTCATCCCTAAAAAATTCACCCTTCTTTCTTCTTCAATCTGCAAAAGTTCGCCAACCTTTTATCTAATTTAATTATTGATTCAATTATTGAATTAAAAGTTAAATTAAACACTAAACACTAATTGTTAGTGTGTTCTTGTTCCAAATACAGTCTTACTATAATAGAATTATTGAATTGAAAACCACTAGCATAGAATTCAGTTGTAAGTGGACATCCAATGTGTGTATACCATTAGAGGGATAACATTAGGATCCTAGAAGTGAATGTTTTCAATCAAAGGGGTTTTCATTCATGTTGGGATAATGATTTGAATTATTTCAATCTCTATATCAGCCAGAGTGCAATTTAGGTAAAATTTATGAAACTTTCCCATATAAGGTAATAAAATGCATAATTCGATCAATCGCATGGGTTTCGGGATGCCTTATTTTCATATGTGATGTGTAGTTTTTAAATTTTTTAAAATTTTTGCTACGTTTCGCAACTTGGGTCCATGCAAACCCAAAAGTAGTATCAGAGCCTAGGTTATGCTTTTTTAATACCTTTTTGATTATGTTTATTTACTTTTATGTGATAAATGAATATTTATATGTGCACTTTGATATGATCAAAATTATTTCTTTATTTGGGATTAATTTTATTTATCGTTTTGATTGTCAAAACATATTTAGAAAACTAGACAAATTATGAAATTGAATTTCTTGATTTAAGAATTTTAAGATTTGTGAAATCTTGAATTTCTTGAAACACGTAAGAATAAAATAATAAAAAAGTTGATTTCTTGATCAAGAATTAGTTTTTTGTCAAGTTTTCAAGATTTCTTGATAAGATCAAGAAATAAAAAATTCTAGATACGATCAAGAAACTAAGAAATCAAGATTTCATAAAAACCTTGAATTCTTGGACAACATAAAAAAAGTTTGGGGGTTGTCGACCAGCAACATTTGATGTCGAGTGGGCTATTGATTGACCGACGTTGGGTCACCAACTAGGTAATAGGTCGATAGAATGCCCAACACCGAGGCGCCGACACTATAACACCTATTGGGCACCCAATGTCTAGGCATCTGCCACCTGACTTATAGGCACGACCACTCGATAAGTTGGCAATAAATACCTAATGTGCGTGCACTTGGTCACGTGATGGGTTGGCTAACCAGGCACACAGCCACCTGACGGGTGCCAGACATATGGGCACTAGGACACACGATGGGTGCCTCAAGCAGCCCATTGTGTGCACAGCCACTAGCTTGGCTGCCACCCGATAAGTAGCAGCTTAGGCTACTGTCATGTCCTATCTCATTATGTAATTATTACATGAAATTTTTAGTTTTTATTTTAAAAATAATGTAATTTTAATTTTATAAAAATTAGTTTTTCATGAAAAAACAATTTTTTTAATCCAAAATTTGAAAAACATTACCCATTACGTAATTGGTAAATTTACATGCTTTAGTTATCATATGATGATTATTTGTTAAGTATGTCGTTGGATGATCATGAAGCATAGGCCAATGTGATTGGTTTAAGTTTTGGCACTTATTGGTTACTTTTAGGTTTTAATTAAAATATGGCATTCGAGTCTCCCCCTTCTCTATTTTTATTCTTGATGTACTTCTATCTCCATCCTATGTATTTCTCATTGGAATTGTTCCAAGATTTTTTCTAGTTTTAGCAATTGTAGTAAGAGTAGAATTAGGTGGTAGGTATATCTTTTGGTAATTTAGCAGACATTACATGAAGATGGAATGAAAACGGAGGAAAAATAAAAAATCAAGGCCCATGAATGTATGTGATACATTTAAGTAATAGATAGGTCTATTTTCATTTTAACTATCACCTTTATATTGACCTTGATTCACTTTGGCTCGTGTGGATCGTATATGATTTGATAAGTGCAAATTTTGATATATTTTTGTATCAATTTATTTATGCTTTCCTTGCTTTATTCTTGTTAATATTATAATTTTATTAATGTTTTGTGTTAGGAAATCAATGAACAAAAAGATATCAAAAAGAGATCAAAAAGAGCTAAAGAAGACAACACGTTTCATGAGCATGTTGGGAGATAATATTCTATTGGATCAAAGAAGCATCACAATTAGAAGAAAATGGTCATTTTTTCCCAAGTCCATCATTTATAGAGCAAATTATATGCAAGAAATCACTTGAACTTTAGAAGTGATTGTTGGGCTTGTATTAAATTCAACATAAGTATGTTTTCAAACTTGTGCTATTTTGGTTTTTTTAGCATAACTCTATGTTTAAAAGCCCTATGGACTTGAATCTTACTTCATTTTAAAGGTAAGAGATAGAACTACAACTTTATTTTAGAAGCTCAGCCCAATTGAGCCTTAATTATGGTAGAACATTTATCCAAATGTGTGCATTATAAATTATCTATCCATGCTGACATATCTCTTTAAATAAAGCACAAATTTCTCCCTAGTGGTTAGAATTAGGTGATTCAAGTTGAAAAATGAAGCTAACAGACAAATATACAACTTTTATGTTGATCACCTTACCAAAGTCAGCTGATTGTATGGATAAAAATGTATGACAAAATTAGGATTTGAAAAAAATAGTAATAAAAATATATTCTCTAATTTTTCTTCTATTTTTAGGATTTTCTACTTTTATTATGTTTTTCTAAATTTCATTTAGTTGAGGAGAAAGGGTTAACCTCTTGATGGAGGAAGAGAAACGGTTATAAATATGCACAATGTTCAGGTGTGTTATATTCTTGTTTTAATTTTTAATTAAAACCCTCCCTATTTTGTAGTGATTCTTGATTTATATATCACCAATGGCACAATAAATACTTGAGTTCATTTAGATTAATGTACAGTTTTACTACACTGACTGTTAATGTGAAACTTTGATTTATTGTAGACAAAAGTGTGCATAAATACTTAATCCCATAAATAAGTGTTGGCATTAAAACCCTTCTTATGGCGATTCTTGATTTATATATCACCAATGGCACAGCAATACTTAGGTTCATTTAACTTATTGTACCATTCCACTACACTGACTGCTACGTAAAACCTTAATTTGTTCTAGATAAAGGTGTGCACAAATGCTTGATCCCATAAACAAGTATTGGTTTTAAGAGATAATTTGCAAATAGTAAGACAATATCATGATTACCTTAATGCATGAGCTATTTGATAACATCTTCCTATTAGAACCTTCATTGTGTATGGATTCTAATAGTGGCATTTAAAAGAGGTAAAAAATTAATAAATAATTATTCCTCTATCCAAAATTCAAGTGTGGATCCTTAATTTTCAGTACTTTTATTATTTTAATTTCTAAGTTATAGTATAATTTTTTCTTTATAATCTAAATCATATTCAGCCTATCTTTCACGAAATATAAACTCAAAAATTCAAACAATTTTTTTGTAGATCGACCTCAAACTCTCAATAATTTTATTACTTGACACAACCTGCACTTGGGTTTGCAACTTTAAAGTTGTAGTAGAATTAAAGGCTCATGATCATCCTTTTATTTTAGTATGTATGTGATGCATGTTGTGTTTATTTAATGGTTCCTTATGATGTATACTTGCAATTGTTATGATAGTGAACATCAAATAAACAAGATAAGAAAACGATGAGATCTTGCATAATAAATCTATATAACCCTCACTTGAAAATGTTTCAACTTTTAATATTGATTAGTTTTATATCAAGAGTAAATGGACAATATTGGGTGGGATCCTATCGTCCATGCCTTCCATCAAAAGTAGTGACATGCTGATATGCTACCACATTTAGTTCATTAGCTGAGTCGTTGGATGTGCTAAATGTAGGCAAGCTATGACCACTACTAAGTATTATGTTGCCCATGGGGTAGACTCATCTTTATCATTGGCCACGAGTTATGCGACATTTAGATGCTCCATCTACATGGATGTTTGATGGGTGATCCTTGACACTTAGTATCATATGAGCTCATAAAATTGGTGTGTATGGGAAGAGGTGAGGCAAAATAGCTTGAGGGATACGTGGGGACACAGTTACTAATGTTGTCAGCTACCTATTAGTTTTGTCATATGGGCTCTAAAATTGGGGTGTATGGCAAAACTAATTGGACTTCAAGCCCACTAGAAAATTTTATTTTCTAAATTTCTATCTAGACAGTGAGGGATTTGAATAAAATAGTAAGAGATATTTATGATTAAAGACCAAATCATAATTGGATATCTACAGAATGAATGCTTAGTTTTCTACCTCGCATAGGATAATTGCTATCGCTTGTAACTCTACTTATGATAATATAGACAAACAAATAAACTTACCAACTCAATCTATCAGAAAGGGTAGATGTTTGTCCAAAAACTTGGTGATCCCAAAATAGGTATTAACAAACTACAAGTGCTCAAGTAATAAATAGTAAGTAGAGTATCATATCCCTAGGGAGTGCATGTGCAAATACCAAACAAAGATTACCGATATTATATTTGACCTAATGATAATAGTGGTGATTAAATTACGATGCAATAATTACCAAATTTAAAAAAAAGCTACTAAAACCCAAGGAGATTGGCGGATTGAATTTAATATTAAGAAGAGTCAAGGAATTGGTTAACCATCCTATGTGGTTATGAACCTAGCTTAATTGTGAGTAGAAATGATGTAGGATGTGTGATGGTGGATTTTCCTAATCTAATTGGCTGGCCTTCCTAATCCAACTGGTGCTCTCTCTTGAGTTGAACCAAATTTACCCCTAGTAGGCCACCGGCGCCATCTTAGCTGTGGGCCATTCTACTAAGAGTTCCTTGTACTTTTAAGAATTCCTTTAGCTTTTGATTTTCACACCTACAATTATCGTATGTACCTATGCCATATCTCTATAAGGGTCGGTTTGTGACATATACTATTCGATCTATTACTACAACTACAACTCTCGGTCTTAATTATAACTATTAATATCAACTTGAAATTGGTCAAGTATCAAGAAACATTAGAACCATAGTATATGCTCAGCATAATAAAAACAACATTCCAATCACATTATAAATATCAACTCATAACTCCATTCACATGGCTTTTCAAGCCTTATCAAAAGTGGTTTAGTTCATATTAAAATTAAGCAAGCACCGAGTGTTTCCCAACATTATGATTCTTAATTTTTTCTCAAAGCTAAGAAAAATGAAAGAAGAAAATAAAATAAAAGATTACAACCACTAAGTGATTCCTCACTTTTTCTTCAAAATCTTCAATACCTAATGAAGCTCCTCCTCCTCTTATCCTCAAATCCCAAGCCCCTTAGTAATGGGGGTGTGTGTTCTTGGTATAGTGTATGAAGAAACAGGGAGAAATGTGTTTTTAGGTTGAGAGGAAATGTGTGTGAAAAGTTAGGTGTAAAGTGTTTGAGGTGTGAATTGTATGTTGAATGATATGTGTGAATTGTGTGTGTGTGTATAATGTATCTATCAAGAACATCACATGGGCAGTGATGTCGAGATGTATCTAATGTGTATATATCATAAAAGATGCTAAAATTTACCTTTGATTACCACTTGAATAGTTGGTGTTGCGGTGCAATTTTTTGCCCACAGATGGCGCTTCAGCACCTTGCATGGTGCTAAGGCGCCATTGCCTCTATTTTCTTCAATGCCATAGCTCCTTTGCCTCTATTTTCTTCAATGCTACAGCTCCTTTGCCTCTATTTTCTTAGGCACTACAGGCAAGTTATTATACAATTCTGCCTCTTTCAATTGATTTTTCACCTCTTTCTGGGACGAACTGGCTTTTGATGCCTTGCTATGAATTGTAGCTCTATCTGTTAGCTTTCTCTATCTTCTTAAATTTGATTAATATCATATTTGTGCAGAATGTTATGTAATAATTTCGAAGATTGCCACATCTGAAAGTTTCTACTCACTCTTTACACGATTTTCCATCTTTCAACTCTATTTCTTCATCTTTAACCTACACAACAAATATCACAAGATAAGGCACAATTACATGAGTTAAAACATGTGAATTTGTGCTTTTAAGAGTGTTGGAAATATGTCAAATTATGAGCCTAGCAACTACCCCTAAACTTACCATTTGCTTGTTCTCAAGCAAAGCTGAAACATCGACTAAACTTAAGCTCGTAATTCATCTTGAATGACTTAACTTTATCAACCAATATATTGCCTCAACAATTTACATTGCATACAAGTTTAAAGGTTTGTTGTAAAGCTAATCAAGTAACATTACAAAACTTGTGCTTCATCAATCAAGTCACGAATTCTGAATGTGTGTGTACTGCCAACTTCAAGCTTCATGCATGCATTCTTAGTGAGAATTCTACGACTAATGACTCCCATGATCTAACAAAGAAGCTTTAGGTGTTTCATAGGCTTGTTTTTCATAAAAAATCTTTACTAATGTAGACACTTGCAAACTTAGATCAAAAGGACTTTAATAAGCTTATAACATAAAGTTTAGGTATTGGCTTAAAAAGAAAGGGTAAGGATAAACAATATAAGAGAGCATAAATCATTGTTTATAGAATCTCACTCTCCTCATTTCTTTTCTCTTCCCAAATTCTCTTTTTTTTTCCTTTGGGGTTCATGCTTTTCTTTTCTTTTTTCTCAACACTTGTTTTTTCTTATACTTTTATTTTTTCATAATTTATTTTTCTTTTTCCCTTTTTTTACTCGAATCCCAAGGCTTTATTTCTTGTTCTATTTTGCTCTCATAACAAACAAACTTGTTTCTTTTTATCAACATGATTGTGATGGTTTCCTTGCACATTTTTCCTACTCACACACCTAAATGTATTCAACCATGCTCCAACATGTCTCCATATGACCCCTTGATAAGATTGTGCACAAAATGTCACACCTTAAACTCTCTTAGGGACAATCATTAGTTTTTCAGGCTATAAATGGTAGGTGTAGTGAGTTTTTAGAAATGAAGTTGAATGTTGGTCATTCATATGCATTGCAAATGTATTCTTTGAAAAAAGGCTCAATAGGATCATGGTAGGCCTGAAAGGTGATAAGTTGGATTTATACCAATAATACATATGCCTTTTGATTAACATTTGCTTTGTTTTTAAGTGTTTTTGTTATTTTTTATAAATTTAGTTTAAAATCTTGTAGGTAATGACAACAAGAGAAGAAGATGGAAAGAAACCAAAAACTTGGTTGAAATATTGAAAAATCTAAATTGTGGTGCTACTAATGGCAGTTTTCGTATTTTAATCATAACTCTTTGCCCTAATATCAAATAAACTTGTTTCTTAATTCATTAAAAATTTAAGAGATAGATCTACAACTTTTATGTTTACCATAAAATCTAATTCGCTCAATTTCAATGAGAAACATCGAGTTAAATAGTTAGCATCGGACTGAAACTTTCTAGTATGACACATCTTGGTATTTTTGGCATAACTCTCTCCGCATATGTCATATTAAGTTGATTCAAGTGGCTATGAAAATCCAAGAGAGTATATGTTGGGTTCGCTATAATCGCAGGGGTATACGCAGTGGAAAATTAAAATTTTTATCAAACATAAATTTAACCCCTTTGATTCGAAAGCGATTTTAACGATCGCGCTTATTCAAGTGAATATATAAATAAATATAAAATCAAATTATACATTTCATGCACTTCAATTGTTATAGGGAATGAAGCAATAAATTACTTATCATGGACTATCAAAACTCGCAAGGATCCAAGTGTCTCCCCTCTATCAGGTCCACGATACGGAAAGCAACACCAATTAAAAGGATTCGCTAGTATCCTTTTAATTGTTTACTAATCTAGAATCGGAGTATATTTTCAAGAAAAATAAAGATTGATTCTTTAAGTTCTTGAAACAATAATATGAAGAAAATAACAAGAAACTGATTTTCTTTTTCTTTCTTTCCTTTTCTTGAAGAGTAAAAATAGAAGACTTTAAACAAAATATTTTTGCTCCAAATTTTTGAATTGAATTATGTAATTTTCATCCCTCATATATATAGGGCTGAAAATTTTAATCTTTTTCCAACTTTTGGAAAGTTTTTCTATTTTCAACTATTTCAAAACTTATCTTAGAAGGATTCCAAATCTTCTAAGAACTCTTCTTTTTTCACTCTTTTATTGTATGTGGACTAATTTGAGACTACATTAATCATCAAAATTGTCTACATACATTGTTGATATTAATTTGAACTCTTCAAATAATATCAAGATAGATATATATCATATATATATATACTATAATTATATTTATACATAAATTAAATCTTAGTGGCCTATTTTATCCTATAAAATTGGTCACTATATTTATTTATCTATAAATATGTTAATTAAATAAATTATATTTATTTAATTTATTCTCTTCATACTTTAGTGGGCTTCTTAAGTGATCCACATTTATTTTGGGTTTGAACTCAAAAATACCCAAATCAATTCAATTGATTCAATCCCAATTTAATCAATCCAATTGATTAATTTAATTTTCTCCAATTGGGCTTCCTAATCAAATTAGGTCCAATTAAATAATCCAATTACTTAATTGAATAATTTAATTTAACTATTAAATTAAATAGAACCCTTAATTAATTAATTGATCAGTATTAATTAATTAATTTTCAACCATTGGATAAAATCTAAAATTAAAAATGTTACTTTCCATAAAGATTTGTGACCCTCTTAGGTTCACTATTAAGCTAGTAGTGGGTTTGAACATTTGCAACTTATGAATAACAATTATTCCAATTAATTAATCCAATTAATTAATCCGCTTGGAATCAACTCCTTAATTCCAAGAACCTCACTATCCATGAAAACACCTAGCAAGTAATCATGACAAACTAGTCTTAGGTGAAATAGCGAGTAAACCTATTTCAATTGTGAGTACCATACACGTACGATCCTTTCGACAGCTAATCTCCTAATTGAATTTAAGGCATGGATTATAAGTCGAAACCCTAAATGATTCAATTGTTGTGATCCCATTTCAAGTTCCAATAATTCTTGATGAATCACAATTCATTATGCCTTGACCAAGGTCTTTGAATCACAAACTATGAAAACACAGGAGATTCCCTTATTTAAAAAGACAAGTGTCGAATTCTATGTTGGCCACTGACAAACCTCCATACACACTAGTGCAACACCCAACATACCCCCTTTGTGATTGTCAAGCAATCAGAAGATATATCAAAGTGTTGCAGGATGCACACAAGGCTACCATCATGCCTCAAGTCTGAGGACTAGTTGTGTACTATCGCAACACAGAAATTCTTATTTCGACGGGCAAAGCCTCCAACTAAGAATTTCTTGCGCGCTATATTCGGTGTACTTGTTCTCTAACAAGCACCCACATACATGCACTTACGTCTCTATGCTAATACCAATGGAATGTGACATCCTCGTCTCACGAGCATGCATTATATGTACGAGTCTTACTGAGCTATTTGATGTCCCATCTCAAAAAACTCTCGACTCGGAACTTATTTAAGACCAAAGCCTTAGAGGCATGTTCCATGATTGCCATCATATGCGCGACCATTTCCCGTAGCTAAATTTGGTCTAAGGACTTTATCTAATGTACAGAAATTAAAAAATACAAGACATAAGATAAAGTAAATGCCTTTTTATTAATATGATTCCCAATAAGATTGTTTACAAAAGCAAAAGAGTATAATACACCCAATCTAATTGGGGCGTTGGGCATCCTACTCTAACAATCTCCCACTTGCCCTAACTCCAATTGCCCATGTATCTAAGGCCCATCTTCTCAAGATGTCCGTGAATATCTTCTGTGCTAAGGCTTAGTAAGTGGGTCTGCTACATTTTTTTCTGCTGAGGCAACTCGATCCACAATGACGTCGCCTCTACCAATGATCTCTCTGATCAAGTGATATCGTCTCATTATGTGCTTGGATCTTTGATGAGATCTTTGCTCTTTTGCTTGTGCAATAGCTCCACTATTATCACAGTAAATCATAACTGGATCAACAATGGATGGAATTACATCCAACCCTTGGATGAAATTTCTAATCCAAAAACAGCTTCTATTGCTGCATCTGATGCAGCAATATATTCAGCTTTGATGGTAAAGTCTGCAGTTGTCTCTTGCTTGGAACTCTTCCAACTGACCGTACCACCATTCAGGTGAATATATATCCGAACATGGACCTTGAGTCATCTATATCGGACTGGAAACTAGAGTCTGTATATCCCTCCAGTTTTAGTTCTCCATTGCCGTATATCATAAAGATATCCTTAGCCTTCTCAAGTACTTGAGGATCATCTTAACGGCTTTCCAGTGTTTTTCTCCTAGATTAGACTGATATCTGCTCGTGACACTCAGAGCATGTGCTATATCAGGCCTTATACATAACATTATATATATTATGCTCCCATATGCAGAAGCATAAGGTATGCGAGCCATCTTTTCTCTCTCTTCAGGTGTCTTAGGAGACATAACTTTGGAGAGTGAAACCCCATGACTAATAGGCAGAAACCCTCTCTTGGATTCCTCCATGCTAAATCTTTTTAGCACTTTGTCTATGTACATGGACTGGGATAGTCCGATCATCCTTCTGGATCTATCTCTATAGATCTTTATCCCTAGGATAAAGGATGTATCTCAAGTCCTTCATGGAAAACTGATTAGATAATCAAGTCCTCGTTGACTGCAACATTCCTACATCATTCTCAATAAGTAGGATGTCATCAACGTAGAGCACAACAAATGTAATTGCACTCCCACTAACCTTCTTGTAGACACATGGTTCATCCGGGTTCTTATGAAAGTCAAACGTTTTGATCGTTTCATCAAACCGGATGTTCCAACTCCTTGAAACTTGTTTGAGTCCATAAATAGATCTCTGGAGCTTAAAACCTTTTGCTTGCTCCCGCTGGATATGAAGCCTTCTGGCTGCTTCATATAGATCTCTTCCTTAATGTTTCCATTAAGGAAAGCGGTCTTCACATCCATTTGCCATATCTCATAGTCATAATATGCAGATATGACTAACAGTATCCGTATGGATTTAAGCATCGCTACTAGTGAAAAAGTTTTCTCATAATCAATTCCTTGCTTTTAAGTATAACCTTTTGCTACCAATCATGCCTTATAGGTTGCTACCTCTCCATCTACTCCAAGCTTCTGCTTGTAGACTATTTGCAGCCAATGGGAATAATTCCCTGTGGTAGGTCCACCAAAGTCCATACCTTGTTGGAGTACATAGAGTCCATTTCGAACTGCATAGCTTCTTGCCACTTCTTCGAGTCGATGTCAGACATCGCCTCTCCATAGCTTCTTGGATCATTATCCAAGGGGAGTCCCTTTCTTTGTTCTTTAACAACAAATTGTACCTCTTAGGTACCCTTGAGACCCTTTCGGATCTTTGAAGAGATTGTGCCTTAGAGGGTCCAGCATCAGCTGGTGTACCATTTACTGCGTCAGTTGGGGTGTTCTGTGGTTCTTGAACCTCTTCAAGTTCTATGACATTGTCAATTCCATTTGAAAGAAATTCTTCTTCAAGGAAGGTAGCATTCCTCGAAACAAACACCCTTTGTTTTGTGGCATCATAAAAATAGTATCCAATAGACTCCTTTGGATACCCCACAAACTTGCATAAGCTGGATCTCATATCCAACTTATCTCCCACTAGCTGCTTCACATAAGCAATACACCCCCATACCCTAAGGTATTTATAAGAAGGTGTCTTTCCATACCACATCTCATATGGTATTTTGGGGACGGCTTTAGATGGCACCCTATTTAATAGGTATGCCGTCGTTTCTAAGGCATAGCCCAGAATGAAAGAGGTAATGAAGTGAACTCATCATAGATCTAACCATGTCCAACATGGTTCGATTCCTGCGTTCCGCAACTCTGTTGAGTTAGGGAGTAGCAGGAGAAGTCCACTGTGAGAGAATCCCATTCTCTTTTAGATAATCTAAAAATTATGTGCTTAAGTATTCACCTCCTCGATCAGATCGAAGAGATTTTATACTTAATCCAATTTGTTTCTCTACTTCAGTTATGAATTCTTTGAACTTTTCAAATATTTCAGACTTGTACCCTAAAAGGTACACATAACCATACTTAGAGAAGTTATCGGTAAAGGTTAAGAAGTAGTTATAGTTCCCACAGGCACTAACATTTAGTGGCCCACATACATCTGTATGGATCAAATCCAATAGATGCTTGGCTTGCTCCACTTGTCCAACAAATGGAGATTTGGTCATCTTTCCTTTGAGGCAGGATTCACAAGTTGGTAGTTCTTGCTCTCTCGTTAGATCAAGCAATTGTGTCAATTTGTTAATCCTTTTCTCAGAAATATGTCATAATCTCGTGTGCCACAAGCTCATTGAACTATGATTATCTAATTTTCTTTTATGTTGTTGAATTGTGAAAATGGGGTTATGGGGAGTAATAGTATATAAACAATTCGTCAAAAAACCAGAATATATAAAATCAGAACATTTGAAAATGGAATAATTTCCATTCTTAATGGTAAATCTAAAACCTTCTCTATCCAAAATTGGAATAGAGATAATGTTCTTCATAATATCCGGAACAAAAAGACAATTATTTAAAACTATTACATAACCATTCTCTAAAGACAAATTAACGGTCCCTATAGCTAATGCAGCAACTCTTGCTCCATTTCCCATCCTAAGTATCATCTCTCCTCCATCCAGCTTTCTACTTCTTGCCATCATCTGTAAATCATTGCAAATATGTGAGCCACAACCGGTGTCTAATATCCAAGAAGTATTGTTAACCGACAAGTTAACTTCAACAAAATATATACCTAAACTCTTCAGGCTTGCAAGATACTCCTTGCAATTCCTCTTCCAGTGCCCTGATTTGCCGCAGTAATAGCACTTGTCATTGGCTTGAGAAGAAATCTTTTTGACCCGCCCTTAGCTTTCAGCTTGTTGGGTTTAGAGGAACCTTTTCCTTTCTTGGGCTTTTTAGCCTTTGATCCAAAAAAAGATCCAACAAGCAGAACCAGCTTGTCCTTTTTCATGGTGGACTCAGCCGTCTTTAACATGTTCACAAGCTCAGCGAGACTAGTCTCCATGTTGTGCATGTTAAAATTGACAACAAAGGTGTCAAATGATGGAGGCAGAGACTATAAAGAAGGTCCGTATAGAGTTTGTTCTCCATAACGACTCCAAGGGACGCCAGCCTGTCAATAAGGGCTATCATCTTCAATCCATGATCATAGACTGAAGAGCCCTCAGTCATACGACATCTGAAAAGCTCTTTTGAGATCTAATATCTCGTCTGCCGAGTTCTTTCACCATACAACTCTTGTACGTGAATGAGGATCCCATAGGCAGTATCTTGATCCTCATTCTGCCTCTGCAGCTCATTTGACATCGATGCCAGCATCTAGCATCGAGCCTGCAGATTGTCATCAACATGACGTAAATAACCTGCATAATCCTCTAAAATAATATATCCGGTGGTACGAAGGAGGCGCAGTGTCAAGGACATATGCCCTCTTCTCTGACTGAAGAACTATCTTCAGGTTTCTTAGCCAATCAACAAAATTAGGTCCAGTTAATTTGTTTTGTTCAAGGATTGTTGCAAGTGGATTCTTTGCCATTTTAGTAGAATAATCTACAAAATATGCACGAAGCAAAAAATGAGTAAACTATGGAAAAAACATATTCATTTAATATAATGTCTTTAATACTAAATGTCTCCCACTATTTTCTTGGAATTCCATCACCCCTAATGGAGTTTTGGGAAATCAAATTTCCTAGTGAGCTTGAGGTCCAATGGAAATATTTCACACCCCATTTTGATGAGCCCATGAAATATTTTTATATCGATAATCAACTGTTTGACGATTGTATCACTATACAACCCTCAAGTTTGTTTTGCCTCACCTCTTCTCATATACCCCAATTTTATGAGCCCATATGGTACTAAGTGTCAAACAATACCCATCAAACTTTCATGTAGATAGAGCATCAAGATGTCCCATGACTCATGGTTAATATAATGACGATTCCATCCCATGAGCATCTCTATGCTTGGTAGAGATCACAGCTTTCCAACACAAGACCACCCCACGACTCATGGTCAGTGATCAAGTGCGGTAGTGGTCGTCATGTCTCTATCTTTGATGGTAGGCATGGAACAATAGGTCCTACCTAACTTGTCCATTTTTGTTTGAAATCGAATTTTCAAAAAATTCTTTTACTTAATTTTAATAAATTAAGTGGGATTTAATTTTATCCAAGACCTCATCATAATTTAAATTATGTTGGTTATTTAATGCATGACATCTAATATCATTCCACAAGCATAAAAGCATTAAATAATATCCTAAGCATGCATCTAATACATACTTAAATAAATGGATGATCATGAACCAGTCATATGCGGTCTATTTGAGCCAAAAATGGACCTAAGGTCAATCTAAGGGTAATAAAATGGAATAGAACCTATTCTATTACATAATTGTATCCCATACAATCATGGCCTTCTTTTTTATTCTCCTTCGTCTTCCAAAGAAAAAGAAAAACCTTACCATCTATTCTACTCTCTTTACAGAAAATAAAATAACTTACATAAATGAAATAAGAGGCTCGCAGTCCCTATTTTAAAACCCAAAAATATTAAATAAAACTAATCACATTGGTCCAATGGCTCATGATCATCCCATACATGCTCATAATTAACATCATATGTAATTATCAAAATATGTAAATTTACCAAATTGTTAAACGCAATTTTTCTTTTAACTTGGTATAATTTTTAATTGCTTGAAAAATAATTTTTCTTTGAAATTTTTTTTTTTAGAAATAATTAAAATTAACATTTAATTTTAATATTCCAGAAAATAAAAAAATAAATAAAAAAAGGGACCCGGAACAACACGACGAGAGCAGCACCACTGCTGCCCGTCGGGCGCGCACAGCTGGGCGGCCAGCGCCCGCTGTCGGGTGCCGGGCGCCGGGTGTCGAGTGACGGGCACCTGCCCAACACCGGGTTACGGGCGCCCAGCTGTCGGGCGCCCGTGGGGGCGCTGGCACCCACTGCCAGGTGCTTGACCGCGCAACCGTCGGGTGTCAGACACCCGACGCCGTGAAATTTTTATTTTATTTTCATATTTAAACAATTTAAATAAGCAATTAAAATTATTCCAATTAAAAATTTCTAAAATATGCAAAATCAAATTTTACATAATTAACATGAATTTAAACAATTTAAAAACATGTATTCATAAATCTGAAATTCACTAAATAAGCGAAACCGTGGCTTTGATACCACTATTGGGTTCGCTATAATCGAAGGGGTATACGCAGTGGAAAACTAAAATTTTTATCAAACATAAATTTAACCCCTTTGATTCGAAAGTGATTTTAACGATCGTGTTTATTCAAGTGAATATATAAATAAATATAAAATCGAATTATACCTTTCGTGCACTCCGGTTGTTGTAGGGAATGAAGCAATAAATTGCTTATTTTGGACTATCAGAACTCGTAGGGATCCAAGTGTCTCCCCTCTATCAGCTCCACGATACGGAAAACAACACCAATCAAAAGGATTCGCTAGTATCCTTTTAATTATTTACTAATCTAGAATCGGAGTATATTTTCAAGAAAAATAAAGATTGATTCTTTAAGTTCTTGAAACAATAATATGAAGAAAATAACAAGAAACTGATTTTCTTTTTCTTTCTTTTCTTTTCTTGAAGAGTAAAAATAGAAGACTTTAAACAAAATATTTTTGCTCAAATTTTTTGAATTGAATTATGTAATTTTCATCCCTCATATATATAGAGCTGAAAATTTTAATCCTTTTCCAACTTTTGGAAAGTTTTTCTATTTTCAACTACTTCAAAACCTTATCTTGGAAGGATTCCAAATCTTCCAAGAACTCTTCTTTTTTCACTCTTCTATTGTATGTGGACTAATTTGAGACTACATTAATCATCAAAATTGTCTACATACATTGTTGATATTAATTTGAACTCTTCAAATAATATCAAGATAGATATATATCATATATATATATATACTATAATTATATTTATACATAAATTAAATCTTAGTGGCCTATTTTATCCTATAAAATTGGTCACTATATTTATTTATCTATAAATATGTTAATTAAATAAATCATATTTATTTAATTTATTCTTTTCATACTTTAATGGGCTTCTTAAGTGATCCACATTTATTTTGGGCTTGGACTCAAAAATACCCAAATCAATTCAATTGATTCAATTCCAATTTAATCAATCTAATTAATTAATTTAATTTACTCCAATTGGGCTTCCTAATCAAATTAGGTCTAATTAAATAATCCAATTACTTAATTGAATAATTTAATTTAACTATTAAATTAAATAGAACCCTTAATTAATTAATTGATCAGTATTAATTAATTAATTTCCAACCATTGGATAAAATCTAAAATTAAAAATGTTACTTTTCATAAAGATGTGTGACCCTCTTAGGTTCACTACTAACTAGTAGTGGGTTTGCAATATTTGCAACTTATGAATAACAATTATTCCAATTAATTAATCCACTTGGAATCAACTCCTTAATTCCAAGAACCTCACTATCCATGAAAACACCTAGCAAGTAATCATGACAAACTAGTCTTAGGTAAAATAGTTAGTAAACCTATTTCAGTTGCGAGTACCATACACGTACGATCCTTTCGACAGTTAATCTCCTGATTGAATCTAAGGCATGGATTATAAGTCGAAACCCTAAATGATTCAATTGTTGTGATCCCATTTCAAGTTTCAATGATTCTTGATGAATCACAATTCATTCTGCCTTGGCCAAGGTCTTTGAATCATGAACTATGAAAACACAGGAAATTCCCTTATTTAAAAAGACAAGTGTCGAATTCTATGTTGGTCACTGACAAACCTCCATGCACACTAGTGCAACACCCAACATACCCCTTTTGTGATTGTCAAGCAATCAGAAGATATATCAAAGTGTTGCAGGATACACACAAGGCTACCATCGTGCCTCAAGTTTGAGGACTAGTAGTGTAATATTGCAATATAGAAATTCTTATTTCAACGGGCAAAGCCTCCAACTAAGAATTTTTTGCGGGCTATATTCGGTGTATTTGTTCTCTAACAAGCACCCACATACATGCACTTACGTCTCTACGCTAATGCCAATAGAATGTAACATCCTCGTCTCACGAGCATGCATTCTATGTACGAGTCTTACTGAGCTATTTGATGTCCCATCTCAAAAAACTCTTGACTCTAAACTTATTTAAAACCAAAACCTTAGAGGCATGTTCCATGATCGCCATCATATGCGCGACCATGCCCCATAGCTAAATTTGGTCTAAGGACTTTATCTAATGTGCAGAAATTAAAAAATGCAAGACATAAGATAAAGTAAATGCCTTTTTATTAATATGATTTCCAATAAGATTGTCTTTACAAATGCAAAAGAGTATAATACACCCAATCTAATTGGGGCATTAGGCATCCTACTCTAACAGTATCTACAATTCATTTGAAGACACCAAAAGCTAATTCGGAATAAAAAAGGGTAAAAAATAACTTTAAAAAAAATTATCAGACCATGATTCGCCAAAGGACAGATTGTTCGGCATTGCGGTGCCCAAAATCATAGTCGCGACACTGGAGGATAGAATGTTTGGTGCCATGGTACTAGAAATCAGAGCTACAGTGCTAGTGCATTTTGTGCTCTGACAGATAGTTTGGGACCGTGGCCCTTGAATTTAGAGTTGCGGCCCCAGTTCGTAAAAAAGTTAAAACTCAATTTTTAAAATCCAACTTGGGACTTCTTTTTGCAGGACTCTAAAAGACAACTGAGAAGAAAACATTAGTGGGTTCTCTTAGCCTAAAAACATAGAGGAAAAGAAGAGGAAAAATGAGAAAAAACTAAGAAAATGGGAAGGATTTCATGTTTCTTTTGAAGAAATGCCAAGAAAAGTGGAAGGATTTCAATGTTATTTTTGAAGACTTTTGGAGAAATAATCATTTTGAGAAGTTTAAAAAGGAAGATTAGTATCAACCAAAGGGGAGGATTGGTTCTTGGAACCAAAGAAGGCTATTGGGTGATTGGAGACAAGACCCATTCACTTTTCCGGAACCAAGGTAGCCATTCTTGGAGAGAAGCAAGCCATTCTTGAAGACAAGAAGAGCTTCAACCATTCCTCCCACTTCACAAATTGGTGAATAATTTCGATGTTCTTTCTTATTTATTTCTTGAAGTTGTATTCATACATGATGAACTAAACTTTTTATTCTAGAGGATGATGTAACCTTATTTGATCCTATGTTTTAAATTTCAAATAATATTAGTTCAAGTTATTCATCTTGTTTGTGTTATCTTGTTTAGTATTTCATCTTGATTATTTGGCCATTAATTGAGATTTCTTGATGTATGAGATTCGACACTCAAGAGAGGAAAGATTATACATGATCATAGGGATACCACAACCTAGGAATCACAGAGTTAAGAAGTTTATGAAAACTTTGAAGTTTTGAAGAAAAATTCATTGAACTTTTGTAGAGTTTTATTCTTGAATTTTTATAGAGATATCAAAATTCATGTTGAAACTCATAGTCAATTCGGCACTCGAGATAGGGAATTGACAAGCTTAGGAATTCTTAACTTACATGTGTTGTTGACCTGAATTGATATATTTTGGAAAGAAGAACATATGTGATGATTACATGAGTTATTCTTCTAGAATTTCTTACTCATAAAGTGTTTGTTATATTGCTTCTAAGAACTCCACTCTTGTCTTTGCATTTTTTATCTTACTTTACTTTGTTTATTAATCATCACTTGATTTTCTAGATAAAATGAGGACTATTTGAACTACGGTACTTGATGCAATTTTTGATTACAATCCCTATGGATATGATACTCAACACACCGTTGTATTAAAACTTGACACCATGCACTTGCGGTTTGCATAATTTCACGAACAAAAGACACACATGAGTCAAAGATAGCCTAAATCATTTCCAAGTTTGCTAGTTATCTAGGATTTTGCCCCAAAGAGTTATCAAGGAAGTTCTAGAAAACTATATAATGACCAAAAAGACTTATTGGAAGTGAAATCCATAACCAATTAGCATGCAATTCACAAATTTTTGACACAACGTGCTCAAAGAAAATTCATCAATCATGACAATGATCAACTAAACACAAGAATCGCCATGTTACAAGACTAGCAATCTTCCTTTCTTCTAGACTTTATACAATATTAATTAAGTTTCATCATAGGCCATCGTTCATCAAGATAAATCAATCAATCTCAAACATAAATCTACTCAAGTTTGTCAACAAAAACATGCTTGCTCTCATACTTCCATCATACACAACATGCAATTCACACACAAGTTGTCAACAAAAATAAAACAAATTGGCTCAATTTTCACAAAAAGATAAATCCCATCCCAAATTGTAAATCAAACATTATCCTTAATGTATAAAGTAAGAAAAAGTAGAAAGGGGGAAAAGAAAATGTCCCTTATTTTTTTGAATATGCATCTATGAGCATTTGTCCTTTGGAGTCTAATGAGAATCCACACACCAAGGACTTGAAAATCTATAAACAAGAAGAAGGAAACAAAGAAGAGTGAGGTAGAAATAAAGCAAAAACAAAAGCAAAGCATTAACTACTTAACTAAAAACTAAACATGCCTAATTCTAGAATGAAAACATGTTACAAATCTTAACAAATAAATTATTCAAAAGCAAAGAAAAAGGGGCTTGGGTTGCCTCCCAAGAAGCACTTGCTTTATAGTCATTAGCTTATTTATCATTTTTGCTCATCCCGGATCTAAAAATAAGTATCTATCATGCCACGCCTTTATTTGCTCTAAGACTTTAGGCGATCCTTCACGATAGGTAAGGTGAGGATGATCCAGAATCGCATCAAGGGTCTTTTGGTCATCTTATAGTGTATCCCCTATTACCATGAATGGTTGTCCAAGCATGGTAAATGTATACCTATTTTTTCCACATTAAAAATGAAAAAAATAATAGATCACATGAATCGGTCACCTTTATCAAGTATACCTTTAACCACTCTAGTAGGCCTTGCTTCATCTAGTACATGTATCCTAAAATTAGACAATGATATTAAATTAATGCTCTCATCTATATCACATAATGATATTTCACAAGAAGATTCTCCAATTGAATAAGGGATAATGAAACTACCTATTGGTAAGCACTTGATGTGGCTTCTTTAGCAAGATAGCAATGCACTTTTTAATAGTCTCTCACTCCTCCAATTATTATTATTGTGAGAGGATCTCCTCCTTATCTACCATAGAGTTTGCATAACCTTGCTCTTCTCTAGGAGTTGAGGAAAAGGAACTTTTGGTGATGGTTTTTGGGAAGGGCTTGATTGAATTACAACTAGGCCTTTTCCCTTTTCCACAATAGGCATTTATGTTGCTTCTCTTGTCCACTATTGCTTCCACTCTCAAGGGGATTCTAACTCTTCATCACTTGTCAAAATATTCACATTATCATGATCTTCCCCCACTTTATTTACCTCAAATGGGTAAGGCAAGTTTTCTAGTTGCTCATCAACTAGTGTACTGGTCAGCTCACTTAATTGGGCTTCCAATCTTTGAAGTGATGTTTATGAATTTTGGAATATAGGCTCTGTATTCATCATGAATTGAGTTAATATTTGTTCATGATTTGACTCATTTTCTTGAAGTGGATAAGTGGGTTCACACCATGTCTCATTGTGATCATTTTCCCATAAAAACATTCGGGTAAACTTGTCATCTTTGATTATACGTGTTGCAGAAAAGAGTGTTATGTTTCTCATTGTATCCCACATATATCAAGCATGATCAACCTATGGTGGTGCCCATAGATTGCTCATTTGGTATTTTGTTCTTATATGAAAACTACCATATGACTCTTACATTACAAAGGGTGTGTGAATAACATGTGTTGAAAATTTGTCAATCTTCTAAGACAAGGCATCAATTTGGGCAGTTAATGCAGCAAGGGGGTCTACTTCAAGACTTCCAAAATTCCCCATTGACATAGCATATTTGGTTGGCCAATAACATGTATACATTGCATCACATGCAATGAAGTGCCTCACTAAAGAAACAAACAAGACGATTAAAGTAAAATAGAAAAAAATAATAGAAAAGAAAAAAATAAAACCAAAGCAAAGCAAGCAAAATGATCAAACTATAGCTAGAAAAATCAACTTCGATATTACATAAGACACTCTTCGACAATGGTGCTAAAAATTTGGTGACCCCAAAACAGGTGGTAACAAATTGCAAGTGCAGCATATCAATAAATAATAAAGAGTGAGTAGAGTATTGTATCCCAAAGGAGTGTGCGTTCCAATACCAAATATAGATTACTTATGCTATATTTGACCTAACGATTATAGTGGTAATTGAATTACGATGCAATTACTAAATTTAATAAAAGCAACAAAAGTCCAAGAAGATTAGTGCATTGAAATAAATACTAAGCAGAGTTAAGGCCATAGTTAGTCATCCTATGTGGTTATGAACCTAGCTTAATTGTGATTAGGAATGATGTGGGTTATATGACTATAGATCTTCCTAATGTAATTAGTACTCTCTCTTGAGTCGAACTGAATCTAACTCTAGTAGGCCATCGGTGCCATCTTTAGCTATGGGCTATTCTACTAAGAGTACCTTAGGTCCTCGGTAACGCGACATAAAGACTCCTTATTCTTATTTTGAATTCATTTCATTCTTTTTTTTTAAATTCCTCTAGCTTTGGATTTTCACACCTATGTCCACCACACGTACCTATGCCTATATCTCTATTGGGGTTGGTCCGTGGAATATACTACCCAATCCTTTGCAACAACCACATCTCTCTATCTCAATTGCAACAATTAAAATCAACTTGAAATTGACCAAATCTCAAGAAGCATTAAAAATATAGGATATGCTCATCACAATAAAAATAACATTCTAATCAAAATATAAACATTAGCTCATAACTCCATTAAGATGGCTTTCCAAACCTTAATACAAGTGGGTTAGTTGATATTGAAATTGAGCAAGTATCAAGTGTTTCTCAACATCATGATTCTTACAAATTTCTTAAAACTAATCAAAATAAATAAAGAAAATAAAATAAAAGATTACCACCACTAATTGATTCTTCACTTCTTCTTCAAAATCTTCATTACCCAATGAATTTCCTTCTCCTCTTGTTTTCAAATCCCAAACTCTTTGGTAATGAAAGTATGTGTTATGGTGTAGTGTATGAAGAAATATGGATAAATGTGTGTTTTTGGGTGGAGAGGAAATGTGTGTGAAAATTTAGGTGTAGAGTGTGTGCGGTTTGAATTGTGTGTTGAATGATACGTGAATTGAATATTGTTAGAGTAATGCCCGGTGCGTTGATTCTTCACATCTTCTTCAAAATCTTCATTACCCAATAAATTTCCTTCTTCTCTTGTTTTCAAATCCAAACTCCTTGGTAATGAATGTGTGTGTTCATGGTGTAGAGAATGAAGAAATATGGATAAATGTGTGTTTTTTAGTGGAGAGGAAATATATGTAAAAATTTAGGTGTAGAGTGTATGGGGTATGAATTGTGTGTTGAATGATATGTGAATTGAATATTGTTAGAATAATACCCAGTGCGCCAATTAGATTGGATATTTTTTATACTCTTGTATTTGTAAAAATAATATTTTTTAAATTATATTAGTAAAATAGGCAAATTTTCTTTTCTTTAATTACATATAGTAATTAAATAAAGTCCATAGACCAAACCTATCTACGGGGCATGATAACGCATTTGATGGTGATCACGGAATATGGCTCTATGACTTTAGTCTTAAATTAGTTTCAAGTGTAGGGATTTTTTAGATGGGACATTGAATAACCTAATAGACTCATGCATACAATGCTTGCTCACATGAGGAGGGTGACTCGCTCTATGGACATTAGCGTAGTGATGCTAGTGCATGTGTGATGGTGCTTGTTAGAGAACAAGTACACTAAATAAGCCCACTGGAAATTCTTAATTAAAAATATTGTTTATCAAAATAAGAATTTTCATGTTACGATAGTACATGATTAGTCTATAGACTTGAGGCACTATGTTAGCCTTGTGTATGTCGTGTTCCATTTTGACGTATCTTCTAATTGCTTGACAATCACAAAAGGGTTACATTGAATGTTGCATTGATATGTATGGAGGTGTATGAGTGGCCAACAAATGATCCATCACTTTTCTGATAGAATAAGTAAATCTCCTATGTTTTCAGAGTTCATAACTCATAAGTCCTTGACCAAGGCAGGATGAATGTTGAAAATGGGTTTTCTAATGATTTGTCATAAGTCATTGAAATTTAAAATAGAATTATAGTTATTGAGTAATTAGAATTTTGACTATTAATCCAAACCTAGACTCAATCGAGAGATTAGTTGACAGAAAGACTTTATATGTATAATACTCGTAATTGAAATAAGTCCACTCTCTATTTCACCTAAGTCTAGGTAGTTTGATACACTTTCTAGGTGTTTCTCATGACTTGTAAGGTTCTTGAAATTAAGGAGTTAATTTCAAGCGGATTAATTAATTAGATCAATTAATAAGAATAATTATTATTCATAAGTTGTAAATGTTGAAAGCTCACTTCTAGCTTAGTTGTGAACCTAAAGAGTTACACACAAGGAGTCAAATATAATTAATCAATGGAGATTAATTAATTGGGGCTTAAATTCATTCATTGAGTTTAATTTATTATTTAATTAAATAATTGAATTATTTAATTGGACCTAATAAGATTAGGAAGCCTAGTTGTCGTGAAATAATTATTTGACTGAATTATGTAGTCCATAATTAATTTAATTATTAAATTCATTTACTCAATTAAATAATTGAATTATATATTGGGCCTAATTTGATTAGTAAACTAGATGGATTTAATTAATTAAATTTTGGCTAAAATAATTAATTAGATTAATTGTGGAATTTATTTAAAATCCAAGTCCAATTCAAAGAGAACCATTAGTGAAGGCCCATGAAGGTTGTTGGAAAAGGACGGAAACTCAAAAGTTTGAAATTCTTGGAAGACTCTAAATATTTTTGGAAGATATGAAGGGATAGAGTTGGAGAATTTTTGGATAGCCTAATATCTTCCAACCAATTAAAAGGAGACCAAAAATACGAAGAGTGGGACTCTTAAAATTTTTGAGTACCCTATTTAAACAATAAGCACGGAAATTTGAGGCTAATTGTAGCCTTCAAATTTTTTGCCACAGTAAAATTAGAAAGGAAATAATTATTTTATTCTTCTATCCTTGATTCGAAAAAAAATTCCATCTTTTGGTTTAAGTATTAATTCTTTTATTACAAGTTGATAGAAAGAATTAATATTCACTATATTCACTCTAAGAACTAGGTTAGTAATGGAATCAGAATTGCTAGCGGAATTCTGATTTTGTGTTTCTGTTCAAAAACTTTACAGGGAAGACGCTTGGATCTCTATGAACTGGAGTTCAAAAAAGGGCTAACATTTAATTGCTTCAATCCTTACGATAATCGTAATGCATTGAAAGGTATAAATTGAAATTATTTTAAATTTCTAATTATTATACCATTGGAAATTATGAGATCGTAAAAATCACATTGGATCCAGGGTACTATTGTAATTGTTATGGCATGTTGTTTTTAATTTTTAATTTTTCGCTGCGTATACCCCGGGGTCATGCGAACCCAACAGTGGTATCACATACACGCTTTGCATAATTCTAATCTGATTCGATTTATGCCTGTAAATTTTATTGTTAAATTTTGTTTGATTTATTATATTTTTATTAGAATAAAATAAATTTTCACTTAATTTAATTATTAAACATAACATATGTGATTGAATTTGATTCAATTGAAAGAGGGAAAAACATGCACGATGGCATGTAGCTACGCGCTACGCGCACACTAGCAAAGCACTGTGTGCACCGATAGCATGCCATGTGCGCATTGCGTGGGAGTGTCAATCATCCTCGTCGTGTTGAATTATAAAATTTGATTTTTTGAAATTTTTAATTAAAGTGTTAATTTAATTAAAATTGAGATTTTATCCCAAGTCATGAATTAAATAGATGGTAAATTTACATGTTTCAATAAATTCATGTGATGTTTTTATTGGCACGTATAGGATGATTAAGGAGTTTTTTGGACAAATGTGATTGAATTTATTTATCTTTGGATTTTTGAAATGGGTCTTGCGAGTCTCTTATTATTATTTTTTATTTACTTTACATTTTTGAAATGAGAGTAGAATATGGTAAGGCTTTCTTTTTATTTTTGATGGACAAGATGGAAGACAAAGACAAAAAATTAAAAGAAGACCCATGAATGAATAGGATATATTCATGTAATAGAAATTAGTTTTCATTTCTATTTTCTTTCCCTTAGATTGACCTACATCCATTTTTTACTCAAATGGATCACACTGGAATGGCCTATGATCATTCGGGTTATGTATGTATTAGATGCATGTGTATGGTTTATTTAATGTTTTTAAATGATATGTTTGTTTTTAATTGCATAAAAATATATTAAATAAATAAACTAAGATTTAAATTGATGAGGTCTTGGTTATAATAAATAACCCTATTTAAATTAAAATCAAGTAAAGAAATTTTTAAATTTCAGTTTCACGAAAATATGGACAAAATTGGGTTGGATCCAATAATCCCTACCTACCTGTGGTTGACATGATGACGCTACCATACTTTATCATTAACAAGAAGTCGTGGAATGACTCTATAATAGAAAGTTGTGATCTCTACTAAGCATGGTGATACCCATGGAATGGACTCATCTCTACGCTAGCCATAAGTCATTGAATGTTTTGATGCTCCATCTACATTGAGGTTTGATGGGTCTTGCTTGACACTTTGTACTATATGGGCTTATAAAACTGGGGTATATGGAAAGAAGTGAGGTAAAATATCTTGAGGGTTGCATGAAGATGCAATCGTTAAAACTTAACTACCTTTCAACATATTTAATGGGCTCATGAAATTAAGGCATATGACATATTGATTAGGCCTCAAATCCACTAGGAAATAAAATTTCCCGAATTGCCATTAGGGGTTATGGAATTCGAATCACATAGTAGGAGATATTTATTGCTAAAGACCTTTTTATAAATTAATATGATATTGAAAGAATGCTCATTTTTTTGCCTCAATTAGAATAACTATTATCGCTTAAAATTCCACTAAAAACTATTATTGACACTAATAAATGTCACTAAGCCCCAAATCTATCTGGATTAATCTTGAAATTTGAGAATAGTTCTCGAATTTGAGAGGTTAAGAAATGTGTGAAAGGAGAGTTTCTATAAATAATTATAAAAACAACTCTCACAAAAGTTGTGGAAGTATCTCCCATAATAAATTCTACAAAAAAATTGTAGAGAATCCTTCTAAATCTGTTGAAGAATGACCTCCAATAAAGAGTTATAGAAGATTCTAGCTGGCAAAGCTAGAGGATTAATCCGGATAAGAATGGTTCATACCACTACTGTGACATAATGAGGCATTAAAAGAGGGATGCAAGTATTGAATTGCTTAATGATTTAGAAAAATATTCTAAATAGAATATGTAAATTTTGTTAAATTCATTAGTCGACATGGAAATTTTTTTCTTAAGTATTAGATATTGGATATTGATCCCATCTCTATAAAGAGTTTCAAGAGTTAACAAGAGGAATACTATCAGCAGTAATGATTCTTCTTGGGTATAGGATATCATATATGATCCCTCTTTACGGAGCGTTGCAAAGAATGACTGGTTGGAGTAAATGGAAAGGTAGTGACCTAAAAAACATGACTAGTTGTGAAAGGTTATACTCAGAAGTAACGAATTAATTATGAGGAAACTTTTTTGCCAGTAGCTATGTGTAAATCCATCCACATAATACTAGTCATATCAACATATTATGACTACGAGATATGGTAGATGGATGTTTCTTAATGAAAACATTAAAGAAGAGATCTATATAAGGCAACCAAATGGTTTTATTTCCAGAGCGAGTAAGCAAAAGGTTTGCAAACTCTAGAGATCTATTTATGGACTCAAGCAAGCTTCCCCAAGTAGGAACATCCAGTTTGATGAACCAATCAAGTCGTTTGATTTCTACAAGAACTCAGATGAACCTTGTGTCTACAAAAAGGTTTGTGGGAACGCAATGGCATTTTTTGTGTTGTATGTTTGACGACATCCTACTTATTAGGAATGATGTAGGGATGCTGTAGTGAACTAAGATGTAGTTGTCTAACCAATTCTCCATGAAGGGTTTAGGAGAAGCATCCTTTATTCTTGGAATAAAGTTCTATAGAGATAACTCAAGAAGGATGATCGGACTATCCCAATCCACGTATATAGATAAAATACTAAAGAGGTTTAACATGGAGGAATCCAAACTAGGATTCTTACCAAATGAGTTTTAGGGTTTCTCTGTCAAGGCCTATGTCTCCTAAGACTCCTAAAGAGAGGGAAAGGATGACTCGTATACCTTATGCTTCTACTATTAAAAGCAAATGTATGATATGCTATGTGCAAGGCCTGATGTTACATATGCTCTGAGTGTCACGAGCAGATGTCAGTCTAATCTAGGTGAGGAACACTAGAAGGACATAAAGATGATCTTGAAGTACTTGATAAAAACTAATGATATCTTTATTGTATATGACTCCGAAGAACTGAAACTCGAAGGCTATATTGATTATAGTTTTCAATTCGATATAGAGGACTTAAAGTCCATGTCCAGATACGTATTCACCATAAATAGTGGTGCGGTGATCTATAAGAGTTCCAAGTAAGAGACAATTGTGGATTCTACTACCGAGGCTAAATACATTGCTACACGTGATTTCGTAAAAGAAGCTATTTGGATGAGAAACTTCATCCAAAAGTTGGTTGTGGTTCCATTCATTGTTGATCCTGTATTGATATACTATGACAACAATAGAGCTATTACGCAAGAAAAAGAGCTAAAATCTCATCAATGATCCAAGCACATTATGAGACAATACCATCTAATTAGAGAGATCAATGGTAGAGGTGACGTTGTAGTGGATAAAGTTGCTTTGGTAGAAAATTTAGCAGACCCACTAACCAAACCCCCGGCACAGAATGTATTCAATGGATATTTTGAGAAGATGGGCCCAAAGTACATAGGTAATAGGCACTAAGGTAAGTAGGAGATTGTTAGAGTAATGCTCGGTATGCTAATTAGATTGGGCATCTTTTATACTCATGTATTTGTAAAAAAATAATCTTTTTCAAAATCATATTAATAAAACTTTAATTGCATATAGTAATTAGATTAGATCCTTAGACTAAACCTAACTGTGGGGCATGATCACATATTTAATGGTGATCATGGAATATACCTCTATGGCTTTGGTCTTAATTTAGTTTCGAGTCGAGGGATTTTTGAGATGGGATATCAAATAACCTAATAGAGTCGTGCATACAATGCATGCTCACATGAGGATGGTGTCTCACTCCATGGACATTGGTGTAGTGATGCTAGTGCATGTATGTAGGTGCTTGTTATAGAACAAGTACATCGAACAGGTTCACTAGAAATTTTTAATTGGAAACATTGTTTGCTGAAATAAGAATTTATATTTTATGATAATACACAATTAGTCTTTAGACTTGAGGTACCATGGTAGCCTTATGCATGTCATGTTCCATTTTATTGTATCTTTTAATTGTTTGATAATTACAAAGAGGGGTATATTGGATGTTACATTAAGATGTTTGGAGGTTGATGAGTGGACAACAAAGCATCCATCACTTGTCTGATATAACAAGTGGATCTTCTATGTTTCATATTTCATAACTCAGAAGTCTTTGGCTAAGGTAGGATGATTGTTAAATAGGGTTTTCTAATGATTCATCATAAGACATTAAAACTTGAAATAGAATCATAGTTATTGAGCAATTAGGGTTTCAACTATTAATCCATACCTAGACTCAATCAAGAGATTAGTTGACAAAAAGACCTTACGTGTATGATATTCGTAATTGAAATAGGTTCACTTGCTATTTCACCTAAGTCTAGGCAGTCATGATATACTTTCTAGGTGTTTTTCAAGAATTGTGAGGTTCTTAAAATTAAAGAGTTAATTTCAAGCAAATTAGTTAATTAAATTAATCAATCGGAAAAATTATTATTCATAAGTTACAAATATTGCAAATGTTGCAAACCGACTCCTAACTTAGTTCTGAACCTAAAGGGTAATACACAATTTGAGATGAAACATTTCTAATTTAGGAATTGATCTAAGGAGTTGGATCCAATTAATTAATTTTCATTAATTAATTGGGGCTTAAACTCATTCATTAAGTTGAATTAATTATTTAATTAAATAATTAAATTATTTAATTGGACCTAATAAGATTAGGAAGCCCAATTGGAGTGAAATAATATTTTGACAGAATCAAATGAATTGTGTGCTACATAAATTAATTTAATTGTTAAATTAATTTACTTAATTAAATAATTGAATTATTTATTGGGCATAATTTGATTAGGTGGAATTGATGAAATTAATTAATTAAACTTGGGCTGAAATATTTAATTGGATTAATTGTGAAATTTATTTGAAGCCCAAGTGTAATTCAAAGAGGCTTGTTAGGACAGGTCCATGAAGGTTCTTGGAAAAGGATGAAAACTTAATTATTTGAAATTTATGGGAGACTCTAAATATATTTGGAAGATATAAAGGGATAGAGTTAGAGAATTTTGGGACAACCAAATATCTTCCAACCAATTAAAAGGAGACCAAAAATAAGAAGAGTGGGACTCTTGGAATTTTCGAGTCCCCTATTTAAACAATAAGGGCCAAAAATTTAAGGTTAATTGTAGCCTTCAAATTTTTGGCCATAGCAAAATTAGAAAGGGAAAAATATTTTCTTCTTCCATCATTTATTCCACTAAAAAATTCATCATTTTGTTTAAGTATTAATTCTTTTATCACAAGTTGATAACAAGAATTAATATTCATTATATTCACTATAAAAACTAGGTTAAGGAATCAGAATTGCTAGCAGAACTCTGATTTTGTGTACTTGCTCAAAGTGTAAACTACTTTAAAGGGAAGATGCTTGGATCCCTGTGAACTGAAGTTCAAAAAGGGGCTAGAATTGATTGCTTCAATTCCTATGACAATTAGAGTGCATTGAAAGCAATAAATTGAAATTATTTTAAATTTCTAATTATTACACCATTGGAAGTTGTGAGATCGTTAAAATCACATCGGATTTTGATTATGGTTGTAATTGTTATGGCATGTTCTTTTTAAATTTTATTTTTCCACTGCGTATATCCTGGAATCATGCGAACCCAATAATGGTATCAGAGCCACGACTTGCGTAATATTTATGTTTGTGAATTTAATTGTTAAATTCTGATTAATTTAAAGTATTTTTGATTAGGATAAAATAATTTTGTAATTAATTTAATTGTTAAACATAAGATACATGATTGAATTTGATTCAATCAGAAAAGGGAAAAGCATACCACGATGGAGTGCAGTAATGTGATGTGCACACCAGCATCGTGCCATGTGCACTTTGTGTGGGGGGTGTTGGTCATCCTTGTCGTGTTAAAAAATTTGTTTTTCAATTTTTTGATTAAAATGTTAATTTTAAAATTTTGAAAAGGGACTTTTTCTTGAAAAATTGAGATTTTATCCCAAGTCGTGAAATTATAATTTAAATGGATGGTAAATTTACATACTTTAATAAATTCATGTGATATTTTTATTAGCATGTATGGGATGATCATGGAGCCTTTCAGACCAATGTGATTGGATTTATTTATCTTTAGATATTTAAAATGGGGCCTATGAGTCTCTTATTATTTCCTTGTATTTATTTTACATTTTTTAAATCAGAGTAGAATAGGGTGAGGGTTTTCTTTTTGTTTTTGGTGGACAAGAAGAAGGACCAAGACAAAACATTAAAAGGAGGCCTATGAATGTATGGGATATTTTTATGTAACAGAAATTAGTTTTCATTTCTATTTTATTACACTTAGATTGACCTACATCCATTTTTTGTTTCAATGGATTGCATAGGAATGGCCCATGATCATCCGGGTTATATATGTATTAGATGCATGCGTATGGTTTATTTAATATTTCTTAAATTATATGCTTGTCATCAAATGAATGCAAATATATTAAACAAACTAAGATTTAAATTGATGAGATCTTGGTTATAATACATAACCTCACATGAATTAAAAACAAGTATAGGAATTTTTAAATTCCAATTTCAGGAAAATATGGATAAAATTAGGTTGGACCTAATAATCCTTACCTACTAGTAGTTGACATGATGACGCTACCTTACTTTGTCATTGGTGATGAGTCGTGGAATAACTCTGTAATAGAAAGTTGTGATCTCTACGAAGCATGGTGATGCCTATGGAATTGACTCGTCTCTACATTAGACATAAGTCATGGAATGTTTTTAATGCTCCATCTATATTGAGGTTGATGGGTTTTGCTTGACAGTTTGTACTATATGGGGTCATAAAATTGGGGTATAAGGGAAGAAGTGTGGTAAAATATCTTGAGGGTTGCATGAAGATGCAATCGTTAAAAGTTAACTACATTTCTATATATTTTACGGGCTCATGAAATTAGGGCATATGACATATTGATTAGGCCTCAAACCCACTAAGAAATAAGATTTCCTGAATTGCCATTAGGGTTATGGAATTCGAATCAAATAGTGGGAGGCATTTATTGCTAAAGACGTTTTTATAAATGAATATGATATTGAAAGAATGCTCATTTTTCTCCTCACTTAAAATAACTGTTATCATTTGTAATTCCACTAAAAACTATTCTTGACACCAATGAACATCACTAAGCTCTAAATCTATCTGGATCAATCTTGAAACTTGAGAATAGTTCTCAAATTTGAGAGGTTAAGAAATGTGCAAAAGGAGAGTTTCTATAAATAATTGTAGAAACAACTCTCACAAAAGTTATGGAAGTATCTCCCGTAATAAATTCTACAAAGAGTTGTAGAGAAACCTTCTAAAATTATTGAAGAAGGACCTCTGATAAAGAGTTAAAGGAGATTCAAGCTGGAAAAGCTAGAGGATTAATCTGGATAAGAATGGTTCACACCACTATTGCGATATAATGAGGTATTAAAAGAGGGATGCAAGTATTGACTTGCTCAATGATTTATAAAAATATTCTAAATAGAGTTTTGAATTAGAAAGATTTCAGGTTTAAATTTAAATTTTGTTGAAGTCAATAGTCGACATTGAAAAATTCTTCTTAAGTATTAGATACTGGATATTGATCTCATCTCTACAAAGAGTTTCAAGAGTTCACAAGAGGAATACCATCTACATTAACAATTTTTCTTAGGTATAGGATACCGGATATGATCCTATCTTTGCAAAGAGTTGTAAAGAATGTCTGGTTTGAGTAAATAGAGAGGTAGTGATCTATAAAGCATGATTGGTTGCGAAAGGTTATGTAATAAATGAGTTTGACAATACTCATTTGGCTAATATGATTCATGCATTACATATTATTCATAAGTGCTTGCAGTGAAACTGGCATGGCATGATCCGTTTTACCTTATAATCACATTTGATCATTAAATTTCTAGAAAATCTCATATGGTGTTAGTTGTCGATCATCATAATATAAGTAATCAACATTAAATTGAAATAAGAAGAAAATTAGTTTGATCAATATTGGATATCGATAGAATATATAGGTTATAATTTTAGAAGTGTTAAAGGTGTTACTAGTAAGCTTATACGGATTGACTCGATTTTATCTAGATATTTCAAAAGTATATGTGGGTAAATTACATATTTGGGACATTGGGCATAAGATACTATGATTGAAAGGTGATATTACAATATTCATTTATGTACAAGATTATATAATTTTAATATGGATAGTTATTCAAGAATCGGGTGACAATCAGGTAAGAAATTAAATGAACGGCTAGGAAATTAGCTTATGAATTATCTATGGTATCTTGTGGTAATTAAAATAGGATGCCATAAAATTAATGTATAGTAAGACACATCTGATCTAGACTTGAAAGATGGGTGAAAGATCAGATTTATACCACAACTTACGACCTCATGCTTGCTACCAAGCTTAAGCAAGCACCTCAAGTGCTACCTGAAGCTTTCTTTCACTCTTAGCCATTTACCCACAACCTTGAACCATTTTCAGTCATTTTCAGGGTCCAAAATCATGTCAAAATATCTCTAAGCTGGTCCTAATTGATTCCAAGTGATAGAAAAGGGCAAAGGAAGCAAAAGGAAATAGTAATCACAAGTAGAAGCTGAAACTGGCATAGGTGAGATTCATATATAGTTTTAACATCAATTTTTATATTATTTGATGTTTTTGTGATTTATTAAGGTTCTTATCTTGTTCATGATGATGTTAAAGGTTATTCATAAGGTTATTATGCATAAAAGAATGATTTGTGGTTGCAAACACATAGTAGAACCACTAAGGGGCAAAATCTATCTATATGTTGATTTCTAGTTTATTGAGCTTGAAATCTACAAGAAACCTTGGTAAATTCTATATTTATCATCATTAATGTGTTTATATAGGATTTATGATTATGTATTTAGGTTTGTATAGCTTAGGAATTAAAATATGATATGATAATTAAAGAGATGCTCAGAACTGTCTCCATCAAATTTCAGATTATGTCCTATGTGAAGGGATTGGTTTTACAACATTAAATCCATTAGTTTTGGAAATAATATGACCTTGTTGTCTCTTTGTATATGTTATATAAGTGTGGTGAAAATTTGGGAGTGGTTTAATATACTTAAGGGTGCCAAAACCATTAATGTCATGAAGTGCACAAAACTGTCACGGTAGGAAAAATCTGTTTCAGTATGCTGTGAAGGGAGCTGATCTTGGGATGCTATATCCATGAGTTTTAGACATTATATGACATGGTTACATTTTTTTGATGTTACCTAAGTGTGATAAAAATTGGGGAGTGAATGAATATGTCTAAGGGTATCAAAATCATCATGCCAATTAACGTGACAGCAAGAAAATGTGAAGTTGTGAGACTGTCCCATTTGGTTCATTAACATTTTCCAATATAGATGTAGTTAATTTGATCCCTAAATTTTAGGGGGATGTTCTAAGAGTTAAAATAAATCACAAAACTATAACCAATGTGTTGATGATATTTAAATTGAATGGATGACAAGTATAGTATGTATCTTAAAAGTTTTATGATTCTTGAAACATGTTGAGAGCAAGATGACTTACATTTCATATTAAACATACCATTCATGAGCATTTACATGTGTATGCACGACATATGTGTATAATTGAGGTTCTTGCATGCATGATATGATTTAAGACATGATTTTCAGAAAAAAAAGTATTTTGGTTGGCCACTACTAGGGTACCAACGCTTGCGAGGTGTGCTTATGTGATATTTTGGGCCGTCGCGAGTCTCGGAGGATCATAGGGGTGGACAAGAGGTGTGGCTCTGGTGGTCAAGGAAAGGTGGTGTAATGCCCAATTCTCAATTCTCTCCTATATAGCCAATAATAAGCATTTTGCATGAATTTGCATCTAATCAATGTGCATTATTGAATTATGGCTTACAAATAGCATGATTGCACGAACATGAATAATTGTTATTATATGCTTCAGTTATGATTTAACATGCATTAGTACATGAAATATGAGATCAAACTTTCATTTCTTAATTTAACATATTCCTTAAGTGTGCCTTTTTGCAGTGAAAAGCTCGGTATCTCGGTTAAGGAAGATTGATGTGTTGAATGGCTATGAAATGAATTATTTGTATTGCTCCATACTAGTTATATGCTAAAGTGATTAATTGTCTAAATATTTACTTGAAATATGTTACATTGGCTAAGAACTAAAAGTATGCACAATGGTGCAATTTGATTGGTTGGTTGACTAGGTTGCATAAAACCATTCTAAAGCATTGCACTTGATTATAACACCAAAGCATCAATTTTTGTCATCTCCTTAGCCCATGAACGTGGCTTTTGGCATGAGAAGACACCAAGCATGATGCAACCAATCATCACCCTCCACTTACCTCTCTTTGAAAGGTCAAAGAAATCATTTTCATCCATATTTCTTGTGGAAGCACCTCAAAAACGACCAGCCCTTATTCTCCTAAGTTTCTCCCAAATTTCTACACTCTCATACTCACAAAAGTTGAATTCAATCCATAGGAATCCATAGAACACAAGCTAGAACAAGTTTCCATCCTTTTAAGCTTGAAAACCGTTGATTTTGAAGCTTAAATCCAACTTAATCAAGGTATATTGTTTTTCAATGTTTCTTATGATGAATTTGTAGTATCTTGGATGGTTACATGTTTTAGTATGATTTTATATGATTGAAAACTTAAGTAAGTTACACTTGACGCCAAAACCAAGCTAGTTAAGCTAATTTTTAGCAAAATTGATAGTCTTGTGAAATTGTTTAATTTACTTATTTCTATTGATTTTGTAATGCTTATATGGTGTTTGGAAGTTTCTTTGAATGATTGAAAACAATAGCAATTAGTTTGCTTAATTGAAGGTTAGAATCAATTTAAGTTAGAATCAAGTTTACGTCATTTTAATTCGGATTGTGTTCATGTTTTAGGGGCTGCCCTAATAATCATATTTGAATTATTAGTTATTTAATGGCTGCCCTAATGTTTAATGTTTTGAATTAGTAGTACAATATGGAGTATGCATTGTTTTTAAGGTTATGTAATTCTTTACAAAAGATTGAAAAGTGTATATAAACTTTAACTAGAATAGACTAAATGATTTATAAAAAGGATATTAAATGGTACATGATTTGATTATGTTAGGCCTTTAACACATCCTATCTTCCAAAGAGATTGGCCTTTTCACCTAGCACAAAGTGGACTTGAGGTAAGTTGAAGCTTTCATTTGGTGTATCACAAGAATCATATAATGTTTGTTCATGTTTTAATGTGATTGTTGTTGTTTGTCAAATGATGTAATGTTTGATGCATTTATGGTTTATGAAGCATGACACTATTAAGAATATAATGAGGTTTTTGAAAAGGAAGTATGGTACTTGATTGATGGTCGGGTAGACGAGGGATGCGGGAGGGACCGGCGGACCCAACAAATGGTGGCAAATACTTGAGGTTGAAAAACCAGTATAGGAAAGCCACAATGAATGAGATAGAATACGGCTAATACCTGAGGTTGAAAGACCAAGTATGGAAACCCCGTATTAGTTCTCTTATTGGCCAATCATTATGAACAGGTTCCGAAAACTATGGTCTATCACTATTAGTTAGGTACCACACTTCAAGGGCCCTAAAGAATGATTTATGAATAAAAATTATTAAATAGAATATTGCATTTAATGATTTATGAGATGTGCATATATGTTATTTGTTATTGCATCAGTTTCATCTTACTGAGCCTTTAGCTCATTAGATTCATGTGATGCAGGTGGAAATGTACAGGTTTAGAGGTTGACTAAGTCTCTAGAGCGGCGGACACAGATTTGTTCATATGCCATGCTTCGACCTGTTTTGTAGTTTATTTTGAAAACTCTGTTTTGTTTTTAAATAAGCCGCTCTGTTATGGTTTTGTAAACAGATGTACTCAGTTTTGATATATGTATATGGTGTGTTTAAAATGATTCAAGTTCTTTCTCTTATAGCTAAGAATGAGAACTTTTATTAAAAACCATAACTCTAGTAAAGATGAAAAATTAACATTTCTTGACATAACTGTATCAATTTGTTTAGGCTCTGCAGTTAGGTTAAGGGGTGTTACAGGTGGACCACTTGACTGTGCCTTTATTGACGCTATTGGTGGGAAGACTTCTAGAGGATCACAGGGAAAGATAGGGTGTGGACGTCTGGTGATCCCAGGAGATGGCCCCAGACTGTGTCAATTTGTTTATGGCTCTAAACAATATCAATAATCACATGGCCATAAACAAATTGACACAGTCTGGGGGCCATCTCCTGGGATCACCAGACGTCCACACCCTATCTTTCCCTGTGATCCTCTAGAAGTCTTCCACCAATAGCGTCAATAAAGGCACAGTCAAGTGGTCCCCTGTAACACCCCTTAACCTAACTGCAGAGCCTAAACAAATTGATACAGTTATGTCAAGAAATGTTAATTTTTCATCTTTACTAGAGTTATGGTTTTTAATAAAAGTTCTCATTCTTAGCTATAAGAGAAAGAACTTGAATCATTTTAAACACACCATATACATATATCAAAACTGAGTACATCTGTTTACAAAACCATAACAGAGCGGCTTATTTAAAAAAACAAAACAGAGTTTTCAAAATAAACTACAAAACAGGTCGAAGCATGGCATATGAACAAATCTGTGTCCGGCCTCTAGAGACTTAGTCAACCTCTAAACCTGTACATTTCCACCTGCATCACATGAATCTAATGAGCTAAAGGCTCAGTAAGATGAAACTGATGCAATAACAAATAACATATATGCACATCTCATAAATCATTAAATGCAATATTCTATTTAATAATTTTATTCATAAATCATTCTTTAGGGCCCTTGAAGTGTGGTACCTAACTAATAGTGATAGACCATAGTTTTCGGAACCTGTTCATAATGATTGGCCAATAAGAGAACTAATACGGGGTTTCCATACTTGGTCTTTCAACCTCAGGTATTAGCCGTATTCTATCTCATTCATTGTGGCTTTCCTATACTGGTTTTTCAACCTCAGTATTTGCCATCATTTGTTGGGTCCGCCGGTCCCTCCCGCGTCCCTCGTCTACCCGACCATCAATCAAGTACCATACTTCCTTTTCAAAAACCTCATTATATTCTTAATAGTGTCATGCTTCATAAACCATAAATGCATCAAACATTACATCATTTGACAAACAACAACAATCACATTAAAACATGAACAAACATTATATGATTCTTGTGATACACCAAATGAAAGCTTCAACTTACCTCAAGTCCACTTTGTGCTAGGTGAAAAGGCCAATCTCTTTGGAAGATAGGATGTGTTAAAGGCCTAACATAATCAAATCATGTACCATTTAATATCCTTTTTATAAATCATTTAGTCTATTCTAGTTAAAGTTTATATACACTTTTCAATCTTTTGTAAAGAATTACATAACCTTAAAAACAATGCATACTCCATATTGTACTACTAATTCAAAACATTAAACATTAGGGCAGCCATTAAATAACTAATAATTCAAATATGATTATTAGGGCAGCCCCTAAAACATGAACACAATCCGAATTAAAATGACGTAAACTTGATTCTAACTTAAATTGATTCTAACCTTCAATTAAGCAAACTAATTGCTATTGTTTTCAATCATTCAAAGAAACTTCCAAACACCATATAAGCATTACAAAATCAATAGAAATAAGTAAATTAAACAATTTCACAAGACTATCAATTTTGCTAAAAATTAGCTTAACTAGCTTGGTTTTGGCGTCAAGTGTAACTTACTTAAGTTTTCAATCATATAAAATCATACTAAAACATGTAACCATCCAAGATACTACAAATTCATCATAAGAAACATTGAAAAACAATATACCTTGATTAAGTTGGATTTAAGCTTCAAAATCAACGGTTTTCAAGCTTAAAAGGATGGAAACTTGTTCTAGCTTGTGTTCTATGGATTCCTATGGATTGAATTCAACTTTTGTGAGTATGAGAGTGTAGAAATTTGGGAGAAACTTAGGAGAATAAGGGCTGGTCGTTTTTTGGGTGCTTCCACAAGAAATATGGATGAAAATGATTTCTTTGACCTTTCAAAGAGAGGTAAGTGGAGGGTGATGATTGGTTGCATCATGCTTGGTGTCTTCTCATGCCAAAAGCCACGTTCATGGGCTAAGGAGATGACAAAAATTGATGCTTTGGTGTTATAATCAAGTGCAATGCGGTTTAGAATGGTTTTATGCAACCTAGTCAACCAACCAATCAAATTGCACCATTGTGCATACTTTTAGTTCTTAGCCAATGTAACATATTTCAAGTAAATATTTAGACAATTAATCACTTTAGCATATAACTAGTATGGAGCAATACAAATAATTCATTTCATAGCCATTCAACACATCAATCTTCCTTAACTGAGATACCGAGCTTTTCACTGCAAAAAGGGCACTTAAGGAATATGTTAAATTAAAAATGAAAGTTTGATCTCATATTTCATGTACTAATGCATGTTAAATCATAACTGAAGCATATAATAACAATTATTCATGTTCGTGCAATCATGCTATTTGTAAGCCATAATTCAATAATGCACATTGATTAGATGCAAATTCATGCAAAATGCTTATTATTGGCTATTAGGAGAGAATTGAGAATTGGGCATTACACTATAATATAAAGGATTACAAGATGCAAAATATCCTTACTTCTTATGAAAGTATAGGTTATTATTTGATTTTTGAGTTATCGTATTATAACTTTGGGATGTCGTGTCATATATAACTCTTAAAATTTTATACTAAATAAGTTTGAGAATAGCGTGACTGTGATGGGTGTTGTGTTTTTTATATAAACAGTGATTTTTCTATATACAGGGTTATATGTAAGAAAATACTTTTACTATTTTTTCAAAATGCTACAGTTGACAAAAAAAATTATATATATACACATGTACACACATGTGCTACCAAGACTTGTGGTATCCTTTATTGATAATCTTCTTGGATGTTTTTATAAGGATTTAATTGCAGATTATTGTAAAGAAAAATAGTTTTCTTTTATCCCCAAAAATTCGTCCCTCCTTTTCTTTCAAATCTTCAAAAGTTCACCAACCTTTTATCTAGTTTAATCCTTGATTTAATTATTGAATTAAGAATTAAATTAAACACCTAAAACACTAATTGTTAGTGTGTTCTTGTTCCAAATAAAATTGTTCTGGGATAGAATTATCGAATCGAAAACTACTAGCATAGGATTCGGTTGCAAGTGGATATCCAAGGTGTGGATACCGTTAGAGGAATAACATTTGGGATCCTAGAAGCGAATCAAATTTCAATCAAAGGGGTTTTGAATTGAAGAACATGGAGATACTTTCATGCAGTGATAATGATTTGAATCGTTTTAATCCCTACATCAGCCGGAGTACAAATCAAGATAAGAGTTTCTGAAACATTCTTACTTTAATTATCAGAAAACGCACAACTGAGTAATCGCGAAAGGGTTCTAGGATTCATTTTAATTACATGTGATGTAATGTATATTTATATTTTTGAAAAAAATTAAATTCCGCTGTGTATACGTTTTCTGGTATCGCGCGAACCCAACAGTGGTATCAGAGTCAAGGTTCGTGCGTTTTTTATACTTATCGATTATGTTTATTTAATATATGTATTGTTATATCAATATCTATATTTAGTGGTGGGGGTGTTAAAGAGTGGTATCAGAGCCCAGTTTGTGGTTCTGTAGACTGTTTATGTACAAGATCTTTGAAACTAGTAGAGCACAACCATGTTAGTAAGTTTTATTTGTTGTATACTATATTTTGTATTTCATGAATAATATTGGTCATGTGTTCTAAGATTTTGTATAAAATAATGTTAAGGTAGACTTATCAGTAATAACAGGTATAAAATCTATGTTTGGTATTCTATCTTTGGAGCCACATATTCTCTGTTATCCATTAAGTATGTCATAATATTAGATAAGGTACTTGATATATATGAGGTTAGTTACAATATTTTAATTCCTTCTGGAAGTTCAAGATCAACTAATTAGATTTTAAGAGCTCTAGGTTAATTTTGTTATATTGGCTAGGATTATGATATAACCTTTTTGTGTGATTGGTTTATTGAGAATTATTTATTGTGGATTATTTCAGGATTATTAAGACTTTTAAATTCTAGGTGAAGAAAATTTAGAAATTTTATGGAGACCATAGCAGGAATATATTTACTATTCATAAAAAATAAAAAGATTGTAAAATTATAATTTTCTACAGTTGCCGTAAAAGAGAGTTGTAAGAAAGAGTTATTATCGATCTTTGGATTGTGTTACAATTTTTAAAAATGACAAAGTTTACTAAAATCTATTTGTGTTATCTTAGATCTCTTGATACATGTTGAAAAGAAGTTTTCGGGCATGCTAATGACTAACCAATTGATTTTATCATGGATATAGTTGTAAGAACAAATATAATCTCTCTTTTAGTTTATCATATACACCTATTGGAATTCGACGAACCTTAAGTGATATTGTTATAATATTGGGCAAGGCATTAAGGTCTAGTGCTTCTCCTAAATAAGCTCCACTTCATATTCACCTACAAAAAATATGAATCTTGAGGTTATATATTATTTATTGCAACTGAATTGAGTAATAATTTGTAATAAGTACAATTTTTTTCATACTAAGATTTATTTAAATAAATTAAGAGGAGCTATTGTGATCTTGAGGATTGATTTTAAGTTTGAATTAATTATGAGATTCTTGTTGTGCCATTGGGTTGACTAATGCCTTAATTATGTTGATATACATGATGAATAATGTATTTGATGATTCTATATGGGTATGTTGGGGTGATATTCATTGATGATATCTTAGTGTACAATGAGGAGAAATATGATTGACATTTCAATATGATCTTGGAAACTCTAAAGAAGTAGAAAATTATTTGTTCAATTTAGTAAATGCAATCTTTTGGTTATATAATATAATATTTATTTTTTGGACTGGTAATTTTCTTAAGAAGGTGTCCTTGTAACTATTCTAAACTTTGAGGTTGTACTGAAATAGGGAAGACCAATAAATGTGATAGAAGTTTTTTGGGTTAGTGATATTATTATTCCTCCGTAGTTTTTATTGCTTTATTTCATCATACATGCAGGTATATGAAATTTGAATGGTTCGCTAAGTGGGAAGAAATCTCTAATTACTTAAAGAGAATTGATTTGAGCTTCGGTAGTGACTCCAACTTTAGATATAAGTTATTTATTGTGTATAGTGGTGTATCTCATTGTGTTTTGGTATATGTTTGATGTAATATAAAAAAAAGTTACCCGACACTCTTTGAGTTAAATAGATTATTTATGTATTACTACATGTGACATTACAAAATGAAAGTACTTAAAATGTCGATATACTCAAAAGGAGTTGAACTTGAAGAAAGGATGAATATTATTAGTAAGTGAATATATTGTATGATCCATCTAACTAAAAATATCATTGGAATGAAATGCCCCAATGGACTAATATTCATACAAATTTTAGAGGTTATATAGAGGATGAATTAGAGTAAATGATGAATTATCCATTTATTAATATTTTAGTAAGACTGATTTTGAATGATTCAATTTCAAATGCTCAAAATAAGGTTGATGAAAGGTTAAGACTAAGATGAAAGGCATAAAAGGCACTTAAATAGATTTTTGTGATAAGTGATAATAATCTCTTAATAAGAGATAGATGTGAAAATAAGGGATAAGAAATTGCAAGACTAAGTTTTAGGTGATGATCATGTACCTTTTTATTTGTTTTATTTAGTAGTATGAATAATGTTTGTGATCTCAAGAAAATGTATACATATCGGATACTAGATGAGCAATTATGGGATATATTGTTAATATTTGGTTTGCCACGAAAAAGGGGATATATGTAAGATGACTTAATTCTTGAAACATGTTGAGAGCAAGATGACTTACATAACATATTGAACATACCATTCATGAGCATTTACATGTGCATGCACGATATATGAGTATAGTTGAGGTTCTTGCATGCATGATATTATTTGAGACATGATTTTTAGAAAAAACATATTTTGGTTGGCCACTACTAGTGTACCGAGGCATGCGAGGTGTGCTTATGTGATATTTTGGGGTGCCGCGAGTGTTACTTTTCGAAGGATCATAGGGGTTGATAAGGGGTGTATCTTTGGTGGTCACAAGAGGGTAGACCACTTGACTGTGCCCTTATTGACACCGCTGGTGGGAAGACTTTTAGAGGATTACAGGGGAAAACAGGGGGTGGACCTCTGGTGATCCCAAGAGATGGCCCCCGGACTGTGTCAATTTTTTTATGACCATGTGATTATTGATATTGTTCATAGCTCTATCCGGTGCATAGTAGGTAGGCCAAGGGCCAGTGATGGAAAATAATTTTGAATGAATTGTTTTGGTTTAGAAGGTTGCATTCCTTGCATGATTTCATAGAGATGAATCCCATATATATTAGATTATCTCTTCAACATGTGTGATTTTCACTTACTGGGCATTAGCTCATGTAGTTCATGTATTGTAGGTAAGCATGGTGATACTTAAGACTCTGAGGCTTACTAGGCTGATTATTGGAGCTCCTACAGGCTTTTGAGGATAACTGTACATGGATGAAGACCTGTTGTGTTTTGTTGTGGGCATATTCTAATTTTTACAATCATTATTATTGTGTAAATTGTTGTCTATATATAAAGGGTTACAAGATGTAAAATGTCGTTACTTCTTCTAAAAGTATAGGCTATTATCTTGATTTTTGAGTCTATCGTATTATAACTTTGGTATGTCGTGTCCTATATAACTCTTGAAATTTTATAGTAAATAAGTTTGAGAATAGCTTGACTGTGATGGGTGTTGTGGTTTTTATATAAACGGTGATTTTTCTATTTACAGGGTTATATGTACAGTTGACAAAAAAATTATATATGTATACATGTACACACATGTGTTACCTTGTCAAAATTATTGTTATATCAATATCTATATTTAGTGGTGGGGGTGTTATAGGTCAATGCTCAAAAGCAACGAATTGATTATGAGGAAACTTTCTCGCTACTAGCAATGGTTAAATCTATTAGGATACTGCTAGCCATGTCAGCATATTATGATTATGAGATATGGCACATGGATGTGAAGACCACTTTCCTTAATGAAATATTAAAGAAGAGATCTATATGAGGCAACCATAAGGTTTTATTTCCAGAGGGAGTGAGCAAAAGGTTTGCAAACTCTAGAGATCTATTTATGGACTCAAGCAGGCTTCTCGAAATAGGAACATCCAATTTGACGAAGCAATCAAATCGTTTGATTTCTACAAGAACTCAGATGAACCTTGTAACTACAAAAAGGTTTGTGGGAACACAATGACATTTATTATATTATATGTTTGACGACATCCCACTCATTAGAAAATATGTAGGGATGTTGCGGCCAACTAAGACTTGGTTGTCTAACTAGTTCTCCATGAAGGATTTTGGAGAAGCATCCTTTTTCTTTGAATAAAGATCTATAGAGATAGGTCAAGAAGGATGATCAAACTATCCCAATCTATGTACATAGACAAAATTCTAAAGAGGCTTAGCATAAAAGAATCCAAACGATGGTTCTTGCTAATGAGTCATAGGGTTTCTCTCTCAGGGGCTATGTCTCCTAAGACTCCTAAGGAGAGGGAAAAGAAGACTTGCATACCTTATGCTTATTGTATTTGAAGCATAATCTACGTTATGCTATGCACGAGGCCTGATGTCACATATACTCTGAGTGTCATGAGCATATATCAGTTTAGTCTAGGTGAGGAATACTGGAAGGCCGTAAAGATGATCCTGAAGTACTTGAGAAAAACTAAGGATATCTTTATTGTATATAGCTCTGTAGAATTGAAACTAGAATACTATACTGATTCTTATTTCATTCCGATATAGACAACTTAAAGTCCATGTCTAGATATGTATTTACTATAAATGGCGGTGCGGTCAGCTAGAAGAGTTCTAAGTAGGAGGCAACCACGAATTCTACTACTAAGGCTGAATACATTGTTACATGTGATTTAGCAAAGAAAGCTATTTGGATGAGAAACTTCATCTAAAAGTTGGGTGTGGTTTCATCCACTATTGATCCTGTATTGATATTCTGTGATAACAACAGAGTTATTGCATAAGAAAAAGAGCCAAGATCTCATCAAAGATCCAAGCACATCATAAGGCTATACCATCTAATTAGAGAGATCATTGGCAGAGGCAACATTATACTAGATAGAGTCGTTTCAGCAGAAAATGTAGCAGACTCACTGACCAAACCCCTAGCTCATAAGGTATTCAATGGACATATTGAGAAGATAGGCCTGAAGTATATAGGCAAGTTGGAGATTGCTAGAGTAGTGCTCAAAGCACCAATTAGATTGGGCGTCTTCTATACTCTTTTATTTGTAAAAATTAATCCTTTTCAAATCATATTAATAAAATAGGCAAAATTCTTTATTTTTAGTTACATATAATAATTAGATAAAGTACCTAGATCAAACATAGTTATGGGGTATGGTCACGCATTTGATGGTAATTATAGAAAATACCCTTATGGCTTTGGTCTTAAATTAGTTTTGAGACAAGGGCTTTTTGAGATAGGACATCGAATAGCCCAATAAACTCATGCATATGATGCATGCTCCCATAAGGAGGGTGTTTCGCTTTATGAATATTGGTGTAGTAACATTAGTGCATGTATGTGGGTGCTATTAGAGAACAAGTAAACTGAATAAGCCCACTGGAAATTCTTAATTGGAAATATTTTTTTGTCGAAATAAGAATTTTCATGTTATGATAGTACACGATTAGTCGTTTGACTTGAGGTACTATGGTAGCCTTGTGCATGTTGTATTCCATTTTAATGTTTCTTTTGATTGCTTGACAATCACAAAGAGGTATGATGAATGTTGCATTGACATATATGGAGGTTAATAAGTAGCCAATAAAGCATCCGTCACTTGTTGGGCAAAACAAGTAAATCTCCTATATTTTCTAAGTTCATGACTCAGTAGTCCTTGGCCAAGGTGGGATGAATGTTAGATAAGGGTTTTCTAATGGTTCGTCATGAGTCATTAAAACTTGAAATGGAATTATAATTATTGAGTAATTATGGTTTTGACTATTAATCCATACCCTAGACTCAAACAAAAGATTAGTTAATGAAAGAACCTTACGTGTATTATACTCGTAATTGAAATTGGTTCACTCGCTATTTCACCTAAGTCTAGGTAGTCATGATACACTTGATAGGTGTTTTTCATGACTTGTGAGGTTCTTGAAATTAAGCAATTCATTTCAAGCGAATTAATTAATTAGATTAATTTATCAAAATCATTATTATTCATAAGTTGCAAATATTGCAAGCCCACTCCTAGCTTAGTTGTGAACCAAAAGAGTCATACACAATTTGAGATGGAATATTTCTAACTTAGGAATTGATCCAAGGAATTGGATCTAATTAATAGAGATTAATTAATTGGCACTTAAATCAATTTAATGAGTTAAATAAATTATTTAATTAAATAATTTGATTATTTAATTGGACCTAATAAGATTTGGAAGCCCAATTGGAGTGAAATAATTATTTGATTGGAACACAACATGCACAAGGCTACCATAGTGCCTCAAGTCTAAGGACTAATTGTGTACTATTGAAACATGAAAATTCTTATTTCAACTAACAAGTATCGAATTAAGAATTTTCAGTGGACCTATTCAGTGTATTTATTCTCTAACAACACCCGCATACATACACTAGCATCACTACACCAATATCTATGGAGCGAGACATCCTCTTTATGCAAGCATACATCGTATGTGTGAATCTAATAGGCTATTCGATGTTCCATATCAAAAAGCCTTCGACTCAAAACTAATTTAAGACCAAAGCTATAGATGCATGTTCTATGATCACCATAAAATGTGTGACCATGGCTCATAATTGAGTTTGGTTTAAGGACTTTATCTAATTACAGTATACAATTAAAGATAAAAAAATTTATCTATTTTTTTAATATTATTTAAAAAAGACTATATTACAAATACAAGAGTATAAAGGATGGTCAATCTAATTGGCATGTCGGGCATTACTCTAACACATGTAAGGCCCTTCCATCATCTCATCTCATCTCCTGATTGAGTGTAGGGTATAGATTAATGGTCAAAAACCTAATTGACTCAATAACTATGATTCCATTTCAAGTTGTAATGACTCATGATGAATTGTTAGAAAACTCCATCTAACATTCATCCTGCATTGGCCAAGGACTTCTAAGTCATGAATTATGAAAACATAGAAGATTTACTTGTTCTGCCAAATAAGTGATGGATGCTTTATTAGCTACTCATTAACCTCCAACATGTCAATGCAACATCTATCATACCCTCTTTGTGATTGTCAGGCAATTAGAAGATACACTAAAATAGAATATAACATGTACAAGGCTACCATGGTGCCTCAAGTCTAAGGACTAATTGTGTACTATTGTAACATGAAAATTCTTATTTCAACAAACAACATTCCCAATGGGTCTGTTCAATGTACTTGTTCTTTAAGAAGCACCTGTATATATGTACTAGTATTATTATGCTAATGTCCATGGAGCGAGATATCCTCCTCATGTGAACATGCATCATATACATGAGTTTATTGAGCTATTTATTGTCTCATCTCACAAAACTCTCGACTCGAAACTAATTTAAGGCCAAATTCTTAGAGGTATATTACATGATCACCATCAAATATGCGACATTGCCCATAGCTAAATTTGGTTCAATGACTTTATCCAATTACTATATGTAATTAAAGATATTTTTTTTTGCCCATTTTATTAATATGATTGGAAAAAGATTATTTTTACAAATACAAGAGTATATAAGATGCACAATCTAATTAGTGTATTGGGCACTACTCTAACTGAGACCTTGGCTCTTTTGCTTGCGCAATAGCCCCGTTGTTATCAAAGTACACACAGGTACTGGATCAACAACAAATGGAACTACATCTAACTCTTGAATGAAGTTTTGCATCCGAATAGCTTCCTTTGTAGTAGTAGATGATGCAATATATTCACCCTCGGTGGTGGAAATTGTGGTCATCTCTTGTTTGGAACTTTTTTAGCTAACCACATCACCAGTTAGGGTGAATAGAAATCTAGACATCGATTTTGAGTCATCTATATAGGATTGAAAACTAGAATCTATGAAGCCCTCTAGTTTTATTTCTCCACGGTCGTATATCAAGAAGAGATCCTTAGTCCCTCACAAGTATTTATGCATTTATTTCACGGCCTTCCAATGCTCCTCGTCTAGATTAGATTGATCTGCTCATGACACTCAAAACATATGCGACATCAGGCTTTGTACATAACATAACTTACATTATGCTTCCTATAGTGGATGCATAAGTTATTTGAGCCATTTTATCTCTTTTCTCTAGAGTCCTTAGGGACATAGACTTCGAAATAGAAATACCATGGTTCATAGGCAAGAATCATCTCTTGGATTCTTTTGATAAGTGCATATTTTGACATATTTTTATATTTTTTATATTTTTCTTGCTTTATTCTTGTTAATATTATAGTTTTATTAATATTTTGTGTTAGGAAATCAATGAACAAAAAGAAATAAAAAAAAGAGCCAAAATGAAACCAAAGAAGACAACATATTTTGTGAGCAAGTTGGGAGATAATATTTTATTGGATCAAATAAGTTTCACAATTAGAAGAAAATGGCTATTTTTGCCTAAGTCCATGTGTAGATCAAAATATACGCAAAAAATCACTTGGACTTTGCAAGTGATTATTGGACTTGCATAAAATTCAAAATAAACATCTTTCCAAACTAGTGTAGTTTTCGTATTTTGAATAATTCTATGTTCAAAAGTCCTATGGACTTGAATACTTGTAATCTCCAATTCTCTTTTACATAACCAATAATAAGCATCTTGCATGAATATGCATCTAATCAATGTGCATTATCAAATTATGGCATACAAATAGCATGATTGCACAAACATGAATAATTGTTATTATATGCTCCAGTTATGCTTTAACATGCATTAGTACATGAAATATGAGACCAAACTTTTATTTCTTGATTTAACATATTCCTTTAGTCCCTTTTTGTAGTGAAAAGTTCAGTATCTCGATTAAGGAAGATTGATGTGTAGAATGGCCATGAAATGAATTAGTTGTATTGCTCCATACTTGTTACATTCTAAAGTGATTATTTGCCGAAATATTTGCTTTAAATATATTAAATTTGGCTAAGAACTAAAAATATTCAAAATGGTGCAATTTGATTGGTTGGTTGACTAGGTTGCATGAAATCATTCTAAACTATATTGCACTTGATTATAACACCAAAGCATCAGTTTTTATCATCTCCTTAACCCATAAATGTGGATTTTGGCATGAGAAGACACCAAGTATGATGCAACCAATCATCACCCTCCACTTACGTCTCTTTGAAATGTCAAACAAGTCAATTTTAGTCATGTTTTCTTGTGGAAGCTCCTCAAAAATGACCAGCCTTCTTTCTCCAAAGTTTCTCCCAAATATCTACACTCTCGTACTCAAAAAAATTAAATTCAATCTATAGGAATCCATAGAACACAAACTAGAACAAGTTTTCACCCTTTCAAGCTTGAAAACCATTGATTTTGGAGTTTAATTCCGATCTATTCAAGGCATATTATTTTTCAATGTTTGTTATGATGAACTTATGGTAAATTGGATGGTTACATGTTTTATTATCTTTATGTATGATTGAAAACTTAATTGGGTTAAACTTGAAGCCAAAACCAAGCAGTTAAGCTAGTTTCTAACAAAATTGATAGTCTTGTGAAATATGCTTAATTTACTTATTTCCATTAATATTGCAAAGCTTATATTGTGATTGGAAGTTCCTATGAATGATTAAAAACATTAGCAATTAGTTTGCTTAAATGAAGATTACAATCAATTTAAGTTAGAACTGAGTTTACGTCATGTTAATTTGAATTGTGTGCATATTTTAGGAGTTGCCCTAATGTTTAATGTATTGAATTATTCATAAAATATGGAGTATGTATTATTTTTAAGGTTATGTAATTGATATGGAATTGTTTAAAAAAGATTGAAAAGTGTATATGATTTTAACTAGAATAGACTAAATGATTTATAAAAAGGATATTAAATGGTACATGATTTGATTATGTTAGGCCTTTAACACATCCTATCTTCGAAAGAGATTGACCTTTTCACTTAGCATAAAGTGGACTTGAGGTAAGTTGAAACTTTCATTTGCTGTATCACAAGAATCATATAATGTTGTTCATGTTTTAATGTGATTGTCATTATTCATCAACTGATGTAATGTTTGATGCATTTATGGTTTATGAAGAATGATACTATTAAGAATATAATGAGGTCTTTTTTGAAAGAAAGTAATGGTACTTGATTAATGGTCGGGTAGACAAGGGACGCGAGAGTGACCGGCGGACCCAACAAATGGTGGCAAATACTTGAAGTTGAAAAATCGGTATAGGAAAGCCACAATGAATGAGATAGAATATGACTAATACCTGAGGTTGAAAGACCAAGTATGGAAACCCTGTATTATTTCTCTTATTGGCCAATCATTATGAACAGGTTCCGAAAACCTATCACTATTTGTTAGGTACCGCACTTCAAGGGCCTTAAAGAATGATTTATGAATAAAAGTTATTAAATAGAATAATGCATTTAATGATTTATGAGTTGTGCATATATGCTATTTGTTATTCTATCAGTTTCACTTTATAGAGCCTTTAGCTCATTAGATTCATGTGATGCAGGTGGAAATGTACAGGTTTAGAGATTGACTGAGTCTCTAGAGTGGCCGGACAGAGATTTGTTCATATGTCATGCTTCAAGCTATTCTGTTTTTAAATAAGTGGCTCTGTTATGGTTTTGTAAATAGATGTACTTAGTTTTTAATTATGTATATGGTGTGTTTAAAACAAAATGAAACAACAAATGAATTCAAGTTCTTGTGTTTAAAATAAAATGAAACAACAAATGAATTCAAGTTCTTTTTCTTATAGCCAAAAATGGGATCTTTATTAAAACCATAACTCTGGTATTGATGAAAAGTTAACATTTTTTGACTTAAACTATATTAGCTTGTTTAGGTTCTGCAGTTATGTTAAGAGGTGTTACAGTTTGTGGTATCAGAGCGGATGTTTAGTCGTTCTTATAGACAGAAGAAGGCATATGAACACTTCATGGCTGGGAAACTCGGTCAACTACTTGTTTATTTGCCTTTATGTTTATTTAATTATATTTCATTTCATGTTATTGCCATGATTATGCGTTTATTATTGGCTAATGAATAGAATAAGATTGGGCAATGCATATCAGGTCATGGCACCAAAAAGGAAGACAATGGATGATCATGAGGGTAATCATAGTGTGGTGAACAATTTGACTGATCTCATTCATCAACAAACTAGAATGCATGGTGAACAGATACAACAATTGCTAGATATGCAACAAAGAAACTAAGAACAAAATCAACAAATTCCTCCACCACAAGCTCGACAGGATAATTCATAGGCTGTATATGATAAGTTTAGAAAGATGGAACCTATTGATTTTAATGGTGGGTATGATCCCATGGTTGCAGAGGAATGGGTTAAATCATTGGATACTATCTTTGACTACATGCGAATTGATGATGCTGAGAAGGTACTCTGTGCAATTTTCTTATTGAAGAAGAATGCTAGAACCTGGTGCGGAGGAGCTAAACTTGCAGTGAATATGGAAGAGCTAACTTAGGAGAGGTTTAAAACAATCTTTTATGACAAGTATTTCACCATAAATGCTAGGTCACGCAAAGTAAAGAAATTTTTAGAGTTAAAACAAGGAGGGATGTCTGCATGTGATTATGTGAGAAAATCTGAACAGGGTTGCAAGTTAGTGTCATACACCGCCAGAGACAACAATGAGAAGATGGATCATTTCTTGAGAGGCCTTAATCCTGAAATTATAAGAGATGTGAGAATATCTTCAGTAACAGAGTTCAGGGAACTGGTGGACAAGGCTTTGATGGCTGACTTAGATGCGAAAGAGATTGAGAAATTTCATCAACAAAAGAAGCAAGTATTCACTTCTAGAAATCTGAATTAGTGGAAGAAAGGAGAGCAAAAATCAAACCAAGGGAATGAAAAACGTCCTCGAGTTGGGCAGACTTCTACTGCAGTTGAAAGGCCTAAATGTACTAAATATGGGAAGAATCATTTTGGGGAATGCTATAGGGGTACTAATCGTTCCTTTAAGTGTAAAAAGTCTGGACATATAGCAAAGGATTGCCCAACAATGCAGGGGAAAGTTCAGGGGAGAGTATATGCAATGACACAAGAACAAGCCAATGCAGATGCTTCCGGAGTCACAGGTACTATTTTAATTTCTGGGATACCTACAATTGCATTGATAGATTCTGGATCTATGCATTCATTTGCATCACGTGCATTTGTGAGAAAATTAGGCATTACACCAGATTTATTAAAAGTAAGGTACAATGTGACTGTTCCATCCGGAGAAAAAATAGATTCCAACCAAATGTTTAAGGCTTGTTCTATTCAGATTAGTGATAAGGACTCTCTATGCAGATGTCGTTGTTTTACTGATGCCAGATTTTAAGGTTATTCTGGGTATGGATTGGCTTACCAAATATCATGCAATAATTAATTGTAACAAGAAGATTGTGATTTTTCAGCCACCTAGAGAAAAACAGTTTATGTTTAATGGTACCTCATTCTCACTATCTTTACCAATTATAACTGCTTTGAAAACTCAAAAGATGTTGAATAAAGGTTGTATTGAATATTTGGCAAGTGTTCTAGATACTTTGGTTGAAGTACAATTGAAGCCAGAAAATGTGGATGTGGTTCAAGATTTTCTTAAAGTATTTCCAGATGATTTAGTGGGACTACCACCAAATCGAGAGATTGAATTTGTGATTGATGTTATGCCAGGGACCATCCCTATTTCTAAAGCAACATATCGAATGGCACCAACAGAATTGAAAGAGTTAAAAGTTCAATTGCAAAAATTGCTTGATAAGGGTTTTATTCGCCCTAGTTATTCTCCTTGGGGAACACCTGTGTTGTTCGTGAAAAAAAAAGGATGGTACATTAAGGTTGTGCATTGATTATTAAGAGTTGAATAAAGTAAAAGTCAAGAATTAGTATCCACTTGTAAGAATACATGATTTATTTGATCAATTGCAGGGAGCATCGGTGTTTTCTAAGATTGATTTGCACTTTAGGTATCATCAATTGAAGATCAAGAAAGAAGACATACAAAAGACCGCATTCCGAACAAGGTATGGACATTATGAATTTCTGGTGATGCCTTTCAATTTAACCAATGCCCCTGCAACTTTTATAGATCTAATGATTAGGGTGTTCAAGCAATATCTCGATAAATTTGTAATTGTGTTTATTGACGACATCCTAATTTATTCACATGATAAAGAAGAGCATAAGGAACATTTGAAGATTGTGCTACAAGTTCTTAAGGAAAAGAAGTTGTATGCTAAATTCAAGAAGTGCGAATTTTGGATTGAGTAAGTGGTATTCCTAGGTCATGTAGTATCCAAGACTGGTATTTCTATTGATCCAGGCAAGGTAGAAGCTTTCATTAAGTGGCCAACACCAACAAATGTATCAAAAGTAAGGAGTTTCTTGGGATTAATAGGGTACTATTGATGATTTGTTCAGGGGTTTTCAAAGATAGCAACTCCAATGACAATGTTGACAAGAAAGAATGTGAAGTTCTTGTGAACCAATGCTTGTGAAAGAAGTTATCAAGAACTAAAACATAAATTGACTACAACTCCTATTCATACCATTCCAACAGGAATTGGTAGATTCGTGGTGTATAGCGACGCTTCAAAAACTAGTTTGGGTGCTATTTTGATGCAAAATGGGAAGATTATTGCCTATGCTTCAAGGCAATTGAAGGAGTATTAAAACAATTATCCAACCCATGATTTGGAACTTGTTGTTGTGGTTTTTGCTTTGAAAATATGAAGACATTATTTGTATGGTGAGAAGTGTGAGATATACACAGATCATAAAAGTTTGAAGTACTTCTTTACCCAAAAAGAGCTGAATATGAGACAAAGAAGATGGTTAGAACTTGTGAAGGATTATGATTGTGTGATCAACTATCATCCTGGTAAAGAGAATCTGGTTGTAGATGCATTGAGCAGAAAATCCATATCTTCTCTTTTCGTTATACAAAAGTCAATATTACTAGATTTGCAGAGATTAGAGCTTGAAATTGTACCTAAAGGGAAAAAGTGTTCATTGTCAGCCTTAGTGTTGAGACCTGCACTTCAAGATAGAATTAGAGATGGTTAAAAGGTGGATATGCATTTGTATAGATTGAAAAGAATGATTGGGGCTGGAAATAGGCTAGACTTCTCTGTTACTGATGATGGAATTATTCGACATAAAGGGAGACTAAGTGTGCCACTTGACAAAGCCATGAAAGCAGACATTTTTCAAGAAGCTCATACTAATCCTTACTTGGTACACCCAAGTAGCACAAAAATGTATAAGGACTTACAAAAGCATTATTGGTGGCCTAAAATGAAGAGAGATATAACAAAATTTATGGTTGAATGTTTAACTTGTTAACAAGTTAAGATTGAACATCAAAGACCATCAGGGTTGTTAAAGCCTTTGTTGATTCCAAAGTGGAAATGGGAGCACATTACAATGGACTTTGTGCTTGGATTACCTAGAACACAAAAGGGGTATAATTCTATATGGGTGATTGTTGATAGATTAACTAAATCAGCCCATTTTTTTCCAGTGAAATCCACATACAATATGGACCAATATGCTCAACAATATATTAAAGAGATAGTCAGATTACGTGCCAGTTTCAATAGTGTCCGACAGAGATCCTAAGTTTACATCTACATTTTGAAAGAGCTTACACAATGCCATGGGAACGAAACTTGCATTTAGCACAACATTTCATCCACAAAGTGATGGGCAATCAAATAGGGTTATTCAGATATTAAAGGATATGTTAAGAGCTTGTGTGCTAGATTTTCAAGGGAGTTGGGATGCAAAGCTTCCATTAGTGGATTTTACTTATAATAATAGCTACCAATCAACAATTGGAACAGCGCCTTATGAAGCATTGTATGGAAGGAAATGTAGATCTCCAGTTCATTGGGATGAAGTTGGAGAACAAAGCCTACTTGGTCTGAAAATAGTTTAACATATTGCTAAGGTAGTAGAGAACATACAACAGAGAATGAAGATCACACAGAGTAGACAGAAAAGTTATGCAGATAAATGAAGAAAAGATCTAGAGTTTGCCATTGGGGATCATGTGTTCTTAAAAGTAGCTCCTATAAAAGGTGTCATGAGATTTGGAAAGAAAGAGAAACTCAACCCAATGTATGTCGGCCCATTCGAGATTTTTGAAAGAGTTGGTGATAAAGCTTATAGAGTGGCCTTACCTCCGTCATTATCTAGTGTTCATAATATTTTTCATGTGTCTATATTGAGAAAGTACATTTCAAACCCCTCTCATGTGTTGAGTTATGAACCATTGGAATTGACTCCTGATTTAGCTTATGAAGAGAAACTATTGCAAATTATGGATCAAAAGAAAAAAGAGTTGAGAACGAGAAAGATACGAATTGTTAGAGTATTATGGAAAAATCATTCTATAGAAGAGGCCACGTGGGAAATAGGAAAAGAAATGCAGAGCAAGTATCCAAAATTATTTGGTACGTCAAATTTCAAGGATTGTAATGTCCAATTCTCTCCTATATAGCCAATAATAAGAATCTTGCATGAATACACATCTAACCAATGTGCATTATCGAATTATGGCATACAAATAGTATGATTGCACGAACATGAATAATTATTATTATATGCTCCAGTTATGCTTTAACATGCATTAGTACATGAAATATGAGATCAAACTTTTGTTTCTTGATTTAACATATTCCTCAAGTGCTTTTTTGTAGTGAAAATCTCGAAATCTCGATTAAGGAAGATTGATGAGTTGAGTAGCCATGAAATGAATTATTTGTATTGCTCCATACTTATTACATTCTAAAGTGATTATTTGTTTAAATATTTTCTTTAAGTATGTTACATTTGGCTAAGAACTAAAAGTATGCAAAATGGTGCAATTTGATTGGTTGATTGACTAGGTTACATGAAATTATTCTAAACTACATTGCACTTGATTATAACACCAAAACATTAATTTTTGTCATCTCCCTAGCCCATAAACATGGCTTTTGGCATGAGAAGACACCAAGCATGATGCAACCAATCATCACCCTCTACTTACCTCTCTTTGAAATGTCAAACAAGTCATTTTTAGCCATGTTTTCATGTGGAAGCTACTAAAAAATGACCAGCCTTCTTCTCCAAAGTTTCTCCCAAATTCCTACACTCTCTTACTCACAAAAATTAACTTCAATCCATAGGAATCCATAGAACACAAACTAGAACAAGTTTTCACACTTTCAAGCTTGAAAATCGTTGATTTAGGAGTTTAATTCCAATCTAATCAAGGTATATTCTTTTTCAATGTTTCTTATGATGAATTTATGGTATTTTTGATTGGTACATGTTTTAGTATCTTTTTGTATGATTGAAAACTTAATTGGGTTAAACTTGAAGCCAAAACCAAGCTAGTTAAGCTAGTTTCTAACAAAATTGATGGTCTTGTGAAATATATTAATTTACTTATTTCTATTAATCTTGTAATGCTTATATTGTGCTTGGAAGTTCCTATGAATGATTAAAAACAATAGCAATTAGTTTGCTTCATTGAAGGTTGCAATTAATTTAAGTTAGAACGTAGTTTACGTCATGTTAATCTGAATTGTATTCATGTTTTAGGAGTTGCCCTAATAAATTATGTTTGAATTGTTAGTATTTAATGGTTGCCCTAATGTTTAATGTATTGAATTAGTAGTAAAATATGGAGTATGCATTGTTTTTAAGGTTATGTAGTTGATATGGAATTATTTAAAAAAGATTGAAAATTGTATATGATTTTAACTAGAATAGACTAAATGAATTATAAAAGGGATATTAAATGGTACATGATTTGATTATGTTAGGTCTTTAACACATCCTATCTTCCAAAGAGATTAACTGTTTTACTTAACACAAAGTGGACTTGAGGTAAGTTGAAACTTTCATTTGTTGTATCACAAGAATCATATAATATTGTTCATGTTTTGGTGTGATTGTCATTATTCGTCAAATGATGTAATGTTTGATGCATTTATGGTTTATGAAGCATGATTCTATTAAGAATATAATAACGTTTTTTTTTAAAAGAAAGTATGGTACTTGATTGATGGTCGGGTGGACAAGGGACACGGGAGGGACCGGTGGACCCAACAAATTGTGGCAAATACCTGAGGTCAAAAAATCGATATAAGAAAGCCACAATGAATGAGATAGAATATGGTTAATATCTGAGCTTGAAAGACCAAGTATGGAAACCCCGTATTATTTCTCTTATTGGCCAATCATTATGAACAGGTTTTGAAAACCACGGTCTGTCACTATTAGTTAGGTACCACAATTCAAGAGCCCTAAAGAATGATTTATGAATGAAAGTTATAAAATAGAATAATGCATTTAATGATTTATAAGATGTGCATATATGCTATTTGTTATTGCATCAATTTCACTTTACTGAGTATTTAGCTTATTAGATTCATGTGATGCAGGTGAAAATGTATGGGTTTAAAGGTTGACTGAATCTCTAGAGCGGGTGGAAGAGATTTGTTCATATACCATGTTTTAAGTTATTTTATTTTTAAATAAGCCGCTCTGCTATGGTTTTGTAAATAGACGTACTCTATTTTTAATTATGTATATGGTGTGTTTGAAATAAAATAAAATAATAAATGAATTCAAATTCTTTCTCTTATAGCCAAAAAAAGGATTTTTATTAAAACCATAACTCTAGTATTGATGAAAAGTTAACATTTCTTGACTTAACTATATTAGATTATTTAGGTTCTGCAGTTAGGTTAAGGGTTGTCTACTTTATTTGAAATCCAAGATATAGAACTACAACTTAATTGTTGGAAACTCAACTCAATTCAGTCTTGATTATAGAAAAAAATTCGTCAAAGTGTGTGTATTGGAAAAGATCTATCTATACTGATACATTTTCTTAAATCAAGCATAACTTTATCCCTAGTGGTTGGAATTAGGTGATTCAAGTTGAAAAATAAAGCTAACAGATCAATACCAGCTTTTATGTTTGATCACTTTCCAAAATTAGATGATTTCATACAAAAAAATATGTGAGAGAATTCAGAACTAAAAAGGATATGTGAATTTAGAGCAAATTTGAAATTAATTTGAAGTGCATTTGGAGTGAGTTTTGAGATGCTAATTTAGGAACTCTTCTACTATAAATAAGGGCTCTTAAATGGAATTCAAGACACAAAAAAACCCTTTGAGGGGAAAAAAAGTTTTATTGTTGTCTTTCTTTAGGCTAAGTTTTCTAATAGTAATAGAAATGTATTTTCTAGTTTTTTTTTATTTTTAGTATTTTCTACTTTCGTTATGTCCTTCTAATTTTTATTTAGCTGAGTAGAAAGGGTGAACCTCCTAATGGAGGAAGAGGAACGGTTATAAAAGTGCGTAATATTCAGGTATGTTGTATTATTATTTTATTTTTTTATTGAAACCCTCATTTTGTGGTGATTCTTGATTTATATATCACCAATGACACAATAAATACTAGGGTTCATTTAGTTTATTGTACGGTTCTACTCCATCGATTGCTAATGTGAAATCATGATTTATTGTAGACAAATGTGTGCATAAATACTTAATCCCATAAATAAGTGTTGAATGAAGTTAAAGCCCTACTTTTTTATGGTGATTCTTGATTTATTTATCACCAATGGCACATCAAATACTTGGGTTTTATTTAGCTTATTGTACGGTTCTACTCCACCGACTGCTAATGTGAAATCTTGATTTGTTGTAGACAAAAGTGTGCATACATACTTAACCCCATAAATAAGTGTTGGTGTTAAAACCCTTCCTGTTTAGTGATGATTTTTTATTTTTGTATTACCAATGGTACAAAAAATACTTGGGTTCATTTAGTTTATAGTATGGTTTTACTATACCGACTGCTAACATGAAATCTTAATTTGTTGTAGACAAAGGTGTGCATAAATACTTAATCCCATAAACAAGGATTGGTGTTAACAGATAATTTGCAATCAGGAAGAGAATATCATGATTATTTTAATGCATGAACTATTGATAATTTCTTCTCATTGAAACCTTCATTATGTATGGATTTCAATAGTGGCATTTAAAAGAGGTAAAAAAAATAAATATTTTTTTTTCTATTAAAAACTCAAGAGCAGATCCCTAATTTTCAGTACTTTTATTACTTTAATTTCTTAGTTATAGCACAAATTTTTATTTATATTCTAAACCACATAAAGCCTGTCTTTTAAGAAATATAATCTTGAAAATTTTAAACAATTTTCTTACGGATTGATCTCGGACTCCTGAGAAATTTATAACCTGCACTTAGGTTTGTAATCTTAAAGTTGTAGCAAGTTTTTGATATCATTGTCGTGGAAAGTAAGGTAAGTATTCAGGTTTGTAAATATTTTTCCTTTATAAATATTATGTGTTTGTTTTCTTTATGGTTATATGTTTATATAGTATCGTAATCATAATTCTAGTCATTTAGTTACAAATATTTCTAAAACTTTGTTTGAGTTACCTCCACACAATTCTACAATGGCTAAAAATGAAAGTATCCATGAATAAAAATAAGAATTAACAAGTGTGTACCATGTGTTACTCCTTGCAACCTCCTCAAAATTATTCTCCTTCTTGTTTTATTTTTCCTCTCAATGCAAATAACTTTTAATTCAATCTAGATATGATCCCTTTACTTTCTCATTTCCATGGTTTAGACTCTGAAATCCCTTACTTAGTCTGAAAGAATTTTATGAAGTATGTGCCACTTTTGAAGATCAAACTTGTACAAATGAGATCATTAAACTCAAATTATTTCCTTGTTCTTTAAAAGATAAAGCAAAAAGTTGGCTTAACTTTTTCAAACCTAAGTTAGTTGGCACTTGATAAGAAATTCTTTGAAAAAGTTATTTCCAACTCATAAAACTAATACTTTGAAAAGACAAATCCAAAATTTTTCTCAAAATTTTAATGAAGCTTTCTTTCAATGTTGGAAAAGATTTAAAGATTTGTTGAATTCATGTCTACATCATGATTTTGAAAAAAGATGCTTAATTAATTTCTTTCAGGAAGGTTTAACTCCTGAAATAAAATAATTTATTGAAATAATGGGTAATGTTGAGTTTTTGATAAAAAACCTGATGAAACCCTAGAACATGTAGACCATTTGGCATAAAACTCGCAATCACGATATAGTGCTAATTCTTCCAAAAGTTGTATTAAATCTAATCTTGCTATTAACAATAAGGAAAAATATTATCTTTGTCAAGAAGATGATCTAAATGCTAGGATTGCTAGTTTAATAAGAAAAATTGAGGCCATAGAGCTTAAAAAAGTAAAAAAAATCAGATCTATGTAAGATGAAGAATTTTGTAGCATTTGTGAACTTGTGGGATTCTCCACTAATGAATGTCCAAATATTCCAGTACAAGAAAATCTCACGAACACATTCAGAAAGCCTTTTCATTCTCTGTATTCTGATACTTACAATCCACAATAGATAAATCATCCCAATTTTAATTGGAAAGATGAGAACCGTGCCCAACCACTACATTCACAAAAGTCACCAATCTTTCCTTATTATCTAGTTCCACATACAAAATCTCTTGAGGAAACTTTGCAAGAATTAATGCATGCACAAACAAACATTAATAACCAGACTTCACAAGCTATCAATGAGATCAAAAACACACTTTCAACATTGACAACCTCTTTGTGTACTCATAAAAATGGTAAATTTCCTACCCAACCTCAACCTACTCTTTCCACTCACTGTTATGTTCTTCTTTAGGTGAAAATTCAATCAAGGAGGCTAATTTAAATACAACTCATTGAAATAGAAAAGTTATTAACAAGATTATTCATCCTAAGGAGAATCTAAAGTCGGTAACCACTCTTTAACCTCTCTCCTATACTTATGTAACACCTCCACCTTTTCCTAGTAGGCTAGCAAATTCTAAGAAAAATGATCAAGAAAAGGAGATCCTTGAGACTTTTCGAAAAATGGAGGTAAACATCCCTCTTCTTAATGCGATCAAGTAGATGCCTCGATATGCTAAGTTCCTTAAAGAACTATGTACTAACAAATGGAAGTTGAGGGGGATGAAAAAGTAAGTGTGAGGGAGAATGTTTTGGCAGTTCTTCAAAGAAAACTCTCTCCAAAGTGTAAGAAACTATGATTTCCCAAATCTTCATCTAGAGGGTGATGGAATTTGAATAAAATAGTGGAAGATATTTATAATTAAAGACCATATTGTAAAGGAATATATTGTCAAATGAATGTTTTGCCTCGCATGTTTTGTAGATTAGATCTCAAAATGGCTAAAAAACTACTAGCATCTATTCTAGACACAAATAAATTAATTGGTCCCAACTATATCGATTGGCTTAAGAACTTCTGGATTATTGTCTAGTCCGATAAGAGGTCTTATATCCTCAATATGACACCATTACCGGTTATACCGATAGATGCTATTGAGGAAAAGCCTGCAAAGTACCACTAGCAACTTGACAATGACTTGCAAGCTCAATGCTATATGATACTATCTATGTCAAATGAGTTGTAGATGCAACATGAGAATATGACACATGTTGTCGATATTCACCTTTACCTGCAAAAGTTGTATGGTAAACACACTAGACAGGCAAGATATCAAGTCTAAAAAGAGTTGTTTCAATGTTGTATGACAAAAGGCTCTTCAGTCCAAAATCATAAGCAAAAGAGGATAGGCCTTATCCAAAGGCTCGAGTCCCTTGGAGACATTATGGATAATGAACTCTATGAGGATCTCATCCTGCAATCTCTGCCACCATCTTTTGACATCTTTTTGGTTAACTTCAACATGTGTAAGATGAATACTAGCATCACTGAGCTGGTCAACATGGTAAAGACAACTGAATCCACCATGAAAAAAGATAAGTCTATCATTCTTGTTGCCTATTCTTCCCAATCAAAGGCTAAAAAGTTGAAGAAAGGTAAGAAGAATGGTTCTTCTAAGAAAGGCAAAGGCTTGATGGCATCTGGGGAAATGGCTAAGGGTTCCAAAGCTATTAACAAGTGCCACTATTATGGCAGGCCAAGGCATTGGAAGAGGAATTGCAAGGAGTACCTTGCAAGTCTCCAAAATGGTTCTGGTATTGCAGTGGAAATAAGGATTATGTTTTACTGAATAACCAAGAATAATTCTTGATTATTCTTGGAAGAATAAAAGATGGAGAGAATAGTTTGAAGAGAGAATTTTTCCTCTTTTTTTCTTTTTCTCTTGGCCGAAAAAATACCTCTCTACCTTTAGGATTTTTTGCAAATCTATTTTGTGTCCAAGAAGTGGTCAAAAAGGTGTCTAGATACATTACCTAGTGTTTAGATAAATTACCTAGAATTTTTAGCCTTTCCTTGGATAACCATTGGTCAATTTTTGCACAATAAGCTTGCGCAAAATATCGGCCACTATGATAATTGTGATGAGGATTTTGATTCATCTTCAATCAATTAAAAACCCTCCAACTACTTGCCATATTTAGATAACTATTATCCTTCTTTTGCAAAACAATCCTCCATCTTTTATTGTCTTACAATTAGCTTGATGAACAATTATTAATGGGCTACATGAATTGTGGGCTTGGACCTTTAATCTAATTAAAAATCCATCAATTAATCCCAATTAATTGACTAAGTCAAAATTTAATTAATTGATCAAATCAATTAATTCCATCAAGCATAATCAATTATTTAATTGGATAGATTAATTTAATAATTAAATTAATTTTATCTTCAAATTAATTATCTCACTTCATTGAGCTTCCAAATCAAATTAGATTTAATTAAATAATTTAATTATTTAATTGAATATTTGATTTAACACTTAAATTAAATTAAAGCCACATTTAATTAATCCCTATTAATCTATTGTATTCAATCAATTAAATCACTTCATGGTTTAAGAAATGGTTCTCTCCATTATAGTATGTGACCCTTTAGATTCACAACTAAGCTAATCGTGAGCTTGCCACTATTCCAAATTATGAATAATATTTTATTTTGATTTATTAATCACATTAATTAATCCACTTAATATTAACTCCTTAATCTTAAGAACCTCACAAGTTATGGAAAATACCTACCAAGTGTATCGTTACTCCTACTCTTAGGTGAAATATCATGTGAACCTATTTCAAATACAAGTGTTATACATGTAAGATCCGTCCTTTATTTAATCTCCCGATTAAGTGTAGGGTACAAATTATGAGTCAAAACCTTAATTGACTCATTAACTATGATTTAATCAAGTTCCAATTACTCATGATGAATCCAAATTCATCTTGCCTTGGCCTAACAACACAAATTGGCTACATTGGGTATTGTAGCTGCATGTATGGAGGTTAATGAGTGGCCCACAAAGGATCTGTCACTTGTCTAGTAGAAGAAGTGAATATCTTATGTTTTCATAGTTCTTGATTCTGAAATCCTTTGCCAATAAATGATGAATGTAAAAAAATGGTTTTCTGATAATTCATTAAAAGGCACTAAAACTTGAAATGGAATCATAGTTTCGAGTAGATTAGAGTTTTGAATTTTATCCATACTCTATACTCAATCGGAAGATTAGTTGATGGAAGGATCTTATAAGTATAGTATTCGTAATTAAAATAAGATCACTTGTTTTTTCACTTAAGACTAGTTTGCTATGATTACTTGTTAGATGTTTCAGGGATAGTGAAATTCTTGGATTTAAAGAGTTAATTACAAGCGGATTAATTACTTGAATTAATTAATCAGAATAATTATTATTCATAAGTTGCAAATGTTTCAAACACACTACTAACTTAGTAATGAACTTAAAGGTCACACAAATTTGGAATGAATAAACTCTAGTCTTAAATTAATCCAAAGAGTTGGATATAATTAATTAAATATTAATTAGATTAATTAATTAAGGATTAAATTAATTCAAATTAGTTGAGTTAATTATCCAATTAATTAATAAGATTATTTAATTGGACCCAATAAGATTGAGAATCTAAATTGTAGTGAATTACTTAATTTGTTGGATCAATTAATTGAACTTAAGCTAATTAATTAATTGGATTAATTAATGTGCTTGATGAAATTAAAGCCCAACTTAAAATGTATCATTAGTAGAAGCCTACTTGGAATATTAGAAAAAATAAATTAAATAAGAAAAATATTTTTTCTTATTTAATTGATATAAGATATCAAGGTTGGATTGATGGGAATTTGGTTTGCTAGGAAAGTTTAACTTTCTAAATAATCAATTCAACATGTGAGGCTAATATTAGGGATACCTAAGTTTTGTAGCCTCCATATAAATAGATAATTGAAGACAAAAATCCCATACTATTACTCTCTCATTTTTTACCCCACCAAGAGAAAAGAAAAATCATTTTTTTGATTTCTCTCTTCTTCTCTCTTTCTTCTCTTCAATATCCAAGCATATGATATTGTTCTTCTTCCACTAATTGGATCAAGAACAAATATAGTAGGCACTGAATCTTTAATTCCATTAAAGATTAGTGCACACTCCATTATAGTCTAGAAAATAAAAATAAACAACACTAGCAAGTTTTTTTTTTGTTTTCGGTTATTCTAGTCAAAGGTGTGGACTACTTTAGAAGGAGGATGTGTGGACTCCTTGGTAATAGCTTGCAACCATCCGACAATTGATTGCCTCAAGCATTACATTAAATCGAAGAGCTCAGAAAGGGTAACGAATCATATCATTTGTATTTAAATTCTGTTTATAAATAAACTGTTAATAATACTGATCATTAAATAGCTGTGAAACAGAGGGTAAAGCAATAAACATTATTGCATGATTTATTTAAAACTTTTTAACGAACCCAACATGTATTACATGAGCACTTATTACAATACTATGAGCTGTTATTGCAACAGTATCTCTTGGTCTCAACCACCACAACAAGAATAAATTCAAAGTTGGCCAAACTTGAAAAAGTATTAACATCATAACATATGCTCATCACAAACTAAAGAAATTCCAAACCATAATCAAACAAGAAAATTAACAAATTCATATATTAGCTCCCCAAGCCTTGAGTGAAGAAATTTCATTCATAGTGCAAAAAATCAAACACAATTTGAGTACATCCATCATGGATCTTTCACAATTACACTATATTAAACAAGGATTTTTTTTTTGGACAAATCCATCTATGCCTAGGTGAAGGGTTTGGTACCCTTACCAGTTTATTAAATAAATCAAATCCAAAGAAATTTTATACAAACTAAAGCCATAAAAAAGAGGACTTTATTCCTTGCAATCAAAGTCGGAGAAATAAAACTAAGAAGTGTAAGTCCAATATAGTATATACTAACACTTATGTCTGTGTAGTTCATATCATTATCTACAGCCGTGTTATGAGAATCTAAAGAAAGGATATTACATTTTATTAAGTCTGATACAACATGGATATTTAGAAATGATTGTGAATGTGGCAGAATAGAAGAAGCTTTAGTTTCCACAACTTTGTTCACAAGAATGTCAGCAACCCAATTACCTTCACGAAAAATGTGTGATTTTGGTATTCAACTATTGCCATAGTGAAAGGAATCGGGAGAGCAATTTTTTGAAGGGCCCAATGGCTATTAGCTGATGCTTGAAGAATATGGATAATAACCTGTGCATCCATCTCAACCTATACATTTAGAAATTTATTATTAACGTATATTGTGAGGCCTTCAAATAATGTATTGAGCTCAACTACGGTATTAGTTGTAACCCCTAGAAATCTGTAATAAGCCATTAAAGGAGAACCCATTGAATCTTTAATAATTTCTCTTGCTCCAGCATATCCAGGGTTCCCTTTAGATGCCCCTTCATAACTTAATTTATACCAATTAGGTAAAGGCCTCTTCTAAAAAGCCATGTCAACATTCGGACCTGATTTAACAAAACTTAGAAATCCCCATCTTTGTGCTTCTAAATCTCCTCACCAAAAGTTGGTACCCAGTAAATTCTGAGAATGTTCTCTAATAAGGTTTTGGAAAACTACTGAAATCACCAAGATAAGAGAAACAACCTTACCTTTATGTTTGGCATTATTTCAAGACAACCAGATGTACCAAAGAATTAATTGAGAAATCATTTTTCTAGCATGCAATCTGCGACCAAGATTCATAGAATTGTACCAATAGTGTAAAACTTGCGAGACATCATCAGATTATGGCTGGGCAATATACAACGCTTGTGCAAAGTATTCCTAAGTCTTTCTAGCAACTAGACAATGAATGAAAAGGTGAGCAAAGGATTCCTTACCACTACGGCAATAGTAACATATTGAGATAATTTTAAATCCTTTATCTAGTAACCTCTCATCCAGAGGCAAGTATTTATGACTTAATCTCCATAGAAAAAGTGAAGTAGTAGGCAAAAAGGCACCATTACAAAAGGATAATCCTATCGCAAATGAGTTCCTTTTCTATAAATACTCTCCCACGTAGATTTCAAAGAGAATTGACCATTGGAAGATAATTTCCAAATAACTCCATCATCCATCAACTGATATAGGTGAATTGAATGAAATTCATAGATTAATGCTTGTGGAATATGAGCATTCTCCTTAGCATCTTTCCAATGATTTGTAACCCATAGGTTCTTAAACTGAATTGAAGAAAGAAAATTAAGAAAACAACATGTAGAAAGGAACATCACCTAACTAATTGTCAAACCAAAAAGAAATATGATATGTCCAATATAATTGTCCTTCAATCAATCCACTGCACATGCTGAATCAGTAAGGTCCTAACTCCACCTGATTCAAGTCGACTAATGCACACGTGCAGCCTAAGCAACACTTCTAGTTGACTACTAAAAGGAATGAACTCAATCCATCCTCTAGCCTAGAAGGATTTTCCTCACACTCGTCTACTCTCTAGAAGCCTTCCGGAGAGCTCTAGTTCAAGTCATTCTTTGAGGTCCCTAGACGATACAAAATTTATATTCTTCTCTCCTATCATTAGGACCCTTCAACAATATGTGACTTTTAGGACTCCACCTCTAGCTGAATACTCATAGCCCTTGGAATCCAATTGGCTCAAGAAAATTAGATTCATTCGCATCTTTGGGACATAGGCCACACCACCCAAAGTATGATTCACTCCATCAACCATTTTGATTTTCACTACTCTAAATCCATGATTCCATAAGTAAAACCCCAAAACAAAGTACCTGCCCTCTTTAATTGAAGTTAATCAAAATAATCCTTTCTAAAACACATATGCATTACATATCCCGAATTTAAAATTTATCCATCTTTAGAATAAGTATCCATATATGTGCATACTATGAGAAATCTCTAACAAATGCCTCTACTATTGCCATAATATTGCTGCTACCTTCACCATCTTCGCTCTTCATTCTATAAGGATAATTTTTCCTAAAATGGTTTTCCTCTTGACAATCAAAGTTGACCTTACCCTTTCCCGTGGCCTTTGGACCTGACCTATTATTCATAATCCACCATCAAATATTCTCACTTTTTGGTTCATGCCTTGAGCAACCAAAGCAGATTCTTGTCCCATGTTCTGGTTTGCCTTCTTTTATTTTTCATTGGACAACAATGATGCTTTCACATACTCCAAGTCTAGTGTAACACCCCCCCCCATTCCTACACAACCATATATATTGTATAATTTGACATGATAGAACCTGTGTGCATGCATGGAATATTTTTTTTTTTTAACATTTTAAGAAAAGCTAAATCACTTCTTACATACACAACCCTGTTTAAAATAGAAGGATCAGTATTTATATAAAAACACAACACCCACAACGACCACAATATTTACATACTTAACTACAGTAAAGTTTTAAAAGAGAAATATAGTACCAATCTAAAAACATAATACACCAGACTCAAAATATAACAAGCCAAAAAAATAGCCCAACAGGTCGTCATCCATATACACACTCCCTCAAACATCTGCAGGAGCTCCAACAGCCGACCAGCCAGCCAAAGATGCTTCAAGTATCATCGTACTCACCCACAATGCATAAACTATATGAGCTAACGCTCAGCAAGTAAAGATTATGCATGTCAAAGAATAATCCACAATATCAAGTCATGCAACTCAAAATGCTATTCTCACAATGCAATTTTATGCATCAAAATATTTCTCTCAAAATCATTTCTTTCTTGGGCCCTTGACCAACGCTACTATCTCATGCACCGGAAAAGAGCTCTGTATACCGCCATAATCCAATGGCCAATAATCATATAAGCATGCAAATCCATGCATACTCATACGCACGCAAATCCATACACGCGAACCTGTAAATTCATGCATAACACCATGCAAATCCATGCATGCTTCGGTACACTAGTAGTGGTCAACAAAATATTTTTCTTTCTCTGAATCATGCCGTGCAATGCAAGATTTATCACAATGCTAGTATATGATGCATGCATGTGCTAATGACAATGCCCATGTATGTATGCTCAATGGAGAGCCCTCTACTATGCACATATGATTTATGATATTACATATAATTCACACATCTACTATGTCTATGCATTGTAGTTGTAAATGAATCTTTACTTACCTTTCACTTGGTTGGTGGCTTAGTCTAAATTTGTTTAGTATTCCTCTCCAACCTTAGATGTAAAATAGCCTGTAATATTACCCAACATCAAGCACCATTCCCAATTTGGCAAGTTGAAAGCACAAAATCTCATACTAGACCTTAAACACCAAGCTATAAGCTAACAATCAAGCTTTCACAAACTAGAACCCAATATAGCTCCTCAAATACCTCAATTTCTCATCTTAAATACATGAAAACATCATGTAATTGAAGAATTATAACTCTAATAGCATGTACCTAATTGTTAACACTCAATAGCAACATGTCTAGGTTGACATTTGCTAAGTGATCAAATGTGGCAGATTCACATTTTCATATTTTCTTGCTGTCAAGTTTAGTTGCATGATAATTTTAACATCCCTAAACATATCCAATCACTCCAAAAATTTTACCACACTTATATAACATGTATATAAATGTAACCATATCATAGAATTGCTAAAAATCACGGATATAGCTTCCCAAGTTCAGCTCTCTTCACGACATACTGAAACAGATTATTTCCTACCGTGACAGTTTTGCACACTTCATGACATTAATGGTTTTGGCACCCTTAAGTATATTCAATCACTCCAACATTTTCACCATACTTAGATAACATATATAATGAGACAACCAGGTCATATTATTACCAAAAATAATCGATTTAGCTCCCTTAATTCAGTTTCCTTCACAGCACACCAAAACAGATTTTGCTATTTTGGCAGTTTGAGTGTTTCTCCAATATCATTCTCTATTTCAATTTCCAACTGATAAAAATTCATTCCAATACTCTTAACTCATATATGGTCATGTAAATGGTAATAATTATAGGTTTTATTCAACATACCATACACTTTTGAAGTCTAAAACACAAGAAAACAGTAAGATGACAGTTTCTGCCACAAGTATTTCCTATTAAGTGTTTGTGATCAAAAACCCTTTCTTTGTGCACCAAAGTCTAACTAAAAACTTCCTAACACTTTTATAAGAGATATTGAAAGCTTAATAAGCCATAAAACCATTCATAATAATCTGAAAACCAAAGGCAAAACCGTAGATAAGTGTTACCTATGCAGATTTTGAGGCTAACTTGATGGTAATCACTTCTTCTTTGCTTTTCTTGCTTTTATTTCAACTTGGAATCAATTTGGATTACATGGAGACCTTAAGGTGTGTGTTTGGAAGATGAAAATGGCTGAAATGAGGGTCTGGTCGTTGCTTAAGGGTGAAGGGTTTGAGGTGTTAGTTTGAGATGTTAGCTTAAGCTTAATAAGAAAGCACGAGGTGGCAAGTAAATGGAAAATCTGATTTTCTCCCTTATCTTGCAGCCCTAATCTTGTGTGTCTCATCTATTTTTATTTGGTTGCAACCTATCTTAATCACCATTCATTCCCATAGGTAATTCCTATGTCCGTTCATTCGATCTCCAAACCGATTCGCATCTGATTCTTAAAGAATTATCTAGTTTGCATTTCTAAAATCATATGCACATAAGGGCCTTGTAATATGACACTTAATTCATATTATATCATGTCCAATATACCAAGTATGCTAATTTACAAATATATACTTTTGAAATAACTTGATCAAATCAAATTAAATCGTATAAGGTTACTAGTAACACTTTTAGCACTTCCAAAATTATAACCTATATATCCCATCTATATCTAATATTGATCCACCTCATTTTCTTCTTATTTCAATATAAAATCAACTACTTAGATTAAGAAATTCAATAACTAATATCGTGCAAGAGCTTCAGAATTAAGTTTAATATTCAAGAATGTCGTATAAAATGAAATAAATTATGCAATGTCAATAGAAATGCAAATAGCATATAAAATTAACATGTAATGCATGAATCATATTTAGCCATGTGAGTAGTAAGAGGCTCGGGTATCACATCTAGAGTGTCTTGTTTGTATAATAACATCCACACTAGACCATCATATAAATCTGGGAGTGAGGAAAGAAGTAAAAAGGCTTTATCTTCTTCCTCAATCTTTACATCAACTTTCTACAGTTAATCCACTAGTCCGTTAAACTGATTCATGTAATCCATAAGATTCTCATGCTCCTGCATCTTCAACTTGTAACATTGCCGCTTTATATGCAACTTTGTGGATATTTTTCCCTCAAGATACAAGTTCTCCAATTTTGCTCATAACTTTGGTGACAAATCTTCATAATTGTCATCCACAACATTGTTGATAATGTTGTCTACCAAACAAAGCCGAATTGAGTTGACACAACATGATTTCAAATCTTTCCACTGTGTATCTTTAGTACCTTCTAGTTATCTCTCCTTTCTTTTCAACATCACAGCTAGGCTCTGTTGAATTAGGAAATCATTCATCCATCTTTGCCAAAGAATAAAATTTCCTTTGCCATCAAATTATTGCACCTTGAATTGATTTACCATATACACGCCCTCTATTCTAATAAATTAAATCTCAATATTCAACCTCAACTAAATGGCTTTGATACCAATTGTTGGGCATAATAAAAATAATTGGGAATCTGAGATTTGTGAATAGTAGGTGGCAAGATCTAAAGGCCAGGTGAAAGGGCAAGGTCTGCTTCGATTGCTAAGAGAAAGAATACTTCAGGAGAAATTATCCGTACGAATGGAAGAATAGAGATAGTGAAGGTGGCAGCAATAATGTGGCAATAACAAAGGCATATCATGGAGATATTCTCACAATCTCCATATGTATGGATACTTTCTCTTGAGGTGGATAGATTCGGGATGCAACATGTATGTGCACTCTAGAAAGGATTATTTTAATTCACATTAGTTGAAGAGGGTAGGTGGTTTGTCCTTGGGTGATAGATCTAATTATAGAATCATAGGATTTAGAGTGGTGAAAATTAAAATGGAAGATAGAGTGAATCATACTTTGGGTGGTGTGGCCAATGTCTAAAAGATGCGAATGAATCTAATTTTCTTGAGCCAGTTGGATTCTAGGGCTGTGAGTATTCAGCTGGAGGTGGAGTTTTAAAAGTCACACATGGCGGAAGGGTCCTAATGAATGGAGAGAAGTATAGAAATTCGTATCATCTCGTGACATCAAATGATAACTAGAAGTGGAGCACACCAGAAGGCTTCTAAAGTGCAACGAGTGTGAGGAAAATCCTATTGGGCAGGAGGATAGATAGAGGTTGTCCCTCTCGGTACTTAACTAGCGATATTGATTAGGCTGCATGTGTGCATTGACCGACTTAAATCAGGTGGAGTTAGGACCTTACTGATTCAACATGTGCAGTGGGTTGATTAAAGGCCAATGGTGTTTGGTACTAGTTTGCGGACAAAAGTATTTTAATTTAGAGGTGGAGATTTATTGGGGTCCACCACAAAACATGTAGGCCCATACATTTGACAAAATGAAAAAAAGAGAAGCCGAAATAGGGGGTTGTAAAGTGACAGACCATTTTCCTGCAAAAATCAATCGAAAGTCAAGCGCCTCTCGTTACCTAATTTATTTAATTTACTCTCTCTTCTTGACTATAAAAAGGCTTGAGGGAGAGCTATAAAACATACCAAGCAAAAGAGAGAGAGAGCTTGGTGTCCAACCAAGCCTAAGAGAAAAAAGAGTGTAGGCACCTAAGGGAGAGAAATTTGTGAAAGTCAAATTATTATAGATGTGAAAAAACACTTGGTTTTTTTTTTCTTGGGGCAATACAAAGGGGTTGGGAGAGTGTTCTTTGGTAACTATTAGAGTGGTTGTACAAAGATTTTCTTTTCTTGTGTTTCTCAAATTAATAATTACTTCTGTTATGCCCAATAATCGAAACCCTCTGGCTAATTTTAGGAGATGGCATCACAGCTTTAGAATTTGGGCTTGTGTTGTGAGTACTCTACTTAATGTTTTAAAAATAGACTTAACCGACTGGTTCGTTCGGTTCAATCACGAACTGGTAGTCAGTCCAGCCCATTGGTGTAAAAACAAAAAAAATTGATTAAACTGATAAAAGTCAATTGAATCAGTCGATCCTACCAAAAGTTGGTCAAACAGGTCAAAAACTTTTTTAAAAATTTTTAACATTTTTTTTTTGTTTTTAAGAAGCTTAAACTTGGTATTTGGTTATATATATGTGATTATTTGAATTTTGGGCTTTTAAATATTTATTAAGTTGATTATTTATCTTTTTTTTCTTATACATAATAGTTAGTCTATCACATTACTATTATGTATAATATAATAAAAAATATAGTCAATTTTTGTTAGACCGGCTAAACCGATGGTTGAACTAATCTGACCGGCAGTTGAACCACTGACCGACAGTAAGATCAGTTTGGTCACTTGTTTGGTTATAAAAATACTACCTCTACTTCAAGGAATGTCACCTTCCCAAAGAATAAGTTTCTATTAGATAGAAAAGACAAGGTCGTATAACTTGAAAAAACTCACAAATCACAAAGCATTCCATAGGAGGCAGTAGTGCCTGAACCACCACCAACTAACACTTCAATCACACAGAAAGGTCACCTGAAAGGTATAATCTTTTGTTGAAGAACAACAAGGAGGAGCATTCTTTGGATTGTGATCTAAGAAATATGGAGAAGCATTGCCTGACATTGAATTATAAGATAGCAACAAGCCACACAAGTCAAAATGAACTCTATGTACTCCCACAAGGTATAGACCTTAGTGGACCCACCTAGAGTATTGTAACTATTAGTAGTAGATGGGTCTACAAGCAGAAGCTTGCAGTAGATAGAGAGGTAGTGACCTATAAGACACAATTGGTAGCGAAGGGTTATAATTAAAGACAAGGAAATGACTATGAGGAAACCTTTTCACCAGTGGCGATACTAAAATCCACTTGAAAACTTATCATATTAGTGTATTATGACTATGAGATATGGCAAATGGATGTAATGACCACCTTCCTCCATGGGAATATTATGGAACAGATCAACTTTACTAGCCAAAGGGCTTATTGTCCAGTGGGAGCGAGCAAAAGGTTTGCAAGATCTGAAGGTCCATTTATAACTCAAGCAAGCCTCCTGAAGCTAGAGTATCTGATTTGATGAGGTATTCAAATTGTTTGGTTTCTTCAAGAATTCAAATAAACCCTATATGTATAATAAGGTTTGTGGACTTAGTGACATTTATTGAGCTTTACATTGACGACATCTTACTCATTAGGAATGTGTAGGGATGTTGTTGTCAATGAAGATTTGGTTGTCTATTCAATTCTCCACGAAGGATTTGGGAGAAGCATTCTATATCCTGGGGATTAAGATATACAGATAGATCCAAGAGGATGATCAATCTGATTGGTTCATGTGGAGATATTTTAGGCAAGAAAAGAAAATACAATTGGGTGTATGAGTATGAAAGATAGGAAAAGAACTCACCAAAACCCATGGTGACCAAAAAAATAAGTTTGGGGTTTGTGAAAGAAAAATAACAATCATAGGCATGAGATTAATGCTAGCACCCAAATCACACAAAACTTTGGAAAATGAAATTGGACCAATAGTGTAAGGGATAGAAAAACTCTCGGGGTTCTTAAGCTTAGGAGAAAGCATGTTTTGTACAATCATCGAGCACTCCTTGGTTAAGTTCATCATCTCATGTTTCTCCAATTTCCTGTTGTTTGACAAGATTTCCTTCAAGATTATCATAACTAGGCATTTGAAGTAAAGCATCTTCAAATGGGATGTTAATATACAACTTTTTGAAAACTTCAAGAAATTTAGAGAATTGCACATCCAACTTTTATTTTTTTCAATGCCATAAGAAAAAGGGGAGGAACACATATCGCTTCATTAAGGATGATCATTTTGGATGAGGTGCTAGGCTTTGATGTCGATGCATGCCCATTCTCCTACTTATGTTGATGTTCCTCTTTCTTATCATTAGAAATTGACTCCTCTTGAGATTCTACTTTCTTCACTTTAAAGTCTACCTCTTTTCCACTCCTTAAGGTGATAACCTTGACATGCTCTTTGAGATTTTTCTCCATATCACTTGGCAATGTCTCTTGAGCATGCCCCGAGACCACACTTGCAATTTGATCCAATTAAGTTTTCAAATTCCTTAAGGTTGCCTCATTATTTTAGAGTCTCACTTCTGTATTAGCAATAAAATTGGCCACAAGTTCTTCAAAATTTGGTTTCTTCTCTTGGGGCGGGTAACCAGGTGGTGGAGGTTGATAAGTTGATTTTATACTAATAATTCATATGCCTTTGATTAATATTTGGCTTGTTTTCAAGTGTTTATGTTAATTTTTATGAATTTAGTTTGAAATCTTGTAGGTAATGGAAATATGAGAAGAAAATGGAAAGAAACAAAAGCTTGGTTGAAATTTTGAAATGACCCGTATTGTGCTGCTACTGATGACAGTATTTATCATATGTTTTTTCTCCAATATCATATTAAATTGATTCTTAATCTATTGGAAATACAAGAAATAGATCTAAAAAATTTATGTTTACTACAAAATCCAATTCCTACAATTTTAATGAGAAACATCGAGTTCAAGAGTCAACACTTGACTGAAAATTTATTATATGACATATTTAGGTATATAGGCATAACGCTTTCCACAGATATCCTATTGAGATGATTCATGATGATATAGAAATCAAAGAGATGAGGCTACAAATCTTATGAAGACACCAAAAGCTGGTTTGGCTTGCAAAGTGGTGCAAAATCAGATGAAAAAGGTGCATAAGCCAATTTTGGACAGAATGTTCAGTACCCAGCTATCTAGTCAGTGTCCACACACTGCCACATGGATAAAAGGGGCAAAATGGGTTTTTTTGCGCTCCTTAGGGCATCTCCCATCTGATTTTAAGGACCTCAAAGAGCCTCCAAAGGTATTCTTGGATATGAGAAGTTGTTCGGGACATAAGGAGTGTTGTTGGACAGGAGGGGGAGATTCTTCGAGAGAAGGAACCATTCTTGAAGACAAGGAAGCCATTCTTGGAGACAAAGATAGTTTCAATCAATCCTATCACTTCACAAATTAGTGAACAATTTTAATGTTTTTTCTTATGTATTTCTTAAATTTATATTCATACATGCTTATTTGTGGAAAAGAAGCAAAGGTAGTTCTAGAAATATAATCCAGACTGGTGCTATCACAGATTTAAATTTCGTATCAAAATTCAACATCCACTTGAAAATCCTCATTGAAGAACCTTCCACAATCCAAACCTGGTTCATCCAAATTCAATAATAATCCTCCGTATTCAAAAGTTGAATAATAATAAGTTTGAAATTTATGGAAGCAATCTTGTATGGTCCTGATAGGCCAAATCCAGCAAAACTCTTGTTAAGAACATGAAAAAGAGGATAGTCATTTGAGAATTTTCTAATTAATGAAAAATAGAAAGACTACGCTAACTGATCCCAATTTTCTTTATTAAAAATAAGGGCAGGCTTTCCATTAAGAACAGATTTGATAGTGAAAGAACGTTTGCCCGAGATATGAAAAATCTTTCTCAATGTTCAAGTTGAATGTAGTGTTGGGTTTTCTTTACCGCGAGGCAAGCATAGTGAAAATTTTAAAAATAATTAAAACGTGCATTTAAATGATTTAAATGCTACGCGATTGATGCATGTAGTGATTTATAACAATCACACATCAACTAGTGATTTATACAACTATTGTAAATAAAAGAGAGTGTGTATTCTTACCCTTGTAGAATACTTTGATTGATGTAGGGTGAGAGGCAATCAACTACCAAATTAGTGTAACACATCTCGCCTTGGAAGCCCAAACATTCCCCATCTAAAGAAGTCCACACAATAGACAAGAACCACCAAATTACTATTGTGCTAGTAATGTGATTCGTTTTCTTAAACGAAAATAATGGAGTGCTATAAAAAAACACCAATTCTTAATCCAACCAGTGGAAATAAGAATTGTGCTAATAGAATAATCAAGAACAATTTCTTAATTGTTCTAGGAAATAGACAAGAAAATGGAGGGGTATGAAAATTGAAGAAGAAGCTTTTTCTTCTAATCTTTTTTTTAATAGCCGATTTTTTATTTTCTTTTTACCAAATAATTTTTCAAAATCCTATATCTATCTTGAAGGAGGCCAAGAAGTAATCTAGATTCATAATCTAAAACTTACTCCTTCAAAATGAGGCCAAGAAGTAGTCTAGATTCATAATCCAAAACTTTCTCCTTCGAAATAAGGCTAAGGAGTAGTCTAGATTCATAATCCAAAACTTTATCCTCCAAAATAGATACTGGCCAATTTTAGCACATCTGGCATGTGCAAATATCGGCCACTATGGTAACATTGGTTGAGGATTTTGATTGATCCTCAATCAATTTAAAATCTTCAATCCTTTCCAAAATTGGATGACAATCGTCCTTTTAGATAGTTGCAAAAAAGTCCTCCATCTTTTAAATCTTCCAAGTGCTTGATAGGTCTCTACTAATGGGCTATGAATTAAATATTTGGGTTTGGAATTTTAATCCAATTAATAAGTCCATCAATTAATTCACAATTAAACAATTATGTCCAAACTCACTTAACTAATCAAATCAATTTGTAACACCTCTTAACCTAATTGATTAGCCTAAACAAGCTGATACAGTTAACTCAAGAAATGTTAATTTTTCATCAATATTAGAGTTATGGTTTTAATAAAAGTTCTCATTTTTAGCTATAAGAGAAAGAACTTGAGTCGTTTTAAACACACCATATACATATATCAAAATTGAGTACATCTGTTTACAAAATCATAACAGAGCGGCTTATTTAAAAATAAAATAGAGTTTTCAAAATAAACTACAAAATAGTTTGAAGCATGGCATATGAACAAATCTCTATCCGCCCACTCTAGAGACTCAGTCAACCTTTAAACCTATACATTTCTACCTACATCACATGAATCTAATAAGCTAAAGGCTCAGTAAGGTGAAACTGATGCAATAACAAATAACATATATGCACATCTCATAAATCATTAAATGCATTATTGTATTTAATAACTTTCATTCATAAATTATTTTTTAGGGCCCTTGAAGTGTGGTACCAAACTAATAGCGATAGACCGTAGTTTTCAGAACTATTCATAATGATTGGCTAATAAGAGAACTAATACGAGGTTTTCATATTTAGTCTTTCAACCTCAGGTATTAGCTGTATTCTATCTTATTATTGTGGCTTTCCTATACCAATTTTTCAACCTTAAGTATTTACCACCATTTGTTAGGTCCGTCGGTCCCTTCCGCGTCTCTTGTCTACCCGACCATTAATCAAGTACCATACTTCCTTTTCATAAACCTCATTATATCTTTCATAATATCATGCTTCATAAACCATAAATACATCAAACATTACATTATTTCACAAATAATAACAATCATATTAAAACATGAACAACATTATATGATTCTTGTGATACAACAAATAAAAGCTTCAACTTAACTCAAGTCCACTTTGTGTTAAGTGAAAAGGTCAATCTCTTTGGAAGATAGGATGTGTTAAAGGCCTAACATAATCAAATCATGTACCATTTAATATCCTTTTTATAAATCATTTAATCTATTCTAATTAAAATCATATACACTTTTCAATCTTTTGTAAATAATTCCATATCAATTACATAACCTTAAAAACAATGCATACTCCATATTTTAGTACTAATTCAAGATATTAAACATTAAGGCATCCATTAAATAACTAATAATTCAAACATAATTATTAGGACAGCCCACAAAACATGAACACAATTAGAATTAAAATGACGTAAACTTGGTTCTAACTAGCTTGGTTTTGGCTTCAAGTATAACTTACTTAAGTTTTCAATCATACAAAAACATACTAAAACATGTAACTATCAAAGATACTACAAATTCATCATAAGAAATATTGAAAAAGAATATACCTTGATTAAGTTGGAATTAAGCTTCAAAATCAACGATTTTCAAGCTTAAGAGGGTGGAAACTTGTTCTAGTTTGTGTTCTATGGATTCCTATGGATTGAATTCAATTTTTGTGAGTATGAGAGTATATAAATTTGGGAGAAACTTAGGATAATAAGGGTTGGTCATTTTTGAGGTGCTTCCACAAGAAATATGGATAAAAATAAATTCTTTGACCTTTCAAAGAGAGGTAAGTGGAGGGCTATGATTGGTTGCATCATGCTTGGTGTCTTCTCATGCCAAAAGCCACATTTATGGGCTAGGGAGATGACAAAAATTGATGCTTTGGTGTTATAATCAAGTGTAATGCGGTTTATAATGATTCCATGCACCTAGTCAACTAACCAATCAAATTGCACAATTTTGCATACTTTTAGTTCTTAGCCTAATGTAACATATTTCAAGTAAATATTTAGGCAATTAATCACTTTAGTATATGACTAGTATGGAGCAATACAAATAATTCATTTCATGGACATTCAACACATCAATCTTCCTTAACCGAAATACCGAGCTTTTCACTACAAAAAGGCACTTAAGGAATATGTTAAATCAAGAAATAAAAGTTTGATCTCATATTTCATGTACTAATGCATGTTAAAGCATAACTGGAGTTATAGTAACAATTATTTATGTTCATGCTATTTGTATGCCATAATCCGATATTGTGTATTAATTAGATGTATATTGATAAAAAATGCTTATTATTAGCTATGCAGGAGATAATTGAGAATTGGGCATTACACAATTAATTCCATCAAGCCTGATTAAATAATTCAATTATTAATTGGCTAGATTAATTTAATAATTAAATAATTTAATCTTTAATTAATTAATTGATCTTATCAATTAATTATTTCACTCCATTAGGCTTCCTAATCAAATTAGGTTCAATTAAATAATTTAATTACTTAATTAAATATTTGAATTAAATTAAAGCCATAACTAATTAATCCCTATTAATTAATTGGATCCAACCAATTGAATTATTTTACGGTTCAAGAAATGGTTCCTTCCATTATTGTATGTGATTTTTTAGGTTCACAACTAAACTAGTAGTGGGCTTGCTACTTGCAACTTATGAATAACAATTATTTTAATTAATTAATCTAAATAATTAATTTGCTTAGAATTAACTCCTTAATTCCAAGAACCTCACTATCCATGAAAATATCTAGCAAGTAATCATGGCAAACTAGTCTTGGGTGAAGTAGCAAGTAAACCTATTTATGTTGCAAGTGCCATACACTTATGGTCATTCTGCCATCTAATCTTCCGTTTGAATCTAGGGTATGGATTATGAATCAAAACCCTAATTAATTTAATAACTATGATTCTATTTCAAGTTATAATAACTCTTAATGAATTAATATTTATCCTGCCTTGGCCAAGGTCATCGAGTCATGAACTATGAAAATATATGAGATTTACTTATCACTAATGAGAGATAGACTCTATGTTGGTCACTCATAAACCTCCAAGCACACCATCCAACATATCCCCTTTGTGATTGTCAAATAATCAAAAGATATATCAAAATATTACAAGGTATACACAAGGCTACCATAGTGCGTCAAGTTCGTAGACTAACCATGTATTATCTCAACATGGAAATTATAATTTCGACAGATAAAGCCTCCAACTAAGAATTTCATGGAGGCCAATTCTATGTACTTCTTCTCTAATAAGCACTCACATACATGCACTTGCGTCTCTATGCTAATGCTAATGAAATACGATATCCAAATCTTACGAGCATGCATCATATACACAAGTTTTATTAGGCTATTCGATGCCCCATCTCAAAAAGTACTTGACCCAGAACTCATTTAAGACCAAAGCCTTGGAAACATATTTCATGATTATCATTATATGTGTTACCATGTCCCGTAGCTAATATGGCCTTTGGACATTATTTGATTGTCTAAGTGCAATCAAGATAAAGAAGCGCCTATAAGTTAATATATATTGAATAAGATTATTTTGTTCAAAAATATAAGAGCGACCATTAATTAGCACATCGAGAACTACTCTAACAATCTCCTACTTACCCTAGAGCCAATTACCCAATATCTTAAGCCCATCTTCTAAAGATATCTTTCAAATACTATTTGTGTTATAGGTCTGGTCAATGGATCTGCTAAGGCTATTTTCTCCACTATTGAGTCACCTACACGAATGATTACTCCAATCATATGGTATCACCTCATATTGTGCTGGCATCTATGATGAAAGCTTGGCTCTTTTGCTTGCATAACAACCCTATTATTATTGTAGTAGACTTTTACTGGATTAACAATAGCCAGAACTACATCCAACCCATTAAAAGAGGTTCCTCACACAAACATGTTCCTTTGCAGCATCTCATGTGACAATATATTCATCCTTGATGGTGGAATCTGTAGTCATCTCAAGATTAGAACTCCTTCTAGCTAATCTCCACCATTTAGGACAAATATGATTCTATATACGGATCAAGTTATCTACTTTGGACTAAAAGTTAGATGTAATATCCTCGCTTTAGTTCTCCTAACCGTGTTCCAAGAAGACGTCTTTAATGCTTCACAAGCACTTAAAGACCTTATCTATGGCTTTTAATGATATAATCATGAAATTGACTATACCTGCTCGTAACACTCAGAGCATTCTTGATATCACGTCTATACATAGATTTGCACACTTAAAGTATGTGAGTCATGGTTCTTCAATTTCTTCAAGCTCTCCAAGCTCTGTGATCCATCCATTTTCTATCTAATAGAAAACATATTTCTACAAGGTCACATTCCTTAAAGCTAACACTTTAGGTTTAGTAAATTATAGAAGTTGTATCCAACGGATCTTACATCCAACCTATATCTCATTAACCACTTTGCACAAGTAGGCCTCCTCATACCCAAAGGTAGGGTATGAGGAGTTTTTTGTACATCATATCTAATATGATATTTTTGAGCATTGACTTTAGTGACTTTCTTCATAAGAATGTCGTCGATTCTAGGGTATAATCCTAGAGTGAAAGAGAGAGCTTAGTGAAACTCAACAAGTACTCACCTTTTTGAGAATCCTATTCTCCATTAGATAGTCAAAGAACTCACTGCCTTAGTATTTATTTCCTCAATCATGTTGATAGATTTTAATACTACTATTAGTTTTATTCTCTACCTTATATCCAGATTCTTGGAACTCTTCAAAGCATTTAGAGTAATGAATTAAGAATAGTTCGCTTGTGCACTAACATTTAGTAGACTACATACCACTCTTTTGGATCAAATCCAAAGTGGTGCCTTGCTCCATTTGTCCCACAAATGGTGATTTGGTCATCCTACCCTTAAGATAATATTGCATCACATGCAAGTCCAAGAGGTCAAGCAAACAAGCCATCTTGTGAATTCTTTGTTCATGGATATGACCTCACCTAACATATTACAATTATGTATAAGTATGATTATCTAAACTTATTTTGTTGATTTTGTTAGACGAAATTTTCATGGTAGCATATATTAATTATTAAAGTATGAACATCAAGAGTCATAGAACATTTTCATCTTTTGATTTTTCTATCAAAACTTTCTCTAATTTAACAGAAATCCCACTCTAAAGTCTTTCTCACTATAGGCAAATAATTATCACAAACCTAATTCTATCTAGAGCTAAGCAGACCATCCTTCAACTGAGGAAGCAACCTTCGATTCACTTCCAAGTTTAAGGATTTTCTCTTACACTTATTTTTCTTGTCACCCTCTACAACTCTTTATAGAGATGGGATTATATTTGGTATCAAATGCCCAAGAAGAATTGTTAACAATTGACTTCAACAAAATGTTTATTTGAATTAAAACTCTTTCTAACTCAAATATTTGAATCAGAACTCTTTCTAATTCAAGATGTAAATTAGAACTCCTTCTAATTCATTTAAGCAAGTCGATACTTGCATTTTCTCTTTCTATGCCCCATTTTACCGTAATGGTAGCATGAACCTATCTTGTCCAGATTAATCCTCTATCTTGGCCTATTTTAAATTTTTGTTTCTATTAAGAACTCTTTCTCGATCCATCTCTTAAACCCTAAGTCTTTGAGTAGGTGAAATGAATAAACAAAATTGGTCCTTGAATACAAGAGTCTCCTATAACTTCTTATAGGATATCCTTCTACAACTCTTTGTATAATGTGCAGTAGGAGGTGCTATCCATATCTTTTATGAAAATTGTTTCTACAACTATTTACAGTTTTGCACATTTTAAACCTCTTAAAATTTTTAGAACAATTCTTTAATTTAAAAAGTAATTTGGAAATATTTGGAGCTTAGCATTATTTAGTGTCGTCAAGAAAAAATCAGGTAGATATAGTAGTGATAATTGTTATCCTAAGTGAGATAGAAAATCAAGCATCTATTCAAAAATATATTCATTTAACAAGGTCTTTAATTATAAATGTCTCCCACTATTTTTCTTGAATTCCATCACCCCTAAAGGGAATTCGGAAAATCATATTTCTTGGTGGGCTGGAGGGCTAATTAGTATATCATATACCCCAATTTTATGAACCTATATAATACACTAAAAGGTAGTTAACTCTTTAATGATTATATCTTTGTACAACCCCCAAGATATTTTATCTCAGCTCTTCCCATATGCCCAATTTTATTAGCTTATATGGTACTAAGTGTCAAGCAACACCCATCAAACATCATTGTAGATGGAGCATCAAAACGTTCCATAACCCATGGCCAACGAAGTGATGAGTCTATTCCATGAGTATCACTATGCTTAGTAAATATCACAGCTTCCCAACACAAGACCACCCCACGACTCATGGTCGATGATCGAGTGTGGTAGCATCGTCATGTCTCTACCTTTGATGGTAGGCATGGATCGATGGGTCCTATATAACTTGTTCATAATTACTTGAAATTGAAATTTAAAATTCTTTACTTAATTTCATAAATTAAGTGGGGTTTTATTTTATACAAGACCTCATAAATTTTTTGTTTGGTTATTTCATGCATATCAATTCATTTCATGGCAAGCATAACATATAAAAGCATTAAATAATTCCTAGCATGTATCTAATAAATACAATAAAATAGGGATGATAAGGGACTGCAAGATAAGGGAGAAAATAAGATTTTACCACTACATACCACCTCAAGCTTATACCACCTCATGCTTAGACTTTTCAACCTAGCACCTCAAGCTATTCTTCACTCTTAAGCTAAACATCATGACTTGAACCTTTTTATGCACCATTTTAGCTTCCAAATACATATAAAAATCTCTATAAATAGGTCCTAAATGATTCCAACTGAAAAAGAAGGCAAAACAAGCAAAGGGGGAGATAAATAAACAAGTTAAAGTAGAAATTTGTGCAAGGTGAGCTTAACCTAGGGGTTTGGCCTTAGTTTTCAGATTCTTTTATGGTTTTATAGCTTATTAAGCATTTAATATTATTTATAAATATGTTAGGATGTTATTAGATAGGCGTTGGTGCACAAAGAAAGGGTTTTTTGTTGCAAACACATGATAGAAAACAGTTGTGCCAGAAACTATCACCTTGTTGTCTTCTTGTGTTTTAGGCTTCAACAGTGTATGGTATGTTGAATAAAACCCATAAGTATCATCATGTAAATGTTCATATATGAGTTAAAAGTGTTGGAATAGATTTTTATTTGTTAGAAATTGAAATAGGGCATGATATTGAAGAAACACTCAAAACTGCCAAAGTAAGAAAATCTATTTTGGTGTGCTGTGAAGGGGACTGAATTAGGGGACCTAGACCCATGCATTTTAGAAACTTTATGGCACGGTTATTTTATACATGTTAGCTAATTTTGGTAACAAATTTAGAGTGATTAAATATGCCTAAGGATGTCAAAATGTCTATAAAACCTAATGTGGCAGCAAGGAAATTAGAAGGTGGAAATCTGTCCCATTTTTCTTGTTAACATGTTTCAGCGTATCAATGGTGTAATTGATTTTATTATCTAGGGACTTGTTATAAGAGTTATAGCACTTCAATTAGGTAATCTTAGTACACATTAAGATGAGAAATTAAGGTACTTAGGATATATTTCATAAAGTTTTAGCTTCTAAGTTGCAATGTTTGATTGTTACCTAGTTAATTTAAGATTCAAGGTATTTGTATGTTATTAGGAATAACAAAATTATTGAGATGTTGCATGCACATTATGATTTTTAGAACAAAAATATTTGTTGGCCACTACTAGTGCACTGAGGTATGCAAGGTGTGCTTATGTGATATTTTGGGTTCCGTAGAATGACTTCTCAGAGGTTCATAAGGGCAGACATGAGGTGGACTTCTAGCGGTCATGAGAGGATGTTCACTTGACTATGTCTTTATTAAGATTGAAGTCGTGGGTAGGATGACTTCTCGAATAAAGGGGCAGACATGAGGTGGACTTCTAATGGTCACGAGGGTAAGTGGGACAAGAACCCAATGCAAGAAAATAATTTTGAATAAAATGTTTTGATTCATGAGTATGCATTCTTAGCAAGATATCTTTAAAATCTTTTGCATGTGTTTCACATCATTTTTAGCATGCACAATTTTTACTTACTGGGTGTTAGCTCATGTAGTTTATGCATTCTAGGTAAGCATCGTGATATTTGAGACTCTTTGGCTTACTAGTCTGATTGTTGGAGCTTTTACGGGTTTTTGAGGACCATTGTACATGGATGATGACTTATTAGGCTATTTTGGTTCAGTTGTTTTGATTTTTTGGAATTACTGTATTATATATCTTGGGACTTGGACTGTATTTTACTTTTGAAACTTTGTTGTATATAAGTCCATAAATAGAGTGGTTGTTGTAAGTATTGTGCTTTCATATAAATGGTCACATTTCTACATATATGTATATATATATAGGGTTATGTGTAAAAATAGTGTATCTGCTAATAAAGTGTTAAAAGGAGAAAAAAGAAATTTACACGTATACAAATAGGTTCTGTTAGGTTGAATTGTACTATATATATAGTTATTGGGCAATGGGTGTTACAGAGTGGTATCAGAGTCCAATTTGTGGTCCTATAAACTGTCCATGTACATGAACTTAGAACTTGTGGAGCATAACTATGTCAATAAGTTTTATTTTATTGTATAATCTATTATATGTCTCATGATATATATTGGCTATATGTTATTGGATTTGTTACAAAATAGTATTACATCTATGGTGAGAACAAGGGGTGAAATTAGTAGTGGGGTTAGAACCTAAGGAGATGAGACATCTATTTCAAATAATGATCATGATACTATAATTAGTCAATTGATAGATCTTTTTGAGCGATAGTCACAATAAATCCAACAACTTATCCATCAGGGGGATATGGGTGGACATTTGAAGAGTGAATGAATCAATTACAACCTCGTTTAGAATAGGAGGAGATAGTTGAAGAAATATTCAGAAAACTAAACCCACCAACATTTAAAGATGCATTAGATCCCACCAATATTTAGAAGACTAGTTGAGAACTCTAGAGAATATATTTCTTTATAACAGAGTTTTAGAAGAAGAGAAAGTAAAGTGTGCATCTTTGATGCTTTGAGGAAGTGCTAGACACTGGTGGGACATAATAAGGAGCATAGAAGACACGACTATGATGACCTGGGATAGATTTAAAGAGTTATTTCAAAATAATTATTTCACGGCTCCAGTTCGTGTAATGAAAATAAATGAATTTATATAGTTGCGGTAGGGAACTATGACAGTTGGGGGGTATATTCACAAGTTTGAATAATTGTCCAGATTTACCACAATATTGTCAACAATAATGCATTGGAGTTTGAAAGATTCCTTGAAGGCTTGAGACTAGAGTTATGTAGGGATGTAAATAAGGCAGGAGTTTAAGGAGTAACATATTCGCAGGTTGCTAAAATAACATTTGTTGTTGAATAAGCTGAACTAAGAATTGTTCGTGCTCAAGAAGTTTGACGCCAATTAAAGAAAGAACAGGGGCAGAAATGGGCTACAGGTGAGAAAAAGAGACATTTTCAAGCTCAAAATAAAAAATCTAACTTCCAACCAAGACAAGGACAATAATAGTGGGATCAAAATAAGCGCCAAAGGGTAGATCAAAGTAAAGCACCAATGCTATAATCTACATACCTAAATGCGGTAGCTAGTATAGTGGAGCATACCTAGCAAATTTTAGAACATGCTACGTGTGTGGAAAAGTCAAACATATTTCTAGAGCATGCCTAAAAGATTCAAATCCTACAGGATAAAAGAAAGTGTCGGCCAGAGTTTTCACCATCACCAAAGCAGATGCAGAGGCAAACCCATCTATGGTAATAAATAAAATTTCTATCTCTGGTACTCCAATATTTGTATTATTTGATTTTGGAGCTACATATTCATTTACATCTATTGAGTGTGTGAAGAGGCTAAGTAGGGTACTTGATACAACTGAGGTTGGTTATAGTGTAATGATTCCCTCTTAAGATTCAAAACAAACTAACCAAATTTTAAGATCTTATGCTATCCCCATTGAAGATAGAGAACTGGATGTTGATCTGATTGTATTGGCCACGAATGACTATAATATCATTTTAGGTATGTATTGGTTGTTAAAGTATGGTGCTACTATAGATTTCTAGAAAAAGACAATGACATTTCAACCTTCTAGAGAAGAGCCTTTCACTTTTATTGGGATTGTGTAAAGAAAATTTCCAATAATATCATCATTGAAAACATAAAGATTGTTGGATAGTGGTTGTGAAGGGTATTTGGTAAGTGTCATGAATATAGAATAACAACACTCTCCAACCCTCAGTGAAGTGCCAGTAGTTCACGAATACCCTAAAGTGTTTCCAGATGATCTCCCTAAGCTACCACCCGACTGTGAGATAGAGTTTGTTATTGACCTATATACAGGATCTTCAATCTCTAAAGCTCCATATAGAATGGCTCCATCTGAGTTGAAAATTCAAGATACAATTGCAGGAGCTGCTAGATAAAGATTTTACTAGACCTAACTTTTCATCGTGGGGTGTACTAGTTCTATTTGTACGTAAGAAGGATGGTACAATGAGATTGTGTATTGACTATCGATAATTAAACAAAGTCACAATCAAGAATAAATATTCTCTACCTAGGATTGATGATTTATTTGATCAGCTTGAGGGTGCAACTATTTTTCAAAAATTGATTTGCAATTCGGGTACCATCAATTAAAAATAAAAGAAGCTAACATCCCCAAGACAGCATTTAGTACGAGAACACTATAAGTTTCTGGTGATGCCATTTGGGTTGACTAATGTTTCAGCAGCCATTATAGATGAATCGGGTATTTAAAGACTTTCTTGATAAATTTGTTATTATATTTATTGATGATATTCTGAATTATTCTTGTACTAAAGAAGAGCACGCAAATATTTGAGAAGGGTATTAGAAGTTTTGAAGAAGAAATAGTTGTATGCTAAATTTAAGAAATATGATTTCTAGTTGGATCGAGTGGTATTTTTGGGACATGTCATATCAAGAGCAGGAATATTGGTAGATCCAAGTAAAGTTGAAGGTATTAATAACTGATCAAAACCTACCAAACCTTTAGAAGTACGTATTTTTCTAGGTTTAGTTGGATATTATTGCAGATTTGTGGAAGGATTTTCCAATATTGCTTCTGCCCTGACTCAGCTAATCAGAAAAGGGGTAACATTTAAATGGACAGATGCCTGTGAATAAAGTTTTCAAGAACTGAAGAAAAGATTGATATTAGCACTAATCCTTTCGATCCTATCAGGTATTGGAGGTTTTGTGGTTTACAATGATGCTTTGAAAAATGGGTTGGGCTGTATATTGATGCAAAATGGTAAAGTAATTGCATATGCATCTAGGCAAGTTAAGGAGTACAAAAAGAATTACCACACACATAATTTAGAGCTTGTTGCAGTAGTATTTGCACTTAAAGGTGTGAGATATATACTGATCAAAAGAGCTTAAAGTACTTCTTTACACATAAAGAGTTAAATATGCGACAACAAACATGATTAGAGGTGGTGAAAGACTATAACTGTGTCATCAGTTATCACCCAAGAATGGCTAATGTTGTAGCTCATGCATTGAGCAAAAATTCAACACAAAATATGGCAGTAATAGTTTTAATTTAGAAATCAAAATTAATTAATTTACAAAAAATGAATGTGTAGATTATACAACAGGGATCAATAGAGGTGAAATTGGCAGCTCTGATACTTCAACCTACTTTGATTGATAAAATCCAACAAAGACAACAAGTTGATGAATATTTTGCCAAAGTGAAGAAGGATATCGCTTAAAAAATGTCTACTGATTTTAAGATGTCCTAGAATGATGTTAAGCAATTCAGAGGATGATTATGTGTGCCTGATATGAACAATATTCAAAGGATATTCTAGCGGAAGCTTATTCAACACCATATTCAGTACATCCAGGAGCTACTAAGATATATAGAGATTTAAAAATGTATTATTGGTGGCCAGGTATAAAAGAGATATTGCACAGTATGTAGAATAATGTTTAACATGTCAACAGATAAAGGCAGGACATCAAAGACCAGTGGGAACTTTGCAACCTTTACTCACTCCATAGTGGAAATGGGAAAGACTTACTATAGATTTCGTAACAGTTTTGCCTAAGACTATTAAGGGTTATGATGCTATTTGGGTTATTGTTGATAGGTTGACTGTAAACCCAATCCTCACACTACTTACTTGACCAATATGATTCATGCATTATGTGCTACTTATATGCTAATTTGTATTAACATTTAGATGGCATTTTACATAATATTCTTAATCATTAGACCTCTAATGCTATCACATGATATTAGAGGTTGAGATCTTATAACCTAATTAAGAAATTCAATATTTAGATAAGAGAAAGAATTGATTGGTCAATCTATTGGATATTCATAGGTTATATGTTATAATTTTAGAAGTAAGCTAATATGTTTCCATTCACCTAGATCAAAGTGTTTTAAAGGTATATATCCAGAAACTTATAATTCTTAGGATATTAAACATGGTATAATTTGATTTAAGTGTCATATTTCAAGGTCCATATGTGCATATGATTTTAGAAATGAAAACTATACATTCTATTTAAGAATTATATGTCAATCAATTTAAAGATCGAATGAACGGTTAAGAAATTAGAGTATAATTTATTATCCGATCGTATGAAAATTAAAATAAGTTGTACATAAAGAAATAAATAATGAGAAACACCAGATTAGAGTTGTATAAGTTGTGTATAATATCATATTTAAACCACCATTTGACATTTCAAACTTTTCCACCTCATGCTTTTTTATTAAGCTTAAGCTAACACCTCAAACACTTCACCCTTAAGCCACGATCAAAACCTCATTTCAGCCATTTTCAGCTTCCAACATCCAATTATTGATAGCTTTAACTTTACTTGGATCTACTGATATTCCCGCTCCTGATATATCATGTCCTAGGAATACCACGCGATCCAACTAGAACTCGCATTTCTTGAATTTGGCGTACAACTGCTTTACTTTCAGGACCTCCAGTACTTGTCTCAAATGTGCGGCATGTTCTTCTTTAGTTCTGGAGTAAACTAGAATGTCATTGATGAACAATATAACAAATTTATCCAGAAACTCCTTAAACACTCTATTCATTAGTTCTATGAATGTTGCTGGAGCGTTAGTTAATCCGAACAGCATCACCAAAAATTTATAATGCCCATATCTTGTACTAAATGTCATCTTGGGGATATCATTTTCCTTTATTTTCAGTTGATGGTACCTAGAGCATAAGTTAATTTTTGAAAATATTGTGGCACCCTGAAGCTAGTCAAATAAATCATTGATTTTGGGTATCATATTCTTAATTGTGACCCTGTTCAACTGTCGATAATCGATGCAGGATCTCATGGTGCAATCCTTCTTACGTACAAAAAGAACTGTGGCTCCCCAAGGTGAAAAGCTCAGTCTGAAGAATCCCTTGTCCAACAACTCCTGCAATTGTACTTTCAATTCTTTCAACTTCAAGGGAGCCATTCTGTAGGGAGTTTTAGAAATTGGAGATGTTCCTGGTTGTATGTCAATAACAAACTCTATTTCATGATCTGGTGGCAATCCCGGAAGATCATCTGGGAATACTTGGTGGGTGTTGTTCTTCAATGCTCACGACACTCACTAAGTATCCTTCACAACTAGCATCGACTAATCGCTGCACCTTCACTGCTAAAATCATAGGGAATTTGAAATTCTTCACAATGTTGGCAAATGTGAAAGACTCTTTTCCAAAAAGTTGAAATGTCACTGTCTTTTCCTTACAGTCGATAGTAGCCCCATACTTTGATAGCCAATCCATACCCAAAATGACATCATAATCATTCATATCCAACATGATCAGATCAACATATAATTCCCTACCTTCAATATGTATAACACAAGCTCTCAAAATCCGATCAGTTTGTCCAGCATCTCCAGAGGGGACTGTTACACTATAATTGATTTCTGCTATATCTGATATTCTACCCAACCTCTTCACGTACTCAGTGGATGCAAATGAATGCGTGGCTGTAGAATCAACTAACACAAGTGTTAGAACATTAGAAATATAAAGTTTATCTGTCACCACCTGAAATACCCCCATTACTACACAACTAGATATCTAGTATAATTTGACATGATAGAACATGTGTGCATGCATGGGATATTTTTTTTTTGTAACACTTTAAGAAAAGATAAATCACTTCTTACATGCACAACCTTGTTTAAAATACTTTCTCACACGTCATGTATATAGCAAGATCAGTATTTATATAAAAGCAAAACACCCATAACGACCCAATATTTACATACTTATTTACAGTAAAGTTTTAAAAGTGAAATATAGTACTAGTCTAAAAATATAATACAATAGACTCAAAATTTAACAAGCCAACAAAATAGCCCAACAAGTCGTCATCTATGTACACACTTTCTCAGACACCTGCAGGAGCTCCAACCGCCACTCAGCCAGTAAAAGATGCTTCAAGCATCGTCGTACTCACCTACGATGCATAAACTATATGAGCTAATACTCAGCAAATAATGATTATACATGTCAAAGAATAATCCACAATATCAAGTCATGCGTCTCAAAATGCTATGCCCATAATGTAATTTTATGCATCAAATATTTATCTCAAAATAATTTCTTTCTTAGGCCCCTAACCAATGCTACTATCTCATACATTGGAAAAGAGCTCTGTACACCATCATAATCCAATAGCCAATAATCATATAAGCATGCAAATCCATACATACTCACACACATGCAAATCCATGCACGCGAACCTGCAAATCCATGCATGCTTCGGTGCAGTAGTAGTGGTTAGCAAAATATTTTCCTTTCTTAGAATCATGTTGTGCAATGCATGATTTATCAAAATGCTCGTATATGATGCATGCACGTGCTAATGACAATGCCCATGTTTGTATGCTAAATAGAGAGCCCTCTACTATGCACATATGATTTATGATATTACATATAATTCACACATCTACTATGTCTATGCATTGTAGTTGCAAATGAATCTTTACTTACCTTTCACTTGGTTGGTGGCTTAGTCTAGATTTATTTATTGTTCCCCTCCAATCTTAGATGTAAAGTAGCCTATAATATTACCAACATCAAGCACCATTCCCAATTTGGCAAGTTAAAAGCATAAAATATCATACTAAGACCTTAAACACCAAGCTATCTAGATTTTACAAACTAGAACCCAATCTAGTTCCTCCAATACCTTAATTTCTCATCTTAGATATATGTAAACATCATATAATTGAAGTATTATAACTCTAATATCATGTACCTAATTGTTAACACTCAATAGCTGTTAGAGTAGTGCCCGGCGTACCAATTATTCTGGTCGTTCTTATACTCTTGCGAATTATTTTTATTTATATTAAATTATTTAAATGGCAATCTTTATCTTAAATTCATCATAAAAATTAGATAAAGTTCTTAGATCACACATAACTATGGGGCATGGTTGCGCATATATTGGTGATCGTGGAATATACCTCTAAGGCTGTGATCTTAAAACGTTCCAAGTTAAGGATCAAAGAGATGGGATATCATTGATCCCATTGAAACTTGCGCATACAACGCAGGCTCGAAAGGAGGATGCCTCATTCCATAGGTATTGGTGTGGAGACACTAGTTCATGTATGTAGGTGCTTGTTGGTAACAAGTACACTGAAAAACCCCACCTGAAAATTCCCAATTGGAAATATTCTATTGTCGAATGGGAATTTTCTCGTTACGATAGTGCAAGAATTAGTCCTTGGACTTGAGGCACCATGATAATCTTGTGCATGACATGTTGTACTTTGATATATTTTTCGATTGCATGACAATCACAAGGAGTTTATATTGGGTGTAACATCTTCATGTATGGAGATTAATGAGTGGCCAACAAAGGATCCATCATCTATCTAGATGAATAGGTGAATCTCCTATGTGTTCCACTGTACTGGTCTCTAAAATCCTTGGCCAAGGTTGGATAAAAATTAGACGTGGGGTTTTCTAATTATTCATCATCGAGTCAAGCTACTAGGAATGGAAACATAGTTATTGAGCTAATGGGGTTTTGACTTAACATCCATGCTCTAGGCTTAATTGGGAGATTAGATGACAGAAGGACCATACTTGCATGGTATTCATAATTGAAATAGGTTCGCACATTCACCTTAGACTAGGAGTCATGATGCATTGCTAGATGCTTCCCATGTCTTGTGGGTTCTTGGAATTAATAAGTTAATTTCAAGAGAATTAATTAATTGGATTAATTAATCAGAATAATTAATTGTTCAACTAAGTCACAAGAGTTGTGAGCCCACGGCTAATTTAAAGTGAACCTAAGGGGTCACACACAAAACTTGGACAAGTCCATTTCTAGCCTAAAAATTAATCCAAGTGTTGGATTAAATTAATTAATGTGATTAATTAATGGGGTTAAATTAATTCAAGTGTTGAATTAATTCAATTAATTAGATTAGATTAATTGATTAGACCTAATTGGATTAGAAAGTCCAATTGGAATATTTAATTAATTGATTGGATCAATTATGTAAGATGGGCCTAATTAATTAAATGAATTAATTTAATTAATTGGATCAATTAAAATAGAGTCTAATTGATTACTTAGGCCTAAACCCATTAGGTGTGGGGTTGTAGGAAGCCCATTAGGAAATCGGATTGATAATCCAATTCCTAGAGGAAGTTGAATTGAGAATTCAATTTCTAAGAGGTAATAAGGAAAAAGGAAAGTCCTTATGGGATAAGGAAACTTACCAAAAGAGTTGGAGATAAGAAAGGAAGAAGAGTCCTATATGCAAAGGACTTGTGGTTGCTTTTATTGATAATCTTCTTGGATATTTTTATGAGAATTTTAATTGCAGATTTTTGTGAAGAAAAATAGTTTTCTTTTATCCCAAAAAATTCGTCTCTCCTTTCCTTTCAATCTCCAAATATTCACCAACCTTTTATTTAGTTTAATTCTTGATTTAATTGTTGAATTAAGAATTAAATTAAACACCTAAAATACTAATTGTTAGTGTGTTCTTGTTCCAAACAAAATCGTTCTAGGATAGAATTATCGAATCAAAAACTACTAACATAGGATTCGGTTATGAGTAGGCATCCAAGGTGTGGATATATCGTTAGAGGAATAACATTTGGGATCCTAGAAACGAATCAGATTTCAATCAAAGGAATTTTGAATTGAAGAACATGGAGATACTTTCATTCAAGGATAACAATTTGAATTGTTTCAATCTCTACATCAGCTGGAGTGCAAATCAAGGTAAGAGTTTCTGAAACTTTCTTACTTTAACTATCAGAAAACGCACAACTGAATAATCGCAAAAGGGTTCTAGGATTCATTTTAATTACATGTGATGTAATATATATTTATATTTTTTGAAAAATTTTAAATTCCGCTGTGTATACGTCTCCCGGGATCGCGCGAACCCAATAATAGCAACATGTCTAGGTTGAAATATGCTAAGTTATCAAATGAGACAAATTCACATTTTCATATTTACTTGCTGTCCAATTTAGTTGCATGATAATTTTGACATTCCTAAACATATCCAATCACTCCCAAATTTTTACCACACTTAGATAACATGTATATAAATGTAACCATATCATATAATTGCTAAAAATCATGGATATAGCTTCCCAAGTTCAGTTCTCTTCACAACATACTGAAATAAATTGTTTTCCTACCGTGACAATTTTGCACACTTCATGACATTAATGGTTTTGGCACCCTTATGTATATTCAATCTCTCCCAATTTTTTACCACACTTATATAACATATACACAAAGACAACCAGGTTATATTCTTGCCAAAACTAATGGATTTAGCTCCCTTAATTTAGTCTTCTTCACAGCACACCAAAATAGATTTTGCTACTTTGGCAATTTGAGTGTTTCTCCAATATCATTCTCTATTTTAATTTCTAACCGATCAAAATTCCTTCCAATAATCTTAAATCATATAAAAACATTTATATAATGATAATTATAGGTTTTATTCAACATACCATACACTTTTGAAGCCTAAACCATAATAATACAGCAAGGTGACAGTTTTTAGCACAAGTGTTTTCAACCGAATATTTCCAACCACAAATCCTATCTTTATGCATCAAAGCCTATCTAATAATATCCAAACACATTTATAAATAATATTCAAAGCTTAATAAACCAATAAACCTCAAAATAAATCTGAAAGTCATGCCAAACCCGTAGGTTAAGCTCACATTGCATAGTTTTCTACTTGAACTTGGTTATTTCTCATTCTCTTTGCTTGTTTTGCCTCCTTTTTCGGTTGGAATAGAGATATTTTTCCATGTATTTAGAAGCTGAAATGGTTCAGAAGAAGGTTCAAGTCGTGGTTGTTAGCTTAAGAGTGAAGAATAGGTTGAGGTGCTAGCTTGATAAGTCTAAACATGAGGTGGCAAAACAGAGTTTTCAAAATAAACTACAAAATAGTTTGAAGTATGGAATATGAACAAATCTCTGTCCAACTGCTCTATAGACTCAGTTATCCTCTAAACCTATACATTTCCACATTCATCACATGAATCTAATGAGCTAAAGGTTTAGTAAGGTGAAACTGATGCAATAACAAATAACATATATGCACATCTCATAAATTATTAAATGCATTATTCTATTTAATAACTTTCATTCATAAATCATTCTTTAGAGCCCTTGAAGTGTGGTGCCTAACTAATAGCGATAGACCGTGGTTTTCGAAACTTGTTCATAATGATTGGCCAATAAGAGAACTAATACGGGGTTTCCATACTTGGTCTTTCAACCTCAGGTATTAGCTGTATTCTATCTCATTCATTGTGGCTTTCCTATACCAGTTTGTTAACCTTAAGTATTTGCCACCATTTGTTGGGTCCGTCGGTCCCTCCCGCATCCCTTGTCTACCCGACCATCAATCAAGTACTATACTTTCTTTTCAAAAACCTCATTATATCTTTAATAGTACCATGCTTCATAAACCATAAATGCATCAAACATTACATCATTTTACAAATAATAACAATCACATTAAAACATAAACAACATTATATGATTCTTGTGATACAACAAATGAAAGCTTCAACTTAACTCAAGTCCACTTTGTGCTAAGTGAAAAGGTCAATCTCTTTGGAAGATAGGATGTGTTAAAGGCCTAACATAATCAAATCATGTACCATTTAATATCCTTTTTATAAATCATTTAGTCTATTCTAATTAAAATCACATACATTTTTCAATCTTTTGTAAATAATTCCATATCAATTACATAACCTTAAAAACAATGGGTACTCCATATTTTACTACTAATTCAAGACATTAAATATTAGGACATACATTAAATAACTAATAATTCAAACATAATTATTAGGACAGCCTACAAAACATGAACACAATCTGAATTAAAATGACGTAAACTTGGTTCTAACTTAAATTGATTCTAACCATCAATTAAGCAAAATAATTGCTATTACTCAATCAATTGTAGGCACATTCAAACATAATATAAGCATTATAAAATCAATAGAAATAAGTAAATTAAACAATTTCACAAGACTATCAGTTTTGGTAAATACTAGCTTAACTAGCTTGGTTTTGGCTTCAAGTGTAACTTACTTAATTTTTCAATCATACAAAAATATACTAAAACATGTAACCATCAAAGATACTACAAATTCATCATAAATAAGCTAGTAGTGGGCTTGCTACTTGCAACTTATGAATAACAATTATTTTGATTAATTAATGTAAATAATTAATTCACTTGGAATTAACTCCTTAATTCCAAAAACCTCACTATCCATGAAAACATCTAGCAAGTAATCATGGCAAACTAGTCTTGGGTGAAGTAACAAGTAAACCTATTTATGTTGCGAGTGCCATACATTTATGGTCATTCTGCCATCTAATCTTCCGTTTGAATCTAGGGTATGGATTATGAATCAAAACCCTAATTGATTCAATAACTATGATTCTATTTCAAGTTATAATAACTCTTAATGAATCAATATTTATCCTACCTTGGCCAAGGTCATCGAGTCATGAACTATGAAAATATATGAGATTTACTTATCACTAATGAGTGATAGACTCTATGTTGGTCAATCATAAACCTCCATGCACACCATCCAACATATCCCCTTTGTGATTGTCAAACAATCAGAAGATATATCAAAATATTATAGGGTATAGACAAGGCTATCATAGTGCCTCAAGTTCGAGGACTAACCATGTATTATCGCAACATGGAAATTATAATTTCAACAGAAAAACCTCTAACTAAGAATTTCATGGGGGCCAATTCTATGTACTTGTTCTCTAATAAGCACTCACATACATGCACTTGCGTGTCTATGCTAATGCTAATGGAATACGACATCCTAATCTTACGAGCATACATTATATACGCAAGTTTTATTAGGCTATTTGATGCCGCATCTCAAAAAGCCCTTGACCCAGAACTCATTTAAGACCAAAGCCTTGGAAACATATTTCATGATCAGCATTATATGTGTTACCATACCCCGTAGCTAATATGCCCTTTGGACATTATTTGATTGTCTAAGTGAAATCAAGATAAAGAAGCGCCTATAAGTTAATATATATCGAATAAGATTATTTTGTTCAAAAATATAAGAGCGACCATTAATTAGCACATCGAGAACTACTCTAACAATCTCCTACTTACCCTAGAGCCAATTACCCAATATCTTAGGCCCATCTTCTAAAGATATCTTTCAAATACTATTTGTGTTATAGGTCTGGTCAATGGATCTACTAAGGCTATTTTCTCCACTATTGAGTCACCTACACGAATGATTACTCCAATCATATGGTATCACCTCATATTGTGCTGGCATCTATGATGAAAGCTTGGCTCTTTTGCTTGCATAACAACCCTATTATTATCGTAGTAGACTTTTACTGGATTAACAATAGCTAGAACTACATCCAACCCATTAGAAGAGGTTCCTCACACAAACATGTTCCTTTGCAGCATCTCATGTGACAATATATTCATCCTTGATGGTGGAATCTGTAGTTATCTCAAGATTAGAACTCCTTCTAGCTAATCTCCATCATTTAGGATTAATATGATTCTATACACGGATCAAGTTATCTACTTTGGACTAAAAGCTAGATGTAATATCCTCACTTTAGTTCTCCTAACTGTATTCCAAGAAGACGTCTTTAATGCTTCACAAGCACTTAAAGACCTTATCTATGGCTTTTAATGATATAATCATGAAACTGACTATACCTGCTCGTGACACTCAGAGCATTCTTGATATCATGTCTATACATAGATTTGCATACTTAAAGTATGTTAGTCATGGTTCTTCAATTTCTCCAAGCTCTATGATCTGTCCATTTTCTATCCAATAGAAAACATATTTCTATAAGAAAGTCACACTCCTCAAAGCTAACACTTTAGGTTTAGTAAATTATAGAAGTGGTATCCAACGGATTTATATCCAACCTATCTCTCAGTAACCACTTTGCACAAGTAGGCCTCCTCATACCCATAGGTAGGGTATGAGGAGTTTTTCGTATATCATATCTAACATGATATTTTTGAGCATCGACTTTGGTGACTTTCTTCATAAGAATGTCATCGATTCTAGGGTATAATCCTAGAGTGAAAGAGAGAGCTCAGTGAAACTCAACAAGTACTCACCTTTTTGAGAATCATATTCTCTATTAGATAATCAAAGAACTCACTGCCTTAGTATTTATTTCCTCAATCATGTTGATAGATTTTAATACTTCTGTCGGTTTTTTTCTCTACTTTATATCCAGATTCTTGGAACTCTTCAAAGCATTTAGAGTAATGAATTAAAAATAGTTCGCTTGTGCATTAACATTTAGTAGACTACATACCATTCTTTTGGATCAAATCCAAAATGGTGCCTTGCTCTATTTGTCCCACAAATGGTGATTTGGTCATCCTACCCATAAGATAATGTCGCATCACATGCAAGTCCAAGAGTTCAAGCAAACAAGCCATCTTGTGAATTCTTTGTTCATGGATATGACCTCACCTAGCATATTATAATTATGTATAAGTATGATTATCTAAACTTATTTTGTTGATTTTGTTAGACGAAATTTTCATGGTAACATATATTAATTATTAAAGTATGAACATCAAGAGTCATATTACATTTTCATCTTTTGATTTTTCAATCAAAACTTTCTCTGATTTAACAGAAATCCTACTCTAAAGTCTTTCTCACTATAGGCAAATGATTATCACAAACCTAATTTTATTTAGAGATTAGCAGACCATTCTTCAACTGAGGAAGCAACCTTTGCTTCACTTCCAAGTTTAAGGATTTTCTCTTACACTCATTTTTCTTGTCACCCTCTACAACTCTTTGTAGAGATGGGATTATATTTGGTATCAAATACCCAAGAAGAATTGTTAACAATTGACTTCAATAAAATGTTTATTTGAATTAAAACTCTTTCTAACTCAAATATTTGAATCATAACTCTTTCTAATTCAAGATGTAAATTAGAACTCCTTCTAATTCATTTAAGCAAGTTGATACTTGCATTTTCTCTTTCTATGCCCCGTTTTACCATAATGGTAGCATGAACCTATCTTGCCCGGATAATCCTCTAGCTTGGCCTATTTTAAATTTTTGTTTCTATAGAGAACTCTTTCCCAATCCATCTCTTAGACCCTAAGCCTTTGAGTGGGTGAAATGAATAAACAAAATTGGTCTTTGAATACAAGAGTCTCATATAACTTCTTATAGGATATCCTTCTACAACTCTTTGTATAATGTGCAGTAGGAGGTGCTATCCATATCTTTTATGAAAAATGTTTCTACAACTATTTGCAGTTTTGCACATTTTAAACCTCTTAAAATTTTTAGAACAATTCTTTAATTTTAAGAGTAATTTGGAAATATTTGGAGCTTAGCATTATTTAGTGTCGTCTAGAAAAATCAAGTGGATATAGTAGTGATAATTGTTATCCTAAGTGAGATAGAAAATCAAGCATCTATTCGAAAATATATTCATTTAACAAGGTCTTTAATTATAAATATCTCCCACTATTTTTCTTGAATTCCATCACCCCTAAAGGGAATTCGGAAAATCATATTTCTAGGTGGGCTTGAGGTCTAATTAGTATATCATATACCACAATTTTATGAACCCATATAATACACTAAAAGGTAGTTAACTCTTTAATGATTATATATTTGTACAACCCCCAAGATATTTTATCTCACCTCTTCCTATATGCCTAATTTTATTAGCTTATATGGTACTAAGTGTCAAGCAACACCCATCAAACATCATTGTAGATGGAGCATCAAAATGTTCCATGACCCATGGCCAACGCAATGATGAGTCTATTCCACAGGTATCACTATGCTTAGTAGAGATCACAGCTTCCCAACACATGACCACCCCACGACTCATGGTTGATGATCTAGTGTGGTAGCATCGTCATGTCTCTACCTTTGATGGTAGGCATGGATCGATGGGTTCTATCTAACTTGTTCATAATTACTTGAAATTGAATTTTAAAATTCTTTACTTAATTTCATAAATTAAGTGGGGTTTTATTTTATCCAATACCTCATCAATTTTTTGTTTGGTTATTTCATGCATATCAATTCATTTCATAGCAAGCATATCACATGAAAGCATTAAATAATTCCTAGCATGTATTTAATAAATACTATAAATTAGGGATGATCATCATATGCCCACCTATGCAACTCGTTTGAGCCAAAAATGGGTCTAGGTCAAAGTATAAAATAGTATAAAAAGTCTATCCATTACATAATATTATATCCCATACATACACGGGCCTTGAGCTTCTTGGTCCTTCTCCTTTGTCCTCTAATTATAAAGTAAAACAAAAAATCTCACCTCTTTTTATACACTTATTGCATAAATATAAAAACAATACAATGATTCAATAAGAGGCTTGCAAGCCCCAGTATAAAACCCAAAGAAAATAAATACACCAATCACATTGGTCAATGGCCCTATGACAATCCCATAAACATACATGCTAAAACATTAATCACATTAATTTAAAGCATATAAATTTACTAATACTTTAATATTGCAAAATTTCAAACATTGGAATAATTATGATTTTTGGAGAAAAATCATTCTTCTACAATTAAAATTAACATTTAATTAAAATTGAGAATCTTATTTTATAAAAAATACACAAACCCACACTACCAGGTAGTGTAATGCCCAAGCTTCACACTACTCACTTGGCCAATATGATTCATGCATTACGTGCTAGTTTTATATGCTACTTGCATTTATATTACATTGCATAATTCATTTCATTTTATACGACATTCTTGAATATTAAACTTAATTCTGAAGCTCTCGCACTGTATTAGTTATTGAATTTTCTAATCTAAGTGGTTGTTTTTATATTGAGATAAGAATAAATTTAGGTATCAATATAGTAAGTAGTGCTAGGTTATACATGGTAACCTTAGGAGTGCGAAAGGTGTCACTAAAAAGTTTATATTAAGTGAGTCAGTTCGATCAAAAATTTCAATATTATCTGTATATTTAAATCATATATTTGGGACAACCAGATATAAAATACTATAATTTAAATTTTATATAAAGGGGTTCATAGGTTTGTAACACTATCAGAGCACAAACTTATCAATCGGGCAAGAATCAGTGATTTATTAGGTGAAGAACCTAATGAACAGACATAGGAATTACCTACGAAAATAAATGGTGACTAAGATAGGTGGAAACCAAATAAAACTAGGTGATACATACAAGATTAGGACTGCAAGATAAGGGATAAAATAATATTTTACCACTATATGCCACCTCAAGCTTATACCACCTCATGCTTAGACTTTTCAAGCTAGCACCTCAAGCTATTCTTCACTCTTAAGCTAAATGTCACGACTTGAACCTTTTTATGTACATTTCAGCTTCCAAAGACATAGAAAAATCTCTCTAAATAGGTCCTAAGTGATTCCAACTGAAAAAGAAGGCAAAACAAGTAAAGGGGGAGATAAATAAACAAGTTAAAGTAAAAAACTGTGCAAGGTGAGCTTAACCTAGGGGTTTGGCCTTAGTTTTCACATTATTTTGTTATTTTATAGCTTATTAAGCATTGAATATTATTTATAAATATGTTAGGATGTTATTAGATAGGCGTTGGTGCACAAAGAAAGGGTTTTTGGTTGCAAACACATGATAGAAAATACTTGTACCAGAAACTGTCACCTTGCTATCTTCTTGTGTTTTAGACTTCAAAAGTGTATGGTATGTTGAATAAAACCCATAAGTATCATCATATAAATGTTCATATATGAGTTAAGAGTGTTGGAATAAATTTTTATTTGTTAGAAATTGAAATAGGCATGATATTGAAGAAACACTAAAAACTACCAAAGTAAGAAAATCTGTTTTGGTATGCTATGAAGGGGACCTAGACCCATGCGTTTTAGCAACTTTATGGCACGGTTATATTATTATACATGTTAGATAATTTTGGTAAAAAATTTAGAGTGATTAAATATGCCTAAGGATGTCAAAATGTCTATGAAACCTAATGTGGCAGTAAGAAAATTAGAAAGTGGAAATCTGTCCCATTTTACTTGTTAACATGTTTCAGCGTATCAATGGTGTAATTGATTTTATTATCTAAGGACTTGTTATAAGAGTTATAGCACATCAATTAGATAATCTTACCACACATTAAGATGGGAAATTAAGGTACTTAGGATATTTCATGGAGTTTTAGCTTCTAAGTTGCAATGTTTGATTATTACCTAATTAATTTAAGATTCAAGGTGTTTGTATGTTATTAGGAATAACAAAATTTCCAATTAACGATTTTGATTCATATAATATATTTTTACAGTTTATTCCACCCCTAAGGTTGGGGACGGATACTAATTAACCTATACACGAACCAGTATAAGGTAAGTAAATATCAATTTGCAACTACAGTACATGAACATAGTATTTCTTAGAATATATATACTATTTGTGATGTGATGTTTGAAGAGGTGTAATAACAATTATATTAAGTATCATTTGATGCATATGATGCGTGAGAATGATGAGATAAAATATTTGTTGTTGCATTGAGCCTACTATTCATTAGCATTTGCACGTGCAAGCATAATACATGAACATTATTGAGATCTTTCATGCACATTATGATTTTTAAAACAAAAATGTTTGTTGGCCACTACTAGTGTACTGAGGCATGCAAGGTGTGCTTATGTGATATTTTGGGTTCCACAGGTGGAATGACTTCCCAAAGGATCGTAGGGGCAGACATGAGGTGGACCTCTAGCGGTTACGAGAGGATGGTCCACTTGACTGTATCTTTATTAAGATTGAAGTTGTGGGTGGGATGACTTCTCGAAGGATCAAAGGGGCAGACATGAGGTGGACCTCTAATGGTCACGAGGGTATGTAGGACAAGAACCCAGTGAAAGAAAATAATTTTGAATAAAATATTTTGATTCATGAGAATGCATTCTTAGCAAGATATCTTGAAAATCTTTTGCATGTGTTCCACATCATTTTTAGCATGCACAATTTTTACTTACTGGGTGTTAGCTCATGTAGTTTATGCATTGTAGGTAAGCATGGTGATATTTGAGACTCTTTAGCTTATTGGGCTGATTGTTGGAACTTTTATGGGTTTCTGAGGACTATTGTACATGGATGATGATTATTGGGCTATTTTTGTTCAGTTATTTTGATTTTTGGAATTACTGTATTATATATCTTGGGACTTGGACTGTATTTTACTTTTGAAACTTTGTTGTATATAAGTTTGTAAATAGAGTGGTTGTTGTAAGTATTGTGCTTTCATATAAATGGTCATATTTCTGCATATATATATATATAGTGCTATGTGTAAAAATAGTGTATCTGCTAATAAAGTGTTAAAAGGAGAAAAAAGAAATTTACATGTATACAAATAGGTTCTATTAGGTTGAATTGTACTATATATGTAGTTATTGGGCAAAGGGTGTTATAGAGTGGTATCAGAGCCCAATTTATGGTCCTATAGACTATCCATGTACATGAACTTGGAACTTGTGGAGCATAACCATGTCAGTAAGTTTTATTTTATTGTATAATGTATTATATGTCTCATGAATTATATTGGCTATATGTTATTGGATCTGTTACAAAATAGTATTACATCTATGGTGAGAACAATGTGTGAAAGCAGTAGTGGGGTTAGAACCTAAGGAGATGAGACATCTATTCCAAATAATGATCACGATACTATAATTAGTTAATTGATAGATCTTTTTTAGCGATAATCACAATAAATCCAACAACTCATCCATTAGGGGGATATAGGTAGACAACCGAAGGGTGAATGAATCAGTCACAACCTCATGCAGAACAGGGGTAGATAGTTGAAGAAATATTCAGAAAACTAAACCCACCAACATTAGATCCCACAGCTGCAGAAGACTGGTTGAGAACTCTAGAGAATATATTTCTTTATAATAGAGTTTCAGAAGAAGAGAAAGTAAAGTGTGCATCTTTTATGCTTTGAGGAAGTGCTAGACACTGGTGGGACATAATAAGGAGCATAGAAGATACGACTACGATGACCTGGGATAGATTTAAAGAGTTATATCAAAATAAATATTTCACGACTCCAGTTCGTGCAATGAAAATAAATGAATTTATACAGTTGCGGCAGGGAACTATGACAGTTGGGGGGTATATTCGCAAGTTTGAATAATTGTCCAAATTTGCCACAATATTGTCAGCAATAATGCATTGGAGTTTGAAAGATTCTTTGAAGGCTTGAGACTAGAGTTATGTAGGGATGTAAATAAGGCAGGAGTTTAAGGAGTAACATATTCGCAGGTTGCTGAAAGAACATTTGTTATTGAACAAGCTGAACTAAGAATTACTCGTGCTCAGGAAACTCGATACCAATTCAAGAAAGAACAGAGGCAGAAATGGGTTATAGATGAGAAAATGAGACATTTTCAAGCTCAAAGTAAAAAATCTAACTTCCAACCAAGACAAGGACAACAGTAGTGGGATCAAAATAAGCGCCAAAGGGTAGATCAAAGTAAAGTACCAATGTTATAATCTACATACCTAAATGCGGTAGCCAGCATAGTGGAGCATGCCTAGCAAATTTTAGAACATGCTATATGTGTGGAAAAGTTAAACATATTTCTAGAGTATGCCCAATAGATTCAAATCCTGCAAGATAAAAGAAAGTGTCGCCAAAGTTTTCACCATCACCAGAGCAGATGCAAAGGCAAACCCATCTGTGGTAATAAATAAAATTTCTATCTCTGGTACTCCAATATTCGTATTATTTGATTCTAGAGCTACAAATTCATTTGCATCTATTGATTATGTGAAGAGGCTGGGTAGGGTACTTGATATAACTGAGGTTGGTTATAATGTAATGATTCCCTCTGAAGATTCAAAACAAACCAACCAAATTTTAAGAGCCTATGCGATCCCCATTGAAGATATAGAACTATATGTTGATCTGATTGTATTGACCACAAATGACTATGATATCATTTTGGGTATATATTGGTTGTCAAAGTACGGCGCTACTATAGAATTCTAGAAAAGACAATGACATTTCAACCTTCTGGAGAAGAATCTTTCACTTTTATTGGGATCGTGGCAAGATTTAAATTTCCAATAATATCAGCATTGAAAACATAAAGATTATTAGATAGTGGCTGTGAAGGGTATTTGGTAAGTGTCATGAATATAGAAGAACAACATTCTCCAACCCTCAGTGAAGTGCTAGTAGTTCACGAATACCCTAAAGTGTTTCCAGATGATCTCCCTAAGCTACCACCCTACCGTGAGATAGAGTTTGTTATTGACCTATATCCAGGATCTTCAATCTCTAAAGCACCGTATAGAATGGCTCCATCTGAGTTGAAAATTGAAGATATAATTGCAGGAGCTGCTAGATAAAGGTTTTATCAGACCTAACTTTTCATCGTGGGGTGCACTAGTTCTATTTGTACATAAGAAGGATGGTACAATGAGATTGTGTATTGACTACTGAGAATTAAACAAAGTCACAATCAAGAATAAATATCCTCTACCTAGGATTGATGATTTATTTAATTAGCTTGAGGGTGTAACTATATTTTCAAAAATTGATTTGCAATCCAGGTACCATCAATTAAAAATAAAAGAAGCTAACATCCCCAAGACATCATTTAGTATGAGAACACTATGAGTTTCTGGTAATGCCATTTGGGTTGACTAATGTTCCAGCAGCCTTTATGGATTTGATGAACCAGGTATTTAAAGACTTTCTTGATAAATTTGTTATCGTATTTATTGATGATATTCTAATTTATTCTTGTACTAAAGAAGAGCATGCAAATATTTGAGAAGGGTATTAAAAGTTCTGAAGAAGAAATAGTTGTATGCTAAATTTTAGAAATGTGATTTCGAGTTGGACCGACTAGTACTTTTGTGACATGTCATATCAGGAGCAAGAATATCAGTAGATCCAAGTAAAATTAAAGCTATTAATAACTGGTTAAACCTACCAATCCTTTAGAAGTACGTATTTTTCTGGGTTTAGTTGGATATTATCACAGATTTGTGGAAGGATTTTCTAATATTGCTTCTGCCCTGACTCAGCTAACTAGAAAAGGGGTAACATTTAAATAGACAGATGCCTATGAAAAAAGTTTTCAAGAACTGAAGAAAAGATTGATATTAGCACTAATCCTTTCGATCCTATCAGGTATTGGAGGTTTTGTGGTTTATAATGATGCTTCGAAAAATGGGTTGGGCTGTATATTGATGTAAAATGGTCAAGTAATTGCATATGCATCTAGGCAAGTTAAGGAGTACAAAAAGAATTACCCCACACATGATTTAGAGCTTGCTGTAGCGGTATTTGCACTTAAAGGTGTGAGATATATACTGATCACAAGAGTTTAAAGTACTTCTTTACACATAAAGAGTTAAATATGCGACAATGAACATGATTAGAGTTGGTGAAAGACGATAACTGTGTCATCAATTATCACCCAGGAATGGCTAATGTTGTAACTCACGTATTGAGCAAAAAATCAACACAAAATACGGCAGCAATAGTTTTGATTTAGAAACCAAAATTAATTGATTTACAAAAAATGAATTTGGAGATTATACAACAAGGATCAATGGAGGTGAAATTGGCATCTTTGATACTTCAACCTACTTTGATTGATAAAATCCAATAAAGACAACAAGTTGATGAATATTTTGCCAAAGTGAAGAAGGATATCGCTAAAAAAATGTCTACTGATTTTAAGATGTCCTAGAATAATGTTTAGCAATTCAGAGGACGATTGTGTGTGCCTGATATGAACAATATTCGAAGGATATTCTAGCAGAAGCTCATTCAACACTATATTCAGTACATCCAAGAGCTACTAAGATATATAGAGATTTGAAAATGTATTATTGGTGGCCAGGTATGAAAAGAGATATTGCACAGTATGTAGAACAATGTTTAACATGTCAATAGATAAAGGCAGGACATCAAAGACCAGTAGGAACTTTGCAACCTTTACTCACTCTAGAGTGGAAATGGAAAAGAATTACTATAGATTTTGTAACACTTTTGCCTAAGACTATTAAGGGCTATGATGTTATTTGGGTTATTGTTGATAGGTTGACTGTAATACCCAATCCTCACACTACTCACTTAACCAATGTGATTCATGCATTACATGCTACTTATATGCTAATTTGTATTAATATTTAGATGTTATCTTACATAACATTCTTAATCATTAGACCTCTAATGCTATCACATGATATTAGTGGTTGAGATCTTATAACCTAATTAAGAAATTCAATATTTAGATAAGAGAAAGAATAGATTAGTCAATCTATTGGATATTCATAGGTTATATGTTATAATTTTAGAAGTAATTAAAAATATTACTAGTAAGTTAATATGTTTCGATGCACCTAGATCAAGGTGTTTTAAAGGTATACATCTAGAAACTAATAATTCTTAGGATATTAAACATGATATAATTTGATTTAAGTGTCATATTTTAAGGTTCATATGTGCATATAATTTTAGAAATAAAAACTAGACAATCTATTTAAGAATTGTATGTCAATCGATTTAAACATCGAATGAACGATTAAGAAATAAGGGTAGAATTTATTATTCGATCATACGAAAATTAAAATAAGTTGTACATTAAGAAATAAATACTGATAAACACCAGATTAGAACTGTATAAGTTGTGTATAATATCATATTTAAACTATGATTTAACACCTCAAACTTTTTCACCTCATGCTTTCTTATTAAGCTTAAGATAACACCTCAAACCCTTCACACTTAAGCCACGACCAAAACCTCATTTCAACTATTTTCAGCTTCCAATATCCAGTTGTTGATAGCTTTAACTTTACTTAGATCTACTGATATTCCCGCTCCTGATATAATATGTTCTAGGAATACAACGCGATCCAACCAGAACTCGTATTTCTTGAATTTGGCATATAACTGCTTTACTTTCAGGATCTCCAGTACTAGTCTCAAATGTGCAGCATGCTCTTCTTTAGTTCTGGAGTAAACTAGAATGTCATCGATGAACACGATAACAAATTTATCCAGGAACTCCTTAAACACTCTATTCATTAGATCCATGAATGCTGCTGGAGCATTTGTTAATCCTAATGGCATCACCAAAAATTTATAGTGCCCATATCTTATACTAAATGTCATCTTAGGGATATCCTCTTCCTTTATTTTCAGTTAATAGTACCCAGAGCATAAGTCAATTTTCAAAAATATTGTGGCACGCTGAAGCTGGTCAAATAAATCATCGATTCTAGGTATCGTATTCTTAATTATGACTCTGTTTAACTTTCGATAATCGATGCACAATCTCATGGTGCCATCCTTCTTACGTACAAACAAAAGCGATGCTCCCCAAGGTGAAAAGCTCAGTTTGAAGAATCCCTTGTCCAATAACTCCTGCAATTGTACTTTCAATTCTTTCAACTCCAAGGGAGCCATTCTGTAGAGAGTTTTAGAAATTGGAGATGTTCCTGGTTGTATGTTAATAACAAACTTCATGATCTGGTGGCAATTCTGGAAGATCATTTGGGAATACTTGGTGGGTGTTGTTCTTCAATGCTCATGACACTTACTAAGTATCCTTCGCAACTACAATCGACCAATCGCTGCACTTTCACTGCTGAAATCATAGGGAATTTGAAATTCTTCACAATATTGGCAAATATGAAAGACTATTTTCCAGAAAGTTGAAATGTGACTGTTTTTTCCCTACAGTCGATAATAGTCCTATACTTTGACAGCTAATCCATGCCCAAAATGACATCATAATCATTCATATCTAACACAATCAGATCAATATATAATTCGAAACCTTCAATTTGTATAGCACAAGCTCTCAAAATCCAAGGGGACTGTTACACTATAACTGATTTCTGCTACATCTGATATTCTACCCAGCCTTTTCACGTACTCAGTGGATTCAAATAAATGGGTGGCTCTAGAATCAAATAACACAAGTTTTGGAACACTAAAAATGTAAAGTTTACCTGTCACCACCAATGGATTTGCCTCTGCATCTACCCTGGTCATGGTGAACACCCTGACTGGTACATTCCTTTGGCCGGTGTGATTTTACTTACTTGAGAAAAACTTAGCAATATGTCCTAGCATTCCGCAGAGTGTTGGAATGAATTTTGATAGGTTAGAAATTGAAATAGAGCATGATATTGGAGAAACACTCAAACTGCCAAAGTAGCAAAATCTATTTTGGTGTGCTATGAAGGAGACTGAATTAAAGGAGATAATCTATAAGTTTTAGCAATTTTATATCATGGTTATATGTTTTTATATGTTATCTAAGTGTGGTAAAAATTTAGAGTGAATAAATATGCCTAAGGATGCTAAAATAACTATGAAACTTAATGTGACAGCAAGGAAAATATAAGATAGAAATCTATTCCATTTTACTTCTTGGCATGTTTCAACATATCTATGGTAAAATTAATATTTAGCATTTAGAGAACTGTTATAAGAATTATAACATATCAATTATTTATCATACATTTAAGATGAGAAATCAAGGTACTTAGAAAATTGTATTAGGTTTTAGTTCCTAAGTAGTAAAGTTTGATTTTTACATAGTTAAATTGAAATTCAAGGTCCTTGTATAGGATTAAGCATAATGAACTTGTTGATTGAGGATATTGATTGATATCTTATATTTTTATAGATTATTCACACTTAAGGTTAGGGAGTAACACCTAAGAAACTAAGAAGTAAGATACGATCGATTAAAGGTAAGTGAAAATCCATTTGCAACTACAATGCATGGACATAGTATTTCTTGCTTTATCTTTATTAAATGTGATCCTTGTGCCTTGATGAGTGTATTATGAGTATTATAAATATCTTATAGTGTATACGTTACTTGGATGATGGGATATGGGATCCGTTGTGTCATTGAACATGCCATTCATCAGCATTTACACATACATGCATAACACGTGCTCACAATTGAGGTTTTGCATGCATGACAATATTTTCAAAAACAAAATATTTTGGTTGGCCACTAATAGTGAACCGAGGCATGCGAGGCATGCTTATGTGATATTTTGGAGTGCTGCGAGTGTTACTTCTTAGAGGATCATAAGGGTTGACATGAGGTGTGCCTCTAGTGGTCACGAGAGGGTGGACTATTTAACTATGCCCTTATTAACTCCGCAAGTAGAAAGACTTATGGAGGATCACAAGAGAAGACAGGGGGTGGACTTTTGGTGCTCCAGGAGATGGCCCCTGGACTGAGTTAATTTGTTTATAGCCATGTGATTATCGATATTGTTTAGAACTCTATCCGGTGCATAGTAGGTAAGCCAAGGACCCAGTGATGTAAAATGATTTTGAATGAACTGTTTTGGTTTAGGAGCTCGCATTCCTAGTATGATTTCATAGAGATGCAATGCATATATGTTAGATTATCACTTCAGCATGCAAGATTTTCACTTACTAAGCATTAGCTTATGTAGTTCATGTGTTGTAGTGACCTTATCCTGTATATCACTTTCAAGGCTCTATTGTAAATGAATCTGAGTTTTGTGATGATTTTGATAGACCTTTTTATCGTTCAAATAACTATGTATCTATATACATTATTACAAGATGTTAAAGTACTTTACTTTATCAGTGTTATGTCAAACTAACTAACTAGAATAAAAAGTTACACATACGTATACATGCACAAATTATGTTGCACGGGTTGTCTATATATATATGTATCTATATATATGTGTGTACATATCTTTTGGGAGTTGTGACATTGACCAATGCTCATTTTCTTCCCATTTGTTCTACTTATTCTATGGATCATTATACCCAGATATATTTACAAGAAGTGGTCAGACTTCATAATGTTCCACTATCTATTATTTCTGACAAAGACTCGAGATTTTTTTCTACCTTCTGGAGGAGTCTGTATAAGGCATTAAGGACACAACTATCTTTCAGTACTGCATATCATCCTTAGACTGATGGACAATCTGAACAAATACTACAGACCTTGGAAGATATGCTCATAGCTTGTGCATTAGACTTTTAAGGTCAATAGAGCAAATTTCTACCTTTGGTTGAATTTTTTTATAACAACAACTATCAAGACACTATTGGAATGGCTCCCTATGAAGCGTTATATGAAAAAAATAAAGGTTTCTAGTTTACTGGAATGAGGTTGGTGAAAAGAAGTTGTTAGGCCTAGATATGATTCATGAAATGACAGAATTTTTGTCACAAATTAGGGAAAGAATGAAAACCGCCCAGAGTCGATAGAAAAGCTATGCAGACTAAAGAAGAAGGGCACTGGAGTTTGCAGTAGGAGATCAAATATTTCTAAAGGTGGCTCCAATAAAAAGGATTATACGGTTTGGGAAGAAAGGAAAGTTCAGTCCTAGATATATCGTCCATTCCTAGTAAGTGAAAGAATTAGTAATGTTGCCTACAAAGTCAACCTACCTGCATCAATGTGTTAAGTACATAATGTATTTCATGTACCGATGTTGAGGAAATATGTTGCAAGACCATTTAACATTCTGAAGAACGAACTAGTCGAGTTGAAAGCCAATTTGATCAATGAAGAAAGACCCACAGAGATTCTACTACGAGAACTAAAGTAACTCATAAATAATAAAATTCCATTAGTTAAAGTGCTATGGATGAATCAGACAATAGAAGAAGGTACATGGGAAAGAGAGGATGAAATGAAAGCTAAGTATACAGAACTATTTTAGTAAGTAAAATTTCGGGGATGATTTTTTTATAAAGAGAGGAGGATGTAATACCCAAGCCTTACACTACTCACTTGGCCAATATGATTCATGCATTACATTCTAATTTTATATGCTACTTGCATTTATATTGACATTGCATAATTCATTTCATTTTATACGACATTCTTGAATATTAAACTTAATTATGTATCTCTCTCATGGTATTAGTTATTAAATTTCCTAATCTAAGTGGTTGATTTTATATTTAGATAAGAATAAATTTAGGTATCAATTTAGTAAATAGAGCTAGGTTTACACATGGTAAACTTACAAGTGCGAAAGGTGTCATCAAAAAGTGTAAAGGAAATGAGTCGGTTCGATCAAGAATCTCAATATTATATGTATATTTAAATCATATACTTGGGACAACTAGACATACAATGCTATAATTTAAATTTTATATAACTGGGTTCATAGATTTGTAACACTATTGGAGCACAAAGTTATCAATCGGGCAAGAATCGGTGATTTATCAAGTGAATAACCTAATGAACGGATATAGAAATTACCTATGGAAATGAATGGTAACTAAGATAGGTGGAAACCAAATAAAAATAGGTGAGACATACAAGATTAGGGCTTCAAGATAAGGGAGAAAATCAGGTTTTACCACTGCATGCCACCTCAAGCTTATACCATCTCATGCTTTGACTTTTCAACCTAACACCTCAAGCTATTCTTCACTCATAATCTAACAGCCACGACTTGAACCTTTTTCTGCACTATTTTAGCTTCAAATACATAGAAAAATATCTCTAAATAGGTCCTAAGTGATTCCAACTGAAAAAGGAGGCAAAACAAGCAAAGGGGAAGAGAAATAAACAAGTTCAAGTAGAAAGTTGTGCAAGGTGAGCTTAACCTACGGGTTTGGCCTTATTTTTTAGATTCTTTTGAGGTTTTATGGATTATTAAGTTTGTAATATTATTTATAAATATTTTAGGATGTTATTAGATAGGCTTTGATGCACAAAGAAAGGATTTTTGGTTGCAAACACTTGATAAAAAACACGTGTGCCAGAAATTATCACCTTACTGTCTTCTTGTGTTTTATACTTCAAAAGTATATGGTATGTTGAATAAAACCTATAATTATTATCATATACATGTTCATATATGATTTAAGAGTATTGGAATAAATTTTTATTGGTTAGAAATTGAAATAGGACATGATATTAAACAAACACTCAAAACTGCCAAAGTAAGAAAATCTGTTTTGGTGTGCTATGAAGGGGACTAAATTAGGGGACCTAGACCAGTGAGTTTGGCAACTTTATGGCACGGTTATATTTTTATACATGTTATCTAAGTTTGGTAAAAAGTTGAGAGTGAATAACTATGCCTAAGGATGTCAAAATGTCTATGAAACCTAATGTGGCAGCAAGGAAATTAGAAGGTGGAAATCTGTCCCATTTTACTTGTTAACATTTTTCAACATATCTATGGTGTAATTGATTTTTATTATTTAGGGACTTGTTATAAGAGTTATAGCACATAAATTAGGTGATCTTAGCACACATTAAGATGGAAAATTAAGGTACTTAGGATATTTCATAAAGTTTTAGCTTCTAAGTTGCAATGTTTGATTATTACCTAGTTAATTTAAGATTCAAGGTATATGTATGATATTAGGAGTAGTAAGACTGCCAATTAAGGATTTTGATTCATATAATACATTTTTATAGATTATTCGGCACCTAAGGTTGGGGAGGAATACTAATTAACCTAGACATGAACTAGTGTAAGGTAAGTAAAAATTCATTTGCAACTACAGTGCATGAACATAGTATTTCTTGGAATATCTATACTATTTGTGATGTGATGTTTGAAAAGGTGTAATAACAAGTATATTAAGTATCATTTGATGCACATGATGCATGAGAATGATGAGATAAAATATTTGTTGTTGCATTGAGCCTGCCATTCATTAGCATTTGCACGTGCATACATAATACATGAACATTGTTGAGATCTTGCATGCACATTATGATTTTTAGAATGAAAATATTTTGTTGGTCATTAATTGGTACGTCGGACACTACTCTAACACATAGACATTCATCCAAATCTATAATAAGCACTGATGCGAATAACCGGCTACCATTGTTGTCCAGTGGTTTAAGGTTAGGGGGTAGAGGTTTAAGGTTTGGAAGGGGAGAAAAGTTTGAGAGAGAAGGGGTTGTCATTTCTTCTAAAATCTGTTGTAGTTAGTATTAGGTTGAAAATAGGGAATCTAGGGTTGGGAAGTATTTTTTATGAGAAAATAAGAGGATAAAATTTGTCATTTCTAATGAGATTGACTCGAACAAACATTATAAATATTTTTGAAATAATAAAAAATTAAAAAACTCCCACTAAAAAAAATAAACAAACGAGCCTAACCTTCCATACCACAAGAAGCTATTTCGAGTTTAGTAAGGGCTATCAAAACGCACCTTTATAGGAGTAAATTCAATAACTTAGGTATCAATGTCACTATTGTTGAACTGTTACCTTTGTGCTACGTAACTTTTACTCGTAAGGCTGGCCACATTGTTCACTTACATGACAAATATTTCAGCATCATTCAAATAATTTGTGTTATATGATTCAACCACAATTCATTTAGCAATTGATATTTCAAGAAATTAAAAGAGCAGTTTACATTCCTGATGCTAGACTATTACTCATAACTGAACGTTGTCAAGCTGCCAGGTCTTATAAGGTAAAAGCATAGTAGTTACTTGTAGCCAAAATTATATTTTTGCTCTTACAAATTGGCTCATTTTTAACTTCGAACCTTTATATAATCAATAGTAATTCGAGTCCATTATCTTTTAACTTAATCGCAATTTAAGTTCTTTTACCAATTTTCAAATTTTGATTGGAAAGTTAAAATTTTGGAATTTTTTTTTTTTATTTAAAGGAAAATTGATAATGTGGTAATGACAAGATGGTGTCATGACGATCAATTAGACAAAAAAATATACTTATATGAATATACATAATACTTGCTGGTAGTGGGGGTTCAAACTTACGCCAACCAAAGATAAAAAAGTTTCTTCCTACATCTTTCATGACTTAAACCACCAACAATGTGTGTAATTGTGCTTGTAAATTTTAAATTAACAAAATTAAGGGTGGTCATCATTTTCTTGTCTTATTGACTTCAAATCCCATACTTACATACTTTATACATGAATAATTTATTTTTAAATATTTTATATATAATATATATTAATATTTATTAAAAAATTTAAAAAAACAACTATGAATACAACCTATAGTATATTTGGTGTAGTCATAAACAAATATTCATATTTAAAAATTATATAAGTATATTAAATATGTATAAAAGTTTATTATACGTTAAATATTTGTAAATAAACAATTATGTATAAAATGTGTAAGTATTAGTTTGCAACGCAATAGAAAAAGAAGATGAAGTTGATCCGTGATTTTGTTTTCTTTAAAACTTGTAAGCACAATTACCCAGAAGTTAATGCTCCAAGTAGTGTCAGAAGTAGGATGATTTTTTCTGGCCATGGTTGGTGTAGTTTCGAATCATGTCGGCAAGTTTTATATAATTTATATTTGTCTAGCTGACCGCCAAGACTTGATGGTGTCATCACCACCACATCATTAGATTTCCTCCAAATCAAAAAACAAATCCTAAATTCTAAACTTTTTGGCGAAATTTTCTATATTTCCAGCTAAAAAGATTTATATTACTAATGGGATAAAAGATAATGGATCAAAACTATTAATCGAATACATAAAGGTTGAAAGTTAAAAATAAGTCAATTTAAAGGATCACTAATGCAATTTTACTATTTGTTGCATGATTTAAATTTGATAGGAGCTAGGTATAATTTTATGCTACATTATAAAAGATAAAAGAATTGTTGAATTGAAAGTGGCTATTTATAAATCTGAAAACAAATATGATAACCTGGTGTAAATATTATATGTTATAGACTGATGAAATACATAATATAAATAGGGTTAGAATCCTCAATTAGTTCCCTAGAAATCTGCCTATACTATCTTATGTTCAATCTCAATGATCTGTACACACCTATAAAATCTTTTATATAAGGAAATAACATCAATTGGCTATCTTTACAAAATCTTTGGCAATCTCAATACTCCCCATCAAGTTGGTGCATAGATGTAACACCCAATACTTAACAACTATAAATAAAGTATAATTTGACATGATAGAACCTGTGTGCATGCATGGAATTTTTTTTTGTGTAACACTTTAAAAAAGGATAAATCACTTTTTACACAACAACCCTATTTAAAATACTTTATCACATATGTCCTATATATAGCAAGATCAATATTTATATAAAAGCACAACACCCACAACGACCACAATATTTATATATTTTTTTACAATAAAGTTTTAAAAGCAAAATATAATACAACAAACTCAAAATATAACAAGCCAACAAAATATCCCAACAGATCGCCATCCATGTACACACTCCCTTAGACACCTGCAGGAGCTCTAACAGCCCTCCAGCCAACAAAAGATGCTTAAAGCATCGTCATGCTCACCTACAATACATAAACTATATGAGCAAACGTTTAGCAGGTAAAGATTATGCATGTCAAATAATAATTAACAATATCAAGTCATACATCTCAAAATGTTATGCCTATAATGCAGTTCCATGCATCAAAATGTTTCTGTCAAAGTCATTTCTTTCTTAGGCCCCTGATCAATGCTCGAATAGGATGCATGCACATGCCAATGCCCATGTATGTATGCTCAATAGACATTAATGACAATAATGTGTGCCCTATACTATACACATATGATCTATGATATTACATATAAATCACCCATTTACTATGTCTATGTATTGTAGTTGCAAATGAATTTTACTCAACTTTCACTTGGTTGGTGGCTTAGTCTAGATTTTTTTAGTATTCCTCTCCAACCTTAGATATAGAATAGCCTATAATATTACCCAACATCAAGCACCATTCCCAATTTGGCAAGTTAAAAGCACAAAATCTCATACTAAGACCTTAAACATCAAGCTATCTAGGTAACAATCAAGCTTTCACAAACTAGAACCCAATATAATCCTTCAAATACCTTAATTTCTCATCTTAAATACATGTAAATATCATGTAATTGAAGTATTATCACTCTAATAGAATGTACCTAATTGTTAGAACTCAATAGCAACATGTTTAGGTTGAAACATACTAAGTTATTAAATGGGACATATTTTCACCTTTTAATTTCCTTGCTGCCACATTAGGTTTCATAAACATTTTGCAATCTTTAGAAATATTTATTCACTCTAAAATTTTTATATATAACCATTCATAAAGTTTCCAAAACACATGGGTCTAGGTCCTCTAATTCAGTCCCCTTCACAGCACACAAAAACAGATATTCTTACTTTGATAGTTTTGTGTGTTTCTTCAATATCATGCCCAATTTCAATTTCTAACCAATGAAAATTTATTCCAATACTCTTAACCCATATATAAATATTTATATGATGATAATTACAGGTTTTATTCAACATACCATACACTTTCGAAGCATAAAACACAAGAATACAACAAGGTGATAGTTTCTAGCATAAGTGTTTTCTATCAAGTATTTAAAACAAAAACCCTTTCTTTGTGCATCAACACCTATCTAATAACATATTAACACATTTATAAATAATATTCAAAGCTTAATAAGCTAATAAAACTCAAAATAAATCTAAAATTCATGCCAAACCCGTAGGTTAAGCTAACCTTACACAGTTTTCTACTTGAACTTGATTATTTCTCCTTCCCTTTGCTTGTTTTGCCTCCTTTTTTGGTTGGAATCACTTATGACCTATTTAGAGAGATTTTTATATGTATTTAGAAGCTTAAATGGTGCAAAAGAAGGTTGAAGTCATGGCTGTTAGCTTAAGAGTGAAGAATAGGTTGAGGTGCTAGCTTGATAAGTCTAAGCATGAGGTGGCATAAGCTTGAGGTGGCATGTAATGGTATAATCTAATTTTCTCCCTTATCTTTCATCCCTAATCTTGTGTGTTTCAGATATTCTTATTTGGTGTCAACCTATCTTAGTCACCATTCATTCCCTTAGCTAATTTCTATGTCCGTTCATTAGGTTCTTCAGCCGAAAAATTATTGGTTCTTGCCCAATTTGTGCACCGATATTGTTACAAACCGATGAAGCTAGTTAAATAACATTTAAATTATAGTATTGTATGTCTATTTGTCCCAAGTATATGATTTAAATATACATATAATATTAAAATTCAAGATTCAACCGACTCACTTTCTATAAACTTTTTAGTGACACCTTTTGAACTCCTAAGGTTACCACGTGTAACCTAGCACTATTTACTATAGTGATACCTAAATTTCTTTTTATCTCAATATAAAATCAACCACTTACGTTAGGAAATTCAATAACTAATACCATGCTAGAGCTTCAGAATTAAGTTCAATATTAAAAGATATCGTATAAAAGAAATAAAATATGCAATGTCAATATAAATGTAAGTAACATATAAAATTAGCACATAATGCATGAATCATATTTGGCCAGATGAGTAGTGAGAGGTTCGGGTATCACAATAGATGTCACACATGCCCAACTTGCCTAAGAACTTTGAGAACACTTGATTGAATACCTTTTTGTTAAGGATATCAACTAATTGATCTTTTAACCAAATCTTTGGTAATTCCACAACTTTTTCATCCAGTTTTTTCTTAATGAAGAACCTATCTACCTCGACATGCTTTGTATGATTATGTTGAACTAGATTATGGACTATATTGCATGATGCTTTATTGTCATAGTATACATGAATTAGTTGCTTTAGGGAATAGCCCAAGTCCTGTTAGACAAATTTCAACCATAGTGCTTCACAAATTCCTAAGGCCATTCCTTTATACTCAGCTTCTCTACTAGATCTTGCAACAACATTCTGTTTTTTGCCCATCTATGTAACTAAGTTCCCACCTACAAAGGTAAAGTATCCCGAAGTTGACCACTTGTCGTCAACTGCTTCGGCCCAGTCAACATCTGTATATACCTCGATATTTTGCTTGTTTGTATTTTTAGAAAAAAGAATTCCCTTTCCTAAAGCAAATTTTAGATACCTCAAAATGCGCATAATTGTATCCATATGTTGTTCACTGGGATTATGCATGAACTGACTAACAATACTCAGAGCATAGGAGAGATTTAGTCTTGTGTGAGCTAAGTACTTTAGTCTTCCAACGAGTCTTTGGTATCTTTCCCTGTCCACCGGTACCTGGCTTGTCTCAATACATAACTTCAAGCCCTCTTCCATTGGAGTGTCAGCTAGTTGGCAGGCTGACATACTAGTTTCATGAAAAAGATCTAAGGCATACTTTCTTTGAGATAGAAGGATTTCTTTACTTGATCGAGATACTTCACTTCCCATAAAGTATTTTAAGGGGCCCAAGTCTTTCATTTGAAATTCCTTGGACAAGTACTCCTTCAAAGCTTTCATTTCTTGTGAGTCGTTGCTTGTGATGATCATGTTATCTACAAATACAATGAGTGCAGTAATTTTTCCATGTCATTTTTTTTAAAATAATATGTGATCTAAATTGCATTGTTTGTAACCAAAGGTTGTCATGGATTTGGTGAATCGTCCAAACCATGCTCTAGGGGGTAGTTTTAATCCATATAGTTATTTCTTCAACTTGCACACCTTCTGTTTTTATCTTTCTATTACCATCCACCCTGGTGGGAGATCCATGTAGACTTCTTCAGAGAGTTCACCATGTAGGAATGCATTCTTCACATCAAACTATTGTAACGGATAGTTAAAATTTGCAGCTAAGGATAACAAGACCCGGATAGTGTTAATTTTAGCTAAAGGTGCAAACGTCTCAGTGTAGTCGATTCCATAAGTTTGAGTGTATTCTTTTGCCACTAATCTTGCCTTAAAATATTCAATCATTCCATCAACTTTATATTTCACAGTAAAAATCCATCGACACCCAACTGGTTGTTTTCCTGTGCGACAGACAACGAGATCCAAGTTGGTTCTTCTATAAGGAGACTATCTCTACATTCATCGCAGCTTTCCATCTTAGATCAGCTAAGGCTTCCTGCACACTGTTAGGTATAGATACAGTAGATAATTGATTAACAAATGACTAATTTGTTTGTCACAAGTGAAGTGTAGACATATAATGGTTCATGGGATACCTTACTTTACTATATAACTGAGGTTCATATGTAGCTTTTTTAATACCTCTGGTGAGACACTGTGGTAACTGTCTTCTAGATAACTTAGGCACTATATAAGGAATATCCTCAGATAACGATTGGTTTAGTGTATCAATTGGGAGAAACTCAGACTTGGTTTCAAACATTTCTTAGCTTTCTGGGTGCTCATTTTCACTTTGATCCAAGGTTTGAACACTAGGCTCCAACTCATCCACTTCTATGCTTATTTTGTCATTGTGTGGGGTATCACCACTTACATCCATGTTTTGACCACTAGGATCCAAATCACTTACAATTTGATCAGATACTTCCACAACATCTTCCTCAAGGTTGTATATAAAAGTCTGAATTTCCTCAAGATACTCTCCCTGAAAGTCAGACTTGGAGAATACATATCATCTTCATGAAAGACAATATCCATAGTGATAAACATGCATTTAGTAGGGGGATGATAGCACCTTTATCTTTTTTTGTGAATAGCATAACCAACAAAAACACATTTCAAGGTTTGAGGCATTAACTTACTACCTTGGTATTTAAGGAGGTTTGGAACTGTTGGAGCAACAACAGCTTCTGCAAGAGCTTGGAAGGGTGTTTGAAGTTAATAGAATAAGATAGAACATGATTGATGAGATATGCGGTAGACAGAAGAGCTTCTCCCTAGTAACATAAGGGCACGTGAGCCTCGATGAGAAAAGCACAAACAACTCTAATAAGTGTCTATTTTTGTGCTCGGCCACACTATTCTGTTGAGGTGTATCTAGACAACTAGTTTGATGGATTGAGCTATGAGCATCCAAAAATTGCTAAAGTTCAGAACTACAGTATTCCCATCCATTATCACCATGTAACATATGTATTCGGGCCTTGTACTGTGTATGAATGGTATTATAAAACTTCTAAAATAGTAAGTTAACTTCTGATTTAGAATTTAATCAAACACAACCAAGTCATTCGAGTACAATTATCTATAAAGATAACAAACCAATGTAACCCTCCCAATGTGGGAACTTTGGGTGGTCCTCGAACATCAGAGTGAATAACCATAAAAAGAATAAGACTTATATTTAAAATCAAAGAAAATGAGGCACGATGGCTTTTTGCAAGTTCACACACATCACATTTGAAAATAAAAATATCTAAATTCGTAAAGAAACTTGGAAACAAGTTTTTTAAATAACCAAATAAGGCATGTACCAAACGTCGATGTCGGAGCAAGATCTCAGCTATCTTCTTTGGTGAACTAGTGCTCTCTACTGCTAAAGACTATTGTAATTTGCTAGAAGTTTTTAACTTCAAGTCCAAGTAATATAGCTTCCATCTCTTAATACCATAACTAATCATTTGCCGAGTCTGAATGTCCTTAAACACACAATGATCAAGCCAAAAAATAACAACACAAGATAAAGTAGTAGTGATCTGGGAGACTGACAAAAGGTTATAATTTAAGGAGAGAACAACTAACACAAAATCAAGGTGTAAAATATTAGTAAGGTGTGATGACCTTTCCTCAACAATTGCGGTGATATTACCATTTACCGTGGAGACACAATTTTGGGAGGATAGGTTGAGATTTGTGACTTGTCTAACACTAAATCTTATATGAACAGTTGGTGAAGACCTTACCTCAAGTGTTTGTAGTGGTTAGCAATGCTGATGACGTTGGAGGGACATCGTTTTCTTTTGTTTGCGCAACTGCGGCAGTAGAAGGATGCTTAGAATTCTGATGCTTTGTTAGGTCCCAAAAATCTGGATATCTAACTAGTTCAAAGAAATGGCTTTTTGAATGACCTGTTTGATTGTAGTAAGTGCATTTATATGTAGGTTTGTCTAAACTGTTGGAATTCTTCGGATTGGTAGCTTTGGGACGTTCTTGGATGTCTGACTGGGTTGATGGTGGGAAACCATAACAGAAGCTTTAGGTTTCTCAATGTCTTCATTCAAAGTAGTAGATCGTATAACCTCACGACGAACTAAGGAATCACACTCTTCCAGACTTAGAAGTGGCTCACGACATAATAATTCTCGCTAAAGTTGATCAAATCTTTTATCTAATCCATCAAGAAATATGTGTACTCGAGTTCACTCGATAGATTGTCGGTATGCTTTAACATTATCAAGATCCTTCATGACCACTTTATCACGATGATAGAGTTCTTGAAATATTTTTGTTAACTCCCCATAGTATACTGAGAGTGTTTTGGCACCTTGTTTGGCTGAGAAGGCTTTCTGATGCAAAAAGTAGACATGCATCTCATCATTACCATCAAAAATGGCTTTGGATAGAGCACTCTAAATTTCACGGCAGTGGGTATATGAAGATACTGCTTCATGATGTCAGGAGTCATGGACATCAAAAGCTAACGTTTCACCTTCTAATTTTCAACATACTATTTTTCATATCCTGTATCCGACACAACAAGTGGAATAGATTTGCCCATGATGTAGGAGAGTTTTTCTCATTCAGCAATATGCGTCTCCATCAATTGACAGCAATATCATAATTTATTTCAGTAAGTTAAATATCGGCATTAAAGGCACCCTTAGACTGAATAAGAATTGGAATAGATTTGGTTCCAGAGGATTCATTGTGTTCACTCATTCTCTTTTTTTTTCGATAGCAGGCGGCTATTTCAAGGTCTGGGATTTGTTTTGAAATGGATTTAGTTCGCTATTTGGTTGTTATTTGATTTTGATATCTGGGGTTTGATTTTTGGAATTGATTTGGTTGGTATTTGTTTGAAATCTACTTTTGATTTTTGATTATGGGTATTTTTGGTTTTGTGAGTTAGAATCTTGGGATGAATTTCTCGGCTTGGATTGTAAAGGTATTCAAAACCTTGATCGGCTCTAATACCATGAAAATAAATATGATAAACTAGTGTATATGTTATACGTTATAGGCTGATGAAATACAGAGTATCAACTAGGTTAGAATCCTCATTTAGTTCCTTACAAATCTGCCTATACTATCTCCTAGTCAATCTCAATAATTTGTACACACCTATACAATCTTCTATATAAGGAAATAGCATCAATTGACTATCTTTACAAAATCGTTGGCAATCTCAACAAAATATATGTATCATGTTGTATACATTGGAGGAAACCCAAATTAACACTATAAGATCAAAAATCCAAAAATTGAACCACATAATTAATGAAACCTAAAATCTAAATCTTGAAAAGTAAAAAATAGATAAAATAATGTATTCTTCTTAAATTTCACCCAAAAAGCATAATACAATAGGTTAAAAAAAAGCATTCACAAAAAATCAAATAATTCACCAATTAATTAAATATCTAAATGAGCTTGCCTTAATTTAATATGACTAATCAACTGATCTCTTCATTTAGCTATTTACCTACTCTTAAATTGATTAGTATCCAATTAATTATGAATCAAATTAAATAATTTCTAAATCCAAGTCTTGGATTAAAGTTAGGTGAAAGAAAATTGATCCAATCAATTAATTTCTCTCTAATTGGGGTTTAATTAATTGATGTCGTCAATTAATTAATTAATTTAACTCTTAATTAAAGCTCAATTAATTAATTAATTGAACTCTTGAATTTATTTTTCTTAAATTAGAATGGGCATATTTGACTTGGTATATGACTCTTTAAATTTACCAATAAATTAATTATAGGCCCACAGTTCTTGTGATTTAATTTTGAGCAATTAAAATTGCCCCTATTACTTAAGTAATTTAATTAACAACACTTGTAGATTGTTGCAAGACATTGCCACAACTCCCTAAAGACAACTCTTTAGATACTTTAATTAGGAACAATGTAACAACATTGTCAATAGGGATCATCCGTACAGAGACAGATCCTCCCTGTAATTAACTAAACACTTTATTTAACAAAGTATTAGCAACTCTTTGTTGAAGTTGCTACTCTTTAACTATATGGATCATTCCTGTAGATAATATAACAACTCTTGCTGCATTATTAAGTCAAAAGGTTGTTTCTCTATTTACTTCTTGCTATTCACTATAACTCTTTTATAGATGGGATTAACGTATAGTATCTTATACACAAGTATAGGGAACCTGAATGTTAATTTCTAAAAGAATATTAACAATAATATATAATAAGTGGATCGGTATACCTATACATAGTAGATTATCGATTCACGTATCCCAAATTAAGCTCGTCTACTAGAGTTCTCTTGGTCGAATCATGAACATACCTTTCTCATTGGTGGTGAATAATTATTAGAGTTATTCACTTAATTACACACCTCAAATCCTTGGAGTTTATGGTGATGCTCCAAGAAAGAACATATAAAGAAATTTTAGGAGAGATATGGAGAGAGTTTTTGGGAGAATTACGTTCACTTACACACTCTGTCGGATGGGGATTAGAGATATATATTCCAACTCAAAGAAGAATCCTAGTCCAACTAGGAAACTCAATCCCACTGAAATTGTGGAGACAACCAACTAAATATGGATACCAATTGGGTCAAGGGTCCTGGTCCTAACCCGATCCAATTTCCAATATCCCCACTCATACATATTTGACTTGATCTCTTTGAATCTCATCATCATATAATTTCTTAATCTTACGTCATTCCCTTCATACAGGAAATGAGGTGTGCAACCAAGCGAGAAAGCATAAGTGAGGAGAGTTATATTAAATCATCATCAAACTAACATAACCTTACAACTCAATAGCTCACTGTGTACTCCAAACCAAGTGGCCGTACCCAATCAACCATCTTTAGATCACTCAATGAAAATAAGTAGAGCATGCTTGACCCACTCAAATATGTATCTATGTTCATGACTAGTTAAATATATTTCGATATAGTCGCTCGGGCTATGAACCATAGATCGTAAATGCGTTACCAACTAAGTTCTTCCTTGGCCTCTCATGCCAATTCATCTTGATGTTGATAGCTTTCCTAGACATGCTCCGATAGACTGAATCATGCATGGCCATTGGAAATATGCGAAAGTAGTGTCATCAAGCTTACACCTCATGACAAAGTCAAGACTCCAAAGGGTACAAGAAATAATATGGGCTCACACAATGACGAAGTAGGGGCCCATTCAGTCACTTTTCCATATGAGGTCATCTCAAAGCACATGTAGTATGAATACATGCTATAATGGAGCTCCCACTCAATTTGGGCATGTCACGCTCTAAGCATCATATGAACTTAAGTCCAGTCGCTCTCTAAGCGCCTGACCTGTGCACCACCAGAAGTCACTCTCCAAAATGCCTTCTTGTAGTTCACACGTTCAGCTAAGAACATGCTTATTATCAAGTTTAGGCATACTTCTTCATAATCGATCAACTCTGATCTCATCTTAGCCTCCAAGCTAAGGTGACTCTTAATTATACATATTAGCCTTCCTCGTTGCTCAATGCACAAAGGTAATAATTCTCAAACCTCAATTATGTGATACGATGTTTAAGTCTCATTCTGCTCACTATCACAACGGTAGACGATTACCCGTGTGAGAGGGTTAATCAAAGCCTGGTGACAACTCACAAATCCAGTACCAAACTCATAATGAGAATACAAATATAACTCATTAATCACAATATATTCTCATTACCCACAAAAATCAAATTCTACATAATCCCATACTACTCATATGTCTTTGGAGCATATCTCCATACAAAGGCAAGGGATAAGCGATCAAACCGCCCGTAGAAATATGCCTGAGAATAATTTAATTATGTGCAATGCACTCTCAAGTGAAGGGATGATTGGTATAAGTATGTTGAGTCCTCCAACAATACTCTACGCCTAAAGCATACTCTATCAAAGTGGCTTTATTATCACAAAAATAATAATATCCTCACAAATATGCGCACAATACGTATCCTTTCAAAATACCAGATTGCCTCCAACAAATCTCAAACCACTGTATTAAGATATCTAAGTATCCACTTAACAACATCACATTATTTGCATCAATAATCACTTTGATATCCACTCACCAATAATTTAATTATCAAGCACAGTACTAGTCGAGTACACACTAGTGCACATCAAACCTTTCACAATGCTTGCATAATACTAGCTAGCATTCCTTTTCTTCTTCCATCTTAAGGCATTTCAATCTAACTAAAAATATAATCTTTGACCATGAAGTGTTAATAGGATGGGTGAGATGCACACAAAAACTCAGTATCACAATACCACGTATATATCTACTTTTCCTATGTCCATTTAAATATATAGGACAACCACTACTGACTGGAGACACCTTCATGTCTCTTCCAACCATCACATTATTGCCCAAATATGTGAGAATTAAATTCTCTTATTTATGTTGATATATATTCAATGATCTTACTCGACCACCATAAGCTTGCTAGAGTGATAGTTCAATGAAATCGATATCACCACTATTTGGATGATAATTCAAGTTATAAATAAAGCATCTCAATCAGCAATCTTTGCGCTCTAGCCCTACTTCTTAAATTCATTAAGCGATCCATATAGATCTGATCGTCCACTCCTCATTTATATATGTCAACCTCAATCGTCCAAGACAAACTTAGATAAAAGTGGCAATAACTAATAGCATTTTGGTGAATTGAGGCAATCTCACCACTTAGGGAGAACATCTCAAAAATAAATTATGCTTCACAATTAGGCATAAACATTTGTCATTAGTTGAGCTATTCAAATGTTAATCAACCCATCTACTTTGCACTTGACCTTTAGAAACCACATGTTTCTAATGGTCTTACACACAGACGGAAGATCAACCAGCTCAAGACTTTGTTCTCAGTCATTAGGCTCATCTTTTTCTTCATAACAGCTATTCCCTTTGAGCATCAAGTGAAGTTAAAAGTCTAAGTTGAATCATCAACATCTACAAAAGTAGTCATGAAGGATACCCATTTAATCTTATATCGACGATGGGGAATAACTGCTATGCACTCCTTCTTACTTGTGGAATATGAGAGTTATTTTTAAGTGAGATATTCCCACTGACTTAGGGTCACTCCCAGTATCCTAGTGATTGGTAGATGAGTTTTAAAAAACACCATCCTCACTAGAAAATTGAGCACCTCTTCAAGGATCTTGCAACTCGTATGGCGCAAGATTTCATTTGACTTCTCATATGCTCGTAAATCCTCATTGAGGAAATCTATATTGTGCATCTTAATTTTTATAATTTCTCTATCAAAGTGTTCATCACTTTTGAGAACATAGCACCTTGAACTTAAATAAAGATAAACCACTAATTTGGGCTTGTTGCTACATCACAACTCATTGAAGGTTGGAGAATTCACTTGGAGGCACAATTTTCATTATGTAGGCCACAATCAAGATTGCATCATCCTAATTGAGATACAAATGAATTTGCGCCATCATATCAATCAAGTTATTTTGAAGTGTTTGATTTATCACTCCTTGCAAGCTCGTTTAGTTGCGAAATGTTTAGAATCATCCTTCAAATTACAATTTCATTTTCCCCACACATGTGTCCAAACTATTTAGACATGTTATTCTCGCTTCCTATTAGTACATTGAACCTCAATGTTCATACTCCCTGTAGTTCTCTACCTCTGTCAAGAATCGCTAAACAATTTGGCGCTTCTAACTAGTGAGAGTTGGAGTATACTATCTTATAGCGTGAATAACAAAGAAAGGAGAATAGAAGAACTATTCAGTGCCTCACACTCATAAGTCTGCACTAGTTTTAGGAGACTAGCTCTAGAGAATAAATAGCCCTTTTTTTTCAGCAGGCTTTTCCTACTAAAAAAATTTGTGCAGAGAGAGATTGACCTTAGCGAGTGAGCTAATAAAGCCTCCTCCAGTCAATACAGTCATCCTCCTAACCTCGCATGTCTTGATATAACAAAAAATTATAGAAGAAGTACAAGAAATACTATCTTAAGCTAATCGCATCACAAACATGACCTATACCTAAAATGTCTCTTACATGGAAGATGGAAAAATTTACTCGCTCAACCAATGTCTTATAAGTGCATCAATTCAATAGACTATTTCAAATCTAGTACCTTTTGCACATCTCCAAAGAGTAGCTCACACCAATTGTTGAGCTTGAAAAATAGCTTATGCCCTTTGCTAAGCTTGAGGTAGCACTGTGAACTCATAATGCCTCATCTTATGTGCCATTTAAACAAATATGGTTGCACAATACTCGATAATAATCTGTCCAATCTCTAATCTCATGCTATGTGTCATCAACTTCTACTATCCATCAAATGAGAGAATTGAGAATACCAGCAAATGAGAGAGCTTTAAGTATTCAAACTTCATCTCAGTATAATTATGAGAAAAGTGACCAATCTCATCATTGCACTTGATATTTATTGATGCTTAGTTGCCTCTATCACTAGGGTAACATATCTTGTCACTTCATTGGATCAAATTTACGGTTCCAGTTTTAACTTTTGCTCTTGTCAAGCTATTTTTGCCTTTTCAATACTAACCCTAGTTGGTTTATATTCGTCAACATGAGCGACAAGAACAATTACTTATACATTTTTTGACTCTCAATAATCAGCCTCAAGTTAGGTGATTATTATCGAAAACATGTTAGTAATATTTATAAGTCATCTCAAAAAATGACTTTAGGACAACTAGAACTTTTTAATTATGAGCAAGCTCATATAACAAAAATAGAGCTCAAACTCTATTATTAAATCCTCGTGTTTGCAGCTTACACAAATTAAAGTGCAAACGTGATTATTGATCTATTTATATATTATCAACACCTAAGTCGCGATAATATTTAGCAAGTGAAAATCTTGTATTTGTGGCTTAAATAAATTAAAGCGCAAATTTTAATTTTAGTCCACTACCATATTGTCAGCATCTAAGTCGCGACAATATTGGACAACTTGTCCATTTTCATGCTTAATTGGCTTATAACATAAAATTGGTAAGTTGGTGTAAGACTTCTAAATTAATTGTGCAAAAAATATAGTTATTGGTCCAATATTTTATTCTAGATCCAAATGAATTATTTATTATTCCTTTATACTCAGCAACATAAAAAATTTCGCAACTCAGGCTAATAATCATCTTCCACTGAGTAAAAAGTATAATAAAAATTTCATGATCATGAATAAAATACAAATTTGCCCACACATATATTATGAATGCAAATATGCAATATAAATAATACAACATTAGCCCCATATGGGTGACATTGATATTTGATGCATCATGTTGAGATAATTTTGGCCCATGGTGGGAAAATAAAAAATATCCCCCTAAAATTGATATACATGGCCTCCCAAAAAATGGCCTAGTAAATACATGCCTTGAAAATAATAAAAAATTATATTAGTTCAAAGTCTACTACATCAATCTATATAAAAATAAAAATAGGTATATCTAATTACCACCACTACCAAAAATTATCTCCCATAAAAATATGCAATAATATAAAGTAATAAACACTCAAATTACATGAGCACCCAAATGTTAGTGTCTATTCATTCACAACATATATCAATTCATATCGTATCAAATAAATTTAAATTACATCATAATTATAAAAAAAAATGTAATCAATAAAGCATGTAACTCATATATGACATGTTAATCATATAAAAAATATTTTTACATGCATCCTATGTGAAAAAATATCTTTGCATGCACCTTAATGCCCAAAAAGTATTTTTACATTAAAAAACTTTGGCCCACAAAAATATATTTGCAAGCATCGTAATACGCAAAAAAAATAAAAATATTTTGCATGCACTCTAATGCGCAAAAATATTTTAATCACTTTCTATTGGAATCAATCCAATATTTTAAATCATATTTTTTTAAAGGGTAAAAAATAATATTTACTGACATCAAAAAATTTAACAAAAAATAGCACAAAAACTACTATATACATTTCGCAGCCAACTAATTCATTAAAGAGTGCAGTAGTCTAGTGGCACATCACTTTATAATTACAAGGGAGACTCAGGTTCAAGTCCATTTGGTTGTGCAAGCCCTCACATTTTATCTTCAACAGCACATGGCAGCCATGTGCGCGCTAACTAAGCGCCAATCGTGCGCCACATGGTCATATGCCACATCAGCTAGAAGTGCCATGTCAGTGCGCCAACATAGCATTGTCTGCCATGTGGCCATATGCCAAGTTATTCAGAGCAACATGTCAGTATGTCAGCGCCTTCTCCGACACTGGCCGTCCGATTCCAGCAACCAAATCGGTTTTTCAATGAGAAATTAAATTTCTATCCAAAACTTTAAAACTCATATCTTACTCATTTTAAGTCCATTTTTTACAAATTTTATATCGTTTCAAACCTATTTTCATAATCTACAACATAACATAAAAATTTCATGACAAAAATATCAAAAATAGGTTCAATTTTGAGTTTAAAATAAATAGGTTTCTAAATTTAAATAAAATTTTCTCTCAAACCGTTCATCCATTTTTCATCAAATTTTAACCACATAATCTACACATTAAGATCTACTATGGTAAAACATTTATGCTTTTAAAAAAAATGATTTTTTAAACATATACATATCCATAAATTTAATCAAATAAAACGGCGAGAAAAAGCCCTATGGGCTCTGATACCACTGAAAGAATATTAACAACAATATATAATAAGTGGATTGTCGATCCACGTATCCCAAATCAAGCTCATCTACCAGCCTCCTTTTCGTCTAACCACGAATATATCTTTCTCATTGGTGGTGAATAACTACTAAAGTTATTCACTTAATTACACACCTCAAATCCTTGGAGTCAATGGTGATGCTCTAAGAAAGAACGTAGGGAGAAATTTTAGGAGACATATGGAGAGAGTTTTTGGAAGAATTACGTTCACTCACATAATGCTAACATGGCATATGGCCACATTAGCTCACATTAGATGGAGATTAGAGATATATATTCCTACTTAAAGAAGAATCCAAGTTTAACTAGAAAACTTAATCCCACTCAAATTGTAGAGACATTCAACTAAATATAGATGCTAATTGGGTCAAGGGTCCTAAACCCGATCCAATTTCCAATAATTTCAAAAAAATAAAATAAAGTTAAGCAAAAACACTTTTTGATCTATTTTAACTAGGTTCCTCTTCCATACCCAAAATATCCGTAATGGAAACATTAGCCTCTCTATCCAAATTAGCTTCTCCACCCTTAACCCTTTTATCATTTATTCTTTGGAGAACTCTACTTTTTTTTTTCTCTTAACCTCCCATTTAATTAGGATATATCGTGTCCAATTTAATTGGGCATTGACTTAATCAAATTAAGCTACATTAATTAATCTAATCATGTATTTGTCCAACTAGGCTTGTATTAATTTGATAAGACCAAATTATTTATCACATAAATTAATTAATTAATTCAGTATTTGTATTAAATTATGCCCGATTTATCTTTGGTCTTAGACTTGCAAGAACTGTCAAGGAAAATTGGCCTTTAAGGATATAGTCCCTTACAACACTTTTAAGAGGTAATTTTATAACATTTTTAGAATATTATTCTGCAAGACTTATAGCTTATGTAATTACAATATTTGTAAGAGGTGCTTTTACAATACTTACAAAAACTTCCTATGGCTATTTATTGGATTTGAGAACTATTGTCAAAATATAGGCCAATTTAAATAAATAGGGCTAGTTAGTTTGTGTCTAAAATAATTTAACTATCTACTTTGCGATAATATGTATCTAAAATAAATGCAAAATACGAAAACCCTCTTCTTAATGGGATTGAGGTCAATTAACTTTATCCATGACTGTGATACCCAAGCCTCTTACTACTTACATGACCAAATATGATTCATGTATTACATGTTAATTACGTGTTATTTGCATTGATATGACATCATATAATTCATTTTATTTTATACGGCGTTCTTAATCATTAAACTTAATTTTGAAGATCTCGCACGGTATTGATTATCGAATACCCTAACTTAAGTGGTTGACTTTGTATTGAGATAAGAAGAAATTTAGGTATCATTATAGCGAATAGTGCTAGGTTACACGTGGTAACCTTAGGAGTTTGAAAAGGTGTCATCGAAAAGTTTATAGAAAGTGAGTCGGATTGATCATAAATTTTAATATTATATTTATATTTAAATCATACACTTGGGACAACTAGACATACAATACTATAATTTAAATGTTATATAATTAGGTTCATAGGTTTGTAACACTATCGATGCACAAACTTATCAATCGGGCAAGAACCGAAGATTTTTTTTTTGGATAAAGAACCTAATGAACGGACATAGGAATTAGCTACTTGAATGAATGGTGATGAAGATAGGTCGCAACCAAATAAGAATATGTGAGAGACATAAGATTAGGCCTGCCAGATAAGGGAAAAAATCATATTATACCATTATATGCCACCTCAAGCTTATGCCACCTCACGCTTAGACTTATCAAACTAGCACCTCAACCTATTCTTCACTCTTAAGCTAACAGCCACGACTTGAACCTTCTTCTAAACCATTTCAGCTTCTAAATACATGGAAAAATCTCTCTAAATAGGTCCTAAGTGATTCAAACTAAAAAAAGAGGCAAAACAAGCAAAAGGAATGAGAAATAACCAAGCTCAAGTATAAAACTGTGCAAGGTGAGCTTAACCTATGGGTTTGGCATGACTTTCAAATTTATTTTGAGGTTTACTGGCATATTAAACTTTGAATATTATTTATAAATGTGTTAGGATGTTATTAGATAGGCTTTGATGCTTAAAGAAAGGGTTTGTGGTTAGAAATATTTGATAGAAAACACTTATGCTAGAAACTGTCACCTTCTTGTATTCTTGTGTTTTAGACTTCAAAAGTGTATGGTATGTTGAATAAAATCTATAATTATCATCATATACATGTTTATATATGAATTAAGAGTATTGGGATGAATTTATATTGGTTAGAAATTGAAATATAGAATGATATTGGAGAAACACTCAAACTGCCAAAGTAGCAAAAATCTATTTTGGTGTGTTGTAAAAGAGACTGAATTAGGGGAGCTAACTACATTAGTTTTGGCAAGAATATAACCTGGTTGTCTCTGTGTATATATTATATAAGTGTGGTAAAAATTTAGGAGAGATTGAATATACGTAAGGGTGCCAAAACCATTAATGCGCCAAAATCATTAATGCCATGAAGTGCGCAAAACTGTCACTGTAGGAATAATCTATTTCAGTATGCTGTGAAGGGAGCTGAACTTGGGAAGTAATATCCATGAGTTTTAGCCATTATATGACATGGTTACATTATTTTTTATGTTAGCTAAGTGTGATAAAAATTGGGGAGTGAATGAATATGTCTAAGGGTGTCAAAATCATCATATAAATTAATATGGCAGCAAGAAAATGTGAAGTGGTGAATCTATCCCATTTGGTTCATTAACATGTTCTAGCATGGATGTGGTGCCTTTGATCCCTAACATTTAGGAAAATATTATAAGAGTTATAATACATCAATTAAGTGAGGTTAGTATACATTTAAGATATGGAACAAAGGTACATAGAAGGTCGTATTCAGTTATAGTTTCTAACGAAAATATTTTGCTGACCACTACTAGTGCACCAAAGCATGTATAGATTTGCATGGATTTGTAGGTTTGTATGCATGGATTTACATGTGTATGAGTATACATGGATTTGCATGCTTATATGATTATTGGCTATTGGATTATGGCGGTGTACAAAGCTCTTTTCCGTTGCATGGGATAGTAGTGTTGGTCAGGGGCCCCAGAAAGAAATATTTTGAGAAAAATATTTTGATACATAAAATTACATTGTGGGCATAGCATTTTGAGATGCATGACTTGATATTGTGGATTATTCTTTGACATGCATAATCATTACTTGTTGAGAGTTAGCTCATATACTTTATGCATTGTAGGTGAGTACGACAACGCTTAAAGCATCTTTTACTGGTTGGGTGGTTGTTGGAGTTCTTGCAGGTGTCTGAGAGAGTGTGTACATGGATGACGACCTTTTGGGCTATTTTGTTAGCTTGTTATATTTTGAGTTTGTTATATTATATTTTTAGACTAGTACTATATTTCGCTTTTCAAACTTTACTATAAATAAGTATGTAAATATTGTGGTCGTTGTGGGTGTTGTGCTTTTATATAAATACTGATCCTGCTACACACATGACATGTGTGAGAAAGTATTTTAAATAGGGTTGTGCATGTAAGAAGTGATTTATCTTTTCTTAAAGTGTTACAAAAAAAAATATTCCATGCATGCACATGGGTTCTATCATGTCAAATTATGTTATATATATAGTTGTATAGTAATGGGGGTGTTATAGAGTGGTATCAAAGACTATGTCTTGATTCTGTAGACTGTCCATGCACATGATCTTAGAACTTGTGGAGCGCAGCCACGTTAGTAAGTTTTACATTATCATATATTGCATTACATATTCCATGAATTATATTGGCCATATGTTGTCAAACTTGTGTAAAACAGTGCTGCAAAATGGTGATAACTCGTGGTGAGAGTAGTGGTGGTTCCAGAGCGTAGAGGATTGAGATACCCACTCCAGTTAATGATCGAGATACCATGATTAACCGATTAACAGAGTTGATTGAACGACAATCTGAACAGATTCAACAATTGATTCAGTAGAGGGATAATGGTAAACAACTGCGGGTGGAGGTAAACCAACAGCGGGCGGACTATATATATATATGGTGGTAGAATAATTTAGAAGGCTGGATCCCCCAACATTTGAGGATGCTATTAATCCTACTGTTATAGAGGACTGGTTGAGGACATTGGAAAACATGTTCCAGTGTAGTAGGGTTCCAGTAGAGGAGAGGGTAACGTGTGACACTTTCATGCTTCACGGTAGTGCAGGCTATTAGTGGGACATGATCAGCAGCATAGAGGATATTACTACCATGAGCTAGAATAGATTCAAGGAGTTATTCTGAAATAAATATTTCACGGCCCCAGTTCGCATGATGAAAATAAATGAGTTTATATAACTACGACAAGGAGCGATGACTATTGGGGAATATATTCATAAATTTGAACAACTATCCAGGTTGGCTACGCACATGGTTAGCACTGAAGCACTGAAAGTAGAGAGATTTTTGGAGGGTTTAAAGCCAGAGTTATACCGGGATGTGAATATGGTAGGTACTCAAGGGATGACATTTTCACAGGTGGCTGAGAGGGCACTAGTGGCAAAATAGGCTGAATCGAGAATCGCTTGTGTACAGGAGGCTTGACAGCAATTCAAACAACAGGATAGAGATGGACTGTGGGGTAAAAAAAGCCGGTCCAAATGTAGAAGTTGGAATTTAAATTTCAAGAAGAACGAGGCCAACAACAAGAAGATCAAAGTAAGAGGCCATAGGTCGAACAAGGAAAAGCATCGATGCCAGAAGCTGTGTGTCAGAAATATGGTAATTGACATACTGGAAGCTACTATATAAATACTAGGATGTGCTTTCAATGTGGAATGTCGGGACATATTGCTAAATTTTACCCAGGTAAACAAAATCAGACTAGCCAAATGAATGTACCAGTTAAGGTGTTCACCATGACCAGGGCGGATGCAGAGGTAAATCTATCGGTGGTGACAGGTAAACTTTATATTTCTAGTATTCCAACACTTGCGTTATTTGATTCTAGAGCCACGTATTCATTTGCATCCACTGAGTATGTGAAGAGGTTAGGTAGAATACCAGATGTAGTAGAAATTAGTTATAGTGTAACAGTCCTCTGTAAGGATGCTAGAAAAACCGATTGGATTTTGAGAGCTTGTGCTACACCTGTTGAAGGTAGAGAATTACATGTTGATCTGATTATACTGGATATAAATGATTACAATTTTATTTTGGGCAAGGATTGGTTGTCAAAGTATGGGGCTACTATTAACTATAAGGAAAAGACAGTGACATTTCAACTTTCTGGGAAAGAGTCTTTCATATTTGCCAGCATTGTAAATAATTTTAGATTTCCTATGATTTCAGCAGTGAAGGCACAATGATTACTCGATGATGGTTGTGAAGGATACTTGGTGAGTGTCATGAACATTGAGGAACAACACCCACCAACTCTGAGTGAAATACCAGTAGTACGGGAATATATTGAAGTATTCCCAAATGATCTCCCTAGACTGCCACCTGATCGTGAAATAGAGTTTGTTATTGACATACAACCAGGAACGTCTCCAATTTCTAAAACTCCCTATAGAATGGCTCCCTCGGAGTTGAAAGAATTGAAAGTACAATTACAGGACTTGTTGGACAAGGGATTCATCAGATCGAGCTTTTCACCTTGGAGAGCACCAGTTCTGTTATACGTAAGAAGGATGGGACCATAAGACTGTGCATTGATTATTGAGAGTTGAACAAGGTCACAATTAAGAATAAATATCCGTTACCCAGAATCGATGATTTATTTGACCAACTTCAGGGTGTCGTAATATTTTCAAAGATTGACTTACACTCTGGATGCCATCAACTAAAAATAAAGGAAGAGAATATCCCCAAGATGGCATTTAGTACAGGATATGGGCACTATGAATTTTTGGTGATGCCGTTCGGATTGACTAACGCTCCAGCATCATTCATGGATCTGATGAATAGAGTGTTTAAGGAGTTTCTGGTTAAATTTGTTATTATGTTCATTGATGACATTCTAGTTTACTTCAAAACTAAAGAAGAACATGCCGCACATTTAACACAAGTACTAGAGGTCCTGAAAGTGAAACAGTTATATGCCAAATTCAAGAAATGCAAGTTCTAGTTGGATCGCGTGGTATTTTAGGGACATGTTATATTAGGTGCAGGAATATCAGTAGATCCAAGTAAAGTTGAAGCTATCAACAAGTGGATGTAGCCTACTAATCCTTCTGAGGTGCACAGTTTTCTGGGTTTAGCTGGATATTATCGAAGATTTGTGAAGGGGTTCTCCAAAATTGCTATGCCATTGACACAATTAACTAGAAAATGGGTAACGTTTAGATGGATGGATATGTGTGAGCGAAGTTTCCAAGAGCTAAAAAAGAGGTTGACTTTAGCAACTATTCTCTTAATCCCATGAGGTATTGGAGGATTCGTAATTTAGAGTGACGTATCGAAGAATGGATTAGGATGTGTACTGATGCAGATGGCAAAGTAATTACATATGCGTCCAGGCAACTTAAAGAGTACAAAAAGAATTACCCCACGCATGACTTGGAACTTGCTGCTATAGTATGCGCACTTAAAATATAGAGGCACTATTTATATGGTGAATGGTGCGAGATCTATACTGATCACAAGAGCCTCAAATGCTTTTTCACATAGAAAGAGTTGAATATGCAGCAATAGAGATGGCTGAAACTGATAAAAGATTATGATTATGTGATCAATTACCATCTCGGTAAAGCCAACGTTGTAGTTGATGCATTGAGACGAAAATCCACACAAAGTACAATAGTTATGGCTTTAATTTAGAAACCAAAACTGAATGAGTTGCAGAAAATGAATATAGAGATTTTATAGATAGGAGTAATAGAGGTAAAGTTGGCAGCCCTGATGCTTCAGCCTACGCTAATTAATAGGATCAAACAGGGACAGCGAGATGATGAATATCTTATCAATATGAGAAAATATGTTGCTGTAGGGAAGTCTCCTGAATTTAAGATGACTTAGAATGTTATTTTATAATTTAGAGGGAAGTTTTGTGTGCCAAATATTGATAACATTCGGGAAGACATTTTGAAAGAAGCACATTCAACCCTTTATTCAGTACATCCAAGGGCTACCAAAATGTATAAAGACTTGAAAATGCATTATTGGTGGTCGGGTATGAAAAAGGACATCGCCCAACATGTGGAGCAATGTCTAACATGTTAGCAGATAAAGGCCAAACATCAAAGACCCACAGGGACTTTACAACCTCTACTTATTCCAGAATGGAAATAAGAAATGATCACCATGGATTTCATAAATAGTTTGCCAAAGACTACTAAGGGTCATGATGCTATTTGGGTTATTGTTGACAGATTGACCAAGTCTGCTCATTTTCTTCCCATATGTTCTACCTATTCCATGGATGGCTATGCCCAATTATACATTCAGGAGATTGTCAGACTTCATAGTGTGCCATTGTCTATAGTTTCTGATAGAGATTCAAGATTTTTTGTCTGCTTTTTGGAGAAGTTTACACAAAGCTTTGGGAACACAGTTATCATTCAGTACAGCATATCATCCTCAGGCGGATGGGCAATCTAAACAAACAATACAAACATTGAAGGATATACTCAGAGCATGTGTATTAGACTTCCAAGGTCAGTGGAGTAAATTCCTACCTTTTGTGGAGATTGCATACAACAACAGCTATCAAACTAGTATTGGAATGGCTCCCTATGAAGCATTATATGGCAAAAAGTGTAGGTCTCCGATACACTGGAATGAAGTTGGTGAGAAGAAACTTTTAGGCCTAGTTATGATTCGAGAGATGACAGAAGCCGTGTTATAGTTTTGACAAAGAATGCAAACTACCTAAAATCGATAGAAAAGTTATGCAGATCGACGAAGAAGGGTATTGGAGTTTGCGATAAGAGATCAGGTATTTTTTGAAGTAGCACCAATGAAGGGCATCATGCGATTTAGGAAGAAAGAAAAATTGAGTCCTGGATACATTGGTCCATTCTTGGTAACTGAAAGAATTGGTGATATTTCTTATAGACTAGATTTGCCAACATCTATATCCCAAATACACAATGTATTTCATATATCTATGCTAAGAAAATATATTGCTAATCCCTCTCACATTCTGAAGAATGAACTAGTGGAATTAAAGGCAGATTTGAGCTATGAAGAAAAACCAGTACAGATTTTGTTACGAGAAGTGAAGTAGCTAAAAAATAAATAGATTCCACTAGTTAAAGTATTATGGAGAAACTAATTGGTAGAAGAGGCCACTTGGGAAAGGGAGGACGAAATGAGAACTAAGTATCCTGAACATTTTCTGTAAGTGAAATTTTGGGGACAAAAGTTTTATAAGAAGGGGAGCATGTGATACCCAAGTCTCTTAGTACTAAATGGACAAATATGATTCATGCATTACATGTTAATTGCATGCTATTTGCATTGATATGACATCATATAATTCATTTTATTTTATACGGCGTTCTTAATCATTAAACTTAATTTTGAAGCTCTCGCACGGTATTGATTATCGAATCCCCTAACCTAAGTGGTTGATTTTGTATTGAGATAAGAAGAAATTTAGGTATCATTATAGTAAATAGGGCTAGGTTATATGTGGTAACCTTAGGAGTTTGAAAGGTATCACCAAAAAGTATATAGAAAGTGAGTCGGTTCGATCATAAATTTTAATATTATATGTATATTTAAATCATACACTTGGGACAAATAGATATACAATACTATAATTTAAATGTTATATAATTAGGTTCATAGATTTGTAATACTATTGGTGCACAAACTTATCAATCGGGCAAGAACCGATGATTTTTTTTTGGGTGAAGAACCTAATAAACGGACATAGGAATTAGCTACGGGAATGAATGGTGATGAAGATAGGTTGCAACCAAATAAGAATATGTGAGACATATAAGATTAGGGCTGCGAGATAAGGGAGAAAATTAAATTATACTATTATATGCCACCTCATGCTTAGACTTATCAAGCTAGCACCTCAACCTATTCTTCACTCTTAAGCTAACAACCATGACTTGAACCTTCTTATGAACCATTTCAGTTTCTAAATACATGGAAAAATCTCTCTAAATAGGTCCTAAGTGATTCCAACCGAAAAAGGAGGCAAAACAAGCAAAGGGAAGGAGAAATAACCAAGTTCAAGTAGAAAAATGTGCAAGGTGAGCTTAACCTACGGGTTTGGCACGACTTTCAGATTTATTTTGAGGTTTATTGGAATATTAAGATTTGAATATTATTTATAAATGTGTTAGGATGTTATTAGATAGGCTTTGATGTATAAAGAAAGGGTTTGTGGTTGAAAATATTTGATAGAAAATACTTATGTTAAAAACTGTCACCTAGTTGTATTCTTGTATTTTAGACTTCAAAAGTGTATGGTATGTTGAATAAAACCTGTAATTATCATCATATACATTTTTATATATGAATTAAGAGTATTGGAATGAATTTTGACTGGTTAGAAATTGAAATAGAGAATGATATTGGAGAAACACTCGAACTGCCAAAGTAGCAAAAATCTGTTTTGGTGTGCTGTGAAGGACACTGAATTAGGGGAGCTAAATCATTTAGTTTTGGAAAGAATATAACCTGGTTGTCTCTGTGTATATGCTATATAAGTTTTGTAAAAATTTGGAAGAGATTAAATATACGTAAGGGTGCCAAAACCATTAATGCCATGAAGTGCGCAAAACTGTTACCGTGGGAACAATCTGTTTCAGTATGCTGTGAAGGGAGCTGAACTTGGGAAGCTATATCCATGATTTTTAGCCATTATATGACATGGTTACATTATTTTTGATGTTATCTAAGTGTGATAAAAATTGGGGAGTGAATGAATATGTCTAAGGGTGTCAAAATCATCATACAAATTAATGTGGCAGCAAGAAAATGTGAAGTGGTGAATCTGTCCCATTTGGTTCATTAACATGTTCCAGTATAGATGTGGTGCCTTTGATCCCTAACATTTAGGAAAATGTTATAAGAGTTATAATACATCAATTAAGTGAGGTTAGTATACATTTAAGATGTGGAACAAAGGTACGTAGAATGTTGTATTCGGTTATAGTTTCTAATAAAAATATTTTGCTGACCACTACTAGTGCACTGAAGCATGCATGGATTTGCATGGTTTTATGCATGGATTTGTAGGTTCGCATGCATGGATTTGCATGCGTATAAGTATGCATGAATTTTCATGCTTGTATGATTATTGGCCATTGGATTATGGCGGTGTACAGAGCTCTTTTCCATTGCATGGGATAGTAGCGTTGGTCAGGGGTCCAGAAAGAAATGATTTTGAGAGAAATATTTTAATGCATAAAATTGCATTGTGGGCATAGCATTTTGAGATGCATGACTTGATATTGTAGATTATTCTTTGACATGCATAATCATTACTTGTTGAGCATTAGCTCATATAGTTTATGCATTGTAGGTTAGTACGACAACGCTTGAAGCATCTTTTACTGGCTGGGCAGCTGTTGGAGCTCCTGCAGGTGTCTGAGGGAGTGTGTACATGGATGACAACCTGTTGGGTTATTTTGTTAGTTTGTTATATTTTGAGTCTATTGTATTATATTGTTAGACTAGTACTATATTTCGCTTTTAAAACTTTACTATAAATAAGTATGTAAATATTATGGTCGTTGTGGGTGTTGTGCTTTTATATAAATACTGATCCTGCTATATACATGACGTGTGAGAAATGATTTTAAATAGGGTTGTGCATGTAAGAAGTGATTTATCTTTTCTTAAAATGTTACAAAAAAAAATATCCCATGTATGCACACAAGTTTTATCATGTCAAATTATATTATATATATAGTTGTGTAGTAATAGGGGTGTTTCAATGACCCAATGATATAAGCCCATAGATAAATTAAAAAGTAAAAACTTTGTCAATTTTATGGTATGCAAACTCTAGATATTTGCCCTTATATTTCATAGAGAACCCAATGGTATGAGTCCTATGTTACTTAATGTTAAGTTGACCCATCAAGTATTCATTTTGATAGAAAAAGACCAAGAAAATGCAAGACTCGGAACCTTCATTTTAATTAAAATCAAAATACATGAATTAAACCAATCATATAGGTCAAAGGATTCCATGATTATTAATCATGCCATTCATACATTTATCACACAAAACATTGCACCCACCATATTCTCCTTGTAATTGACTGATTATCAAACAATCAGAAAATATATTAAAGTGTAACATATCGTGCACAAGGTTGCAATGATGCCTCAAATATATGGACTAATTTATGAACTACCATAACTATAAAATTTCCATTTGATAAACAACATATCTAATTGAAAATTTCCAAGTAGGGTAGTTCAATGTACTTGTTTTTTAACAAACACCCACACACGCACTAATGTCACTAATGCCTATGGAGCTAGGCATCCTCCTTTCTATCATGCATTGTGTGAGCAAGTCTTGTTGGGCTTATCAATGTCCATCTTGATGAGCCCTCGACATGAAACTCGTTTAATACCAAAGCTATATAGATGCATATTCTATCATCGCCATTAAATGCGCAATCATGTCACGTAGATATGTATACTTTAGAGACTTTATCTAATTAGTAATAACAATTAGATATAAAGAAATGCAATTTATTAATAAACCTTGAATAGAATTGTCTATTATAAAAGTATATGTGCGATCAATCTAATTGGCTTGTCGGGCACTCTAAGACTTACTAATCAATTAATTAATTAATTCAACTTTTGAATTAATAAAAGCCCAAGAAATTAGTAAATTTAATTAATTATTACACCAATCCAACTCCTAGTTTTATTTCTCTTAAATTGGAATGGACTAATTTGATTTAGTGGATCCCTTAAGTTTACAACGACTCTTATGAATTTAATTTTAAGTAATTAAGATTTTATTGAATAATAAATAATTTAATTACCCATCTATCTAAAATTAATCTCACTAATTTTAGAATACTCATAAATCATAGTTAATATAACATGCCATGAAAATCTAAGAATAGGCAACAGGTGAGCCTTTCCAATTATAATTCCATGCAAGTAAGGTCTCTTCATCATTTCATGTCTAATTGGGCTAAGAGTATGACATTTTAGTTAAAACCTTAGTAACTCAATATGTATATTCTTAGTTCATGACTTAATAATGAAATTATAAAAATCCTTTTCTAATTATCATCCTACCTTAGTTAGAGACAGTGGAAAACATAGGACATTCTACCATTTTACCCATGGGAGATGAATCCTTTATTGACATTCACAAACCTTCATACATGACCAAAGTGATCCCAAAATAAACTCCCTATGATTCTCAAGGAATTGTAGTACAGAGCAAAGTACAAATATCCTATATGGTACTTAAAGTTGAAAGACTAATCTTACACTACTCTAACAAAGAAATTCTTTATTCAATATTTGGACAATTGTCAATTAGAAAATTCTAAGTGGGGTTGTTCAATGAATTTGTTCTAATAAGCACTCACATACATAAACTAATGTCTCAGTACTAATGTTCATGAAATAGACATCCTTCTAATTAAGCAAGCATCACATGTGTAAGTATAACCGAATATTGATGTCTAATATTAATGATTATATGACTTGGAATATGAAAACCTTGAGAACATATATCATGATTGTCATCTCTATGTACGACCATGTCATAAAGCTATATATGATCCGAAAACTTCTTCTAAACTTAAAACTAAGATAAAAAGATGAAGAATTGTATAATAAAGGATATTGAATGAATAAGAATATTTAATAAAAGTATAAATATGCCAATCTTATTAATTTGTTGGGTAGAGTACTAGGTCTTAAATAATTGATGTAGGGTTAATATGTGATATTCCAAAATATAAGCCTCTTGATTAACAAAAAAAACACTTTTTGAATTGGCTATTGATAGGCTATGAGCCCAAAAGAGGCCCAAGAGACTAAATTCATGTAACACCCACTACTCGACAACTAGATATCTAATATAATTTGATATGATAGAACATGTGTGCATGCGTGGATTTTTTTTTTTTGTAACACTTTAAGAAAAGATAAATCACTTCTTACATTCACAACCCTGTTTAAAATATTTTCTTACACATGTCATGTATATAGCAGGATCAGTATTTATATAAGAGCACAACACCCACAACGACCCAATATTTACATACTTATTTACAGTAAAGTTTTAAAAGTAAAATATAGTACTAGTCTAAAAATATAATACAACAGACTCAAAATATAACAAGCCAACAAAATAGCCCAACAGGTCGTCATCCATGTACACACTCCCTCAGACCCCTGCAGGAGCTCCAACAGCTGCCCAACCAGTAAAAGATGCTTCAAGCGTCGTCGTACTAACCTACAATGCATAAACTATATGAGCTAACGCTCAGCAAGTAATGATTATGCATGTCAAAGAATAATCCACAATATCAAGTCATGCATCTCAAAATACTATGCCCACAATGCAATTTTATGTATCAAAATATTTCTCTCAAAATCATTTATTTCTTGGGCCCCTGACCAACGCTACTATCCCATGCACCGGAAAAGAGCTCTGTACACCGCCATAATCCAATGGCCAATAATCATATAAGCATGAAAATCCATGCATACTCATACGCATGCAAATCTATGCACGTAAACTTGCAAATCCATGCATAAAACCATGCATGCTTCAGTGCAGTAATAGTGGTCAACAAAATATTTTCCTTTCTCAGCATCATGCCATGCAATGCAAAATTTATCACAATGCTCGTATATGATGCATACACATGCCAATGACAATGCCCATTTATGTATGCTCAATGGAGAGCCCTCTACTATGCACATATGATTTATGATATTACATATAATTCACACATCTACTATGTCTATGCATTGTAGTTGCAAATGAATCTTTACTTACCTTTCACTTGGTTGGTGGCTTAGTCTAGATTTTTTTATTGTTCCCCTTCAATCTTAGATGTAAAATAGTCTGTAATATTACCAACATCAAGTACCATTCCCAATTTGGCAAGTTGAAAGCATAAAATATCATACTAAGACCTTAAACACCAAGTTATCTAAGTTTTACAAACTAGAACCCAATCTAGTCCCTCCAATACCTTAATTTCTTATCTTAGATACATGTGAACATTATATAATTGAAGTATTATAACTATAATATCATGTACCTAATTGTTAACACTCAATAGCAACATGTTTAGGTTGAGATATGTTAAATTATCAAATGGGATAGATTCACACTTTCATATTTACTTGCTGTCCAATTTAGTTGCATAAAAATTTTGACATCCCTAATCATATCCAATCACTCCCAAATTTTTACCACACTTAGATAACATGTATATAAATGTAACCATATTATATAATTGCTAAAACTCATGGATATAGCTTACCAAGTTCAGCTCTCTTCACAACATACTGAAACAGATTATTTTCCTACCGTGACAGTTTTGCACACTTCACGACATTAATGGTTTTGGCACCCTTACGTATATTCAATCTCTCCCAAATTTTTACCACACTTATATAACATATACACAGAGACAACCAGGTTATATTCTTGCCTAAACTAATGGATTTAGCTCCCCTAATTCAGTCTCCTTCACAGCACACCAAAATAGATTTTGCTACTGTGGCAGTTTGAGTGTTTCTACAATATCATTCTCTATTTCAATTTTTAACCGATCAAAATTCATTAAAATACTCTTAACTCATATATAAACATGTATATGATGATAATTATAGGTTTTATTCAACATACCATACACTTTTGAAGCCTGAAATACAGAAATACAGCAAGGTGATAGTTTCTAGCACAAGTGTTTTCTATCAAATATTTCCAACCACAAACCCTTTCTTTATGCATCAAAGCTTATCGAATAACATCCTAACACATTTAAAAATAATATTCAAAGCTTAATAAGCTAATAAACCTCAAAATAAAACTGAAAGTTGTGCCAAACCCGTAGGTTAAGCTCACCTTGCACAGTTTTCTACTTGAACTTGGTTATTTCTCATTCCCTTTGCTTGTTTTGCCTCCTTTTTTGGTTAGAATCACTTAGGACCTATTTAGAGAGCTTTTTTCATGTATTTAGAAGCTGAAATGGTTCAGAAGAAGGTTCAAGTCATGGCTGTTAGCTTAAGAGTGAAGAATAGGTTGAGGTGCTAGCTTGATAAGTCTAAGCATGAGGTGGCATAAGCTTGAGGTGGCATGTAATGGTATAATCTGATGTTATCCCTTATCCTGCAGCCCTAATGTTGTGTGTCTTATATATTCTTATTTGGTTGCAACCTATCTTCATCACCATTCATTTTCGTAGCTAATTCCTATGTCCGTTCATTAGGTTCTTCACCCGAAAAATCATCAGTTCTTGCCCGATTGATAAGTTTGTGCACTGAAAGTTTTACAAGCCTATGAACCTAGTTATATAATATTTAAATTATATTATTGTATGTCTAGTTGTCTCAAGTGTATGATTTAAATATACATATAATATTAAAATTCATGATCGAACCGACTTCCTTTCTATAAACTTTTCAGTGACACCTTTCGAACTCCTAAGGTTACCACGTGTAACCTAGCACTATTCACTATATTGATACCTAAATTTCTTTTTATCTCAATACAAAATCAACCACTTAGGTTAGGGGATTCGATAATCAATACCGTGTGAGAGCTTCAAAATTAAGTTTAATGGTTAACAATACCGTATAAAATAAAATAAATTATATGATGTTATACCAATGCAAATAGCACGTAATTAATATGTAATACATGAATCATATGTGGCCATGTAAGTAGTAAGAGGCTCGGGTATCACATCCTCCCCTCCTTATAAAAATTTCATCCCCGAAATTTTACTTACCGAAAAAGTTCAGGATACTTAGTTCTCATTTCGTCCTCCCTTTCCCAAGTGGCCTCTTCTATTAATTGGTTTCTTTATAACACTTTAACCCATGGGATCTGTTTATTTCTTAGCCGCTTCACTTCTCGTCATAAAATCTATACAGGCTTTTCTTCGTAGCTCAAATCTGCCTTTAATTCCACTAGTTCATTCTTCAGAATGTGAAAGGGATTAGCAATATATTTCCTCAGCATAGAAACATGAAATACATTATGTATTTGGGACATAGATGTTGGCAGATCCAGTCTGTAAGAAACATCACCAATTCTTTAAATCACCGGGAATGGGCCAATATATCTAGGACTCAATTTTCCTTTCTTCCTAAACTACATGATGCCCTTCATTGGTGCTACTTTCAGAAACACCTAATGTCCTATCATAAACTCCAATGCCCTTCTTCATCGATCTACATAACTTTTCTGTCAATTTTGGGCAGTTTGCATTCTTTATCGAATCTGTAACACAGCTTCTGTCATCTCTCAAATCATATCTAGGCCTAAAAGTTTCTTCTCACCAACTTCATCCCAGTGTATCGGAGACCTACACTTTTTGCCATACAATGCTTCATAGGGAGCCATTCCAATACTAGTCTAATAGCTGTTGTTGTACGTAAACTCCACTAAAGGTAGGAATTTACTCCACTGACCTTAGAAGTCTAATACACAGGCTTTTAGCATATCCTGCAATATTTGTATTGTTCGTTCAGATTGCCCATCCGTCTAAAGATTCTATGCTGTACTGAATGATAACTGTGTTCCACAAGCTTTGTGTAAACTTCTCCAAAAAGCAGACAAAAATCTTGAATCTCTATCAGAAACTATAGACAATGGCACTCCATGAAGTCTGACAATCTCCTGAATGTATAATTGAGCATAGCGATCTATGGAATAAGTAGAACATATGGGAAGGAAATGAGCAGATTTGGTCAATTTGTCAACGATAACCAAAATAGCATCATGACCCTTAGTAGTCTTTGGCAAACCAGTTACGAAATCCATGGTGATCTTTTCCCATTTCCATTCTGGAATAAGTAGAGGTTGCAAAGTCCCTGCGGGTCTTTGATGTTTGGCTTTTATTTGTTGACATGTTAGATATTGCTCCACATGCTGGGCGATGTCCTTTTTTATACCCGACCACCAATAATGCATTTTCAAGTCTCTATACATCTTGGTAGCCCCTGGATGTACTGAATAAGGGGTTGAATGTGCCTCTTTTAAAATATCTTCCCGAATGTTATCAATATTTGGCACATAAAACTGCCTTCTAAATTGTAAAATATCTTTTTGAGTCATCTTAAATTCAGGAGACATCTCTGCAGCAACATATTTTCTCATATTGATGAGATATTCATCATCTCGCCGGCCCTATTTGATCCTATCAATTTGCATAGGCTAAAGCATTAGGGCTGCCAACTTTGCCTCTATTACTCCTGTCTGTAAAATCTGTATATTTATTTTCTGCAACTCATTCAGTTCTGGTTTCTGAATTAAAGTCATAGCTATTGTACTTTGTGTGGATTTTTGGCTCAATGCATCAGCTGCAACGTTGGCTTTACCGGGGTGGTAATTGATCACACAATTATAATCTTTTACCAGTTTCAGCCATCTCCGCTGCTGTATACTCAACTCTTTCTGTGTGAAGAAGTATTTGAGGTTCTTGTGATCAGTATAGATCTCGCACCGTTCACCATATAAACAGTGCCTTCATATTTTAAGTGCAAATACTACAGCAGCAAGTTCCAAGTCATGCATGGGGTAATTCTTTTCATACTCTTTTAGTTGCCTGGACGCATACGTAATTACTTTGTCATTCTACATCAGTACACATCCTAATCCATTCTTCGATGCATGACTGTAAATTATGAATTCTCCAGTACATGATGGAATTGAGAGAATAGGTGTTGAAGTCAACCTCTTTTTCAGCTCCTGGAAACTTTGCTCACACATATCCATCCATCTAAACGTCACCCCTTTTCTAGTTAATTGTGTCAATGGCATAGCAATCTTTGAGAATCCCTCCAGAAATCTTCGGTAATATCCAGCTAAATCCAAAAAATTACGCACCTCTGAAGGATTAGTAGGCTGCATCCAGTTGTTGATAGCTTCAACTTTACTTGGATCTACTAATATTCCCACTTCTGATATAACATGTCCTAGAAATACCACATGATCTAACCAGAACTCGCATTTCTTGAATTTGGCGTATAACTGCTTCGCTTTCAGGATCTCTAGTACTTGTGTTAAATATGTGGCATGTTCTTCTTTAGTTCTGGAGTAAACTAGAATGTCATCGATGAACACAATAACAAATTTATCCAAAAACTCCTTAAACACTCTATTCATCAGATCCATGAATGTTGCTGGAGTGTTAGTCAATCCGAATGGCATCACCAAAAATTCATAGTATCCATATCTTGTACTAAATGCCGTCTTGGGGATATCTTTTTCTTTTATTTTCAGTTGATGGTACTCGAAGTGTAAGTTAAAATATTACGGCACCCTGAAGCTGGTCAAATAAATCATCAATTCTAGGTAACACATATTTATTCTTAATTGTGACCTTATTCAACTATCGATAATTGATGCACAGTCTCATGGTGCCATCCTTCTTACGTACAAACAGAACTGGTGCTCCTTAAGGTGAAAAGCTTGGTTTGATGAATCCCTTATCCAACAAGTCCTGCAATTGTAATTTCATTTCTTTCAACTCTAAGGGAGCCATTCTGTAAGGAGTTTTAGAAATTGGAGACATTCCTGGTTATATGTTAATAACAAACTCTATTTTATGATTTGGTGGCAATCCCGGGAGATCATTTGGGAATAGTTTAGTATATTCCCACACCACTGGTATTTCACTTAGAGTTGGTGGGTGTTGTTCCTCAATGTTCATGACACTTACCAAGTACCCTTCACAACCATCATCTAGTAGTCGTTGTGCCTTCACTACTGAAATCATAGGGAATCTAAAATTCTTCACAATGCTAGTAAATGTGAAAGACTCTTTCCCAAAAAGTTGAAATGTCACTGTCTTTTCCTTACAATCGATAGTAGCCCTATACTTTGACAACCAATCCATGCCCAAAATAACATCGTAATCATTCATATCTAGTACAATCAAATTATCATGTAATTCTCTACCTTCAACAAGTATAGCACAAGCTCTCAAAATCTGATCGGTTTGTCTAGCATCTCCAGAGGGGACTGTTACAATATAACTGATTTCTGCTATATCTAGTATTCTACCCAGCCTCTTCACATACTCAGTAGATGCAAATGAATACGTGGCTCCAGAATCAAAAAACAAAAGTGTTGGAACACTAGAAATATAAAGTTTACCTATCACCACCGATGGATTTGCCTCTGCATCCGCCCTAGTCATGGTGAACACTTTGGCTGGTACATTTCTTTGGTCGATCTTATTTTTTTTACTTGGGTAAAATTTAACAATATGTCATGGCATTCCGCATTGAAAGCACGTCCTAGTATCTACATAGCAGCCTCCAATATGTCGATTACCAAATTTTTTACATACAACTTCTAGCATCGGTGTTTTTTCTTATTCGACCCGTGGCCTCTTATTTTGACCTTCTTATTGTTAGCTTTATTCTCCTTAAAATTTAAATCTTGGCTTCTCTATTTAAATCAGTTTCTACATTTAGACCGGCCTCTTTTGCCCCACAATCCATCTCTGTCCCTACTATTTGAATTGTTGTTAAGCTTCTTGTGCACGAGCGATTTTCAATTCAGCCTATTCTGCCACTAGTGCCCTCTCAGCCACCTGTGAAAATGTCACCCCTAGAGTACCTGCCATATTCACATCCCGATATATTTAGAAGCTGAAATGGTTCAGAAAAAGGTTCAAGTCGTAGCTGTTAGCTTAAAAGTGAAGAATAGGTTGAGGTGCTAGCTTGATAAGTCTAAGCATGAGGTGGCATAAGCTTGAGGTGGCATGTAATGGTATAATATGATTTTCTCCCTTATCCTGCAGCCCTAATGTTGTATGTCTTACATATTCTATTTGGTTGCAACCTATCTTCATCACCATTCATTTCCGTAGCTAATTACTATATCCGTTTATTAGGTTCTTCACCCGAAAAATCTTCGATTCTTACCCGATTAATAAGTTTATGCACTAAAAGTTTTACAAGCCTATGAACCTAGTTATATAATATTTAAATTATAGTATTGTATGTCTAGTTTTCCCAAGTGTATGATTTAAATATACATATAATATTAAAATTCATGATCGAACCGACTTCCATTCTATAAACTTTACGGTGACACCTTTTGAACTCCTAAGGTTACCACATGTAACCTAGCACTATTCACTATATTGATACCTAAATTTTTTTTATCTCAATACAAAATCAACCACTTAGGTTAGGGGATTCGATAATCAATACTGTGCGAGAGCTTCAAAATTAAGTTTAATGGTTAACAATACCGTATAAAATAAAATGAATTATATGATGTCATACCAATGCAAATAGCACATAATTAACAAGTAATGCATGAATCATATATGGCCATGTAAGTAGTAAGAGGCTCGGGTATCACAGTTCAAGGCGTCCGTCTAGATTATAGGCTGGAACAAAGACAAGACCCAATAGACCGAGTTCATGGATTCCACAAGATAATAGATAAATTGAGCTATAATGCTTAGGCTATACCCACTAGGCCATAAGGCCCAATCCTACAAAGACCCTTATATCAATACTATAAATACTCCAATCTTCATGATTGAAAGGTATGCGATTAGCTACACACTTATATGATCTCAAGATTTCTAAGTTGCATCTACTTACTCTGAAACTGACTTGAGCATCGAAGGGTTCTCGCCCTAACAAATTCTTATGGTACAGACAGTGACCCACTTAACAACCTGAGTTTAGCTAGAGTACTACTCAAAAGAGTGATGCCTCATCATTTTGGTGTTTTCTGTGGGAACTCACTGCATAATCATTGAGAATGCAGTTAAGATCGAGAGCCATGAGAGCAGCCAGTACCCAAGATTACTCCCCTACCAGCGACGCTTGTGGCAATGGAGGTGACCCCCTACTGGAGGTGCCCGTTATGCTGGAGACGACCATCGTCCACCTCCAGCTAACTTAAAAGATCCACCTCCTCATCAAAAGGAGCTGGTATTATATATGACCAAGGAAGCATTGAGAATCATGATTGAAAAAGCGCAACCCACAACACAATTGAAGTAGTTGCACAGTTTTTTCCTAACCAACATAAAGAGGAGCCCCCTTACTCACCTTACAAAGGTTGGGGCCCAGTTCCAGTTCCCAAGTGGACCAAACAAAAGTGCTAGGTGACATGTTTCCATGCTGCTAACCAACATAGAGAAGAGCCCCCTTAGTCACTCCACAAAAGCTAAAATGCTCCAACTCTCAAGATCACTGAGCAAAGGCAAGAAGCAACTAGGTGTAGAGAGATTGATGTTCACGAGAATATAAGCAGCCATGCATCCCCACCTAGAGACCATACAAAGCAACGAGGAGAGATGAAGGCAACATATATCATGGCAATTATTCACCTAGTAAGCTCGCGTGATCAAAAGGTAGCACCCTCAAGCGATTTTCGTTCTCTCCTACTATCTTGGTCGAGTCCCTATCTGCCGAAGTCAAGATAGCCAACCTCACCTAGTTTGATAGAACTGGTGATCCATAAGAGTATCTCAATAAGTTTATGCCAAAGTAGACTTGTGAGCGATGTCACCTATTGCAAGATATTCCGTACTACTCTCCAAGTGCACCTTAACGTGGTTCAACCCATTACTTGTTGGAAGCATCACCAGCCTTGAGCAATTAACTCAAAGGTTCTTGCACTAATTTTCCATCAATCGCAAGTACCTGAAAACTATAGTATCCTTATTCAAAATCGTGCAAAGGGATGTGGAGCTACTCCATGAATACGTACAATATCTTATAGAAGTAGATCATGAGGTTCCCCATGTGAATCACGAGCTACTGGCTATAATTATACAACAAAATCTCCATCATAGAAGGTTTAAGGAGTCCATTGCAGGGAAACCCCCTACTACCTTCGAAGAGCTTTTAACACAAGCAGAGAAGTACATTCGGATAGAGAAGATAACATGAGTGAGTACTCCTGGAAAGAGAAAGCCGAAGGAGAAGATAGAGTTGGAGGGAGGAAGAAGAAAGAGAGGTAAAATGTACCCCCATCTGGATATACTCATTTCACCCCCCTCAATGCTAGGCTGTCAGAAATATTAGAAGTTATCGAGCAGTAGGGGTTAGTGCAACTATAAGAGTAGTGCCCAACAAGCTTATTAGCAATGAGCTATTATACTATTATAAAAATAATCTTATCATAATGTTTAAATAAATAAAAAGTATTTATTTATCTTTAATTATTTTTAACAATTAGATAAAGTCGCTAAATCATTTTATCTAAGGGGCATAGTCACGCATATGATGGGTGATCATGGAATATGCGTCTATGGTTTTGATCTTAAACATGTTCTAAGTTGGGGGTTCATTGAGATGGGACATCAATAAGCTCAATAGACTCATACACATGATGCATACTTAAAAGAAGAATGTCTCATTCTATAGACATTGACGTAAGGACGATAGTGCATGTGTGTGGGTGCTTGTTAGGGAATTAGTACACTGAATGGCCTGCTGGGAAAATCTCAGTTGGAAAGCATTATTTGTTGAATAAGGATTTTATAGTTACGATAATGCATTAACTAGTCATTTGATTTAAGGCACCATGGTGGCCTTGTACAGGACTTCATATACTTTAATGTAATTTCTGATTGCATGACAATCATAAGGGGCTTACATTGGGTGTATGATCTTCATGTATGGAGGTTAGTAAGTAGCCAATACAACATCTATCACCTATCTGGTAGAATACAAGAATCTCCTATACTTTCATAGTCTTTATTCTTGAAGAGCTTTGCTAAGGCAGGATAAATACCAAACGCAGGGTTTTCTAGTGATTCATCAAAGGATCAATGTAACTTGAAATGGAATCATAGTTATTAATTCAAAATGGGGTTTTAACTAATAATTCATGCCCTAAACTTAATCGAGAGGAAGGAGCATATTTATACTGTACTCGTTGTTAGAGTAGTGCCTGGCGTGCCAATTAGATTGTGCGTCCTTTATACTCTTGTATTTATTAAAATAATTTTTTTCAAATAATAATAATAAAATAGGCAAATTTCTTTATATTTAATTGTACCTTATAATTAGATAAAGTCTATAGACCAAACTTATCTATGAGGCATAGTCATGCATTTTATGGTAATCATAGAATATCCCTCTATGGCTTTGGTCTTAAATTAGTTTTGAGTCAAGGATTTTTTGAAATAAGCCATCGAATAGCCCAATAGACTTATGCATATGATGCATGCTCGCATTAGAATGATGTGTCGCTTTAGGACATTGGCGTAATGATGCTTGTGTATGTATACGGGTGCTTGTTAGGGAATAAGTACACTAAACAAGCCCACTGAAAATTCTTAATTGAAAACTTGTTTGTCGAAATAAGAACTTTCATGTTACAATAATACATGATTAGTCCTTTGACTTGAGGCACCATGGTAGCCTTGTGCATATCATGTTTCATTTTGATGTATTTTTTAATTGCCTAACATCACAAAGAGGATATATTGGATGTTGCATTGATTTGTATGGAGGTTAATAAGTGGTCAACAAAGGATCTGTCACTTGTCTAGCAGAACAAGTGAATCTCTTATGTTTTTATAGTTCATGACTCAGAAGTCCTTAGCCAAAGCAGGATGAATGTTACACGAGGGTTTTCTAATGATTCGTTATAAGTCATTGAAACTTAAAATGGAATCATAGCTATTGAGCAATTAGGATTTTGACTATTAATTCATGCCCTAAATTCAATCGAGAGATTAGTTGATTGAAGGACCTTATGTGTATGATATCTATAATTGAAATAAGTTCTCTATTTCACCTAAGTCTAGGTAATCATGATACACTTACTATGTATTTTCCATGACTTGTGAGGTTCTTAAAATTAAAGAGTTAATTTCAAGCAGATTAATTAATTGGATTAATTAATTAGAATAATAATTATTATTCATAAGTTGTAAATATTGCAAGTCTACTGCTAGCTTAGTTGTGAACCTAAAGGGTTACACACAATTTGAGATCAAATATTTCTAATTTAGGAATTGATCCAAGGGGTTGAATCCAATTAATTAATGAAAATTAATTAATTGGTTCTTAAATTAATTAGAGAACATAATTGGAGTGAAACAATTATTTGATTGGATCAAATCAATTATGTGTAATCCATAAACTAATTTAATTAATTTATTGAATTAAATAATTAGATTATTTAATTAAGCCTAATTTGATTAGTTGGGCTAGATGGGAATTAATTAATTGAATTTAGGTTAAGATAATTAATTAAATTAATTATAGGATTTAATTTTAAGTCTAACCCTAATTCTCAAAGGCCCATTAGGAGATGCCCATGAAGGTGGTTGGGAAATGATGGAAAGTCATGAGTTTTGAATTTTTGAAAAACCTTAAATATCTTTAGAATATATGAAAGAGATAAAGTTGAAACAATTTTAGATAAATCAAAATATCTTCCAACCAATCAAAAAGAGACACAAAATACCAAAAGTGATACTCTTGAAATTTTGAGTGCCCGAAAATTATAAGGAGAGTTTTTATCTATCTAATTTCCGGCTATATAGAGAGAGAGAAGAAAAATTATTTCTTCATTCATCATTTTTCCCACTAAAAATTCCATCTTTTATTTTAAGTATTAATTATTTTATTATAATTTAATTGTAATAATTAATATTCTTTATACAAACTCTATAAACTAGGTTAGAAAAGAAATCAAAATTGCTAGCGAAATTTTGATTTTGTGTTCTTACTCAAAGTGTAGACCACTTTAGAGGGAGATGCGTAGAACCCTATAAACCAAATTCAGAAAATGGGCTAGCAATTGATTGTTCATACTCTATGACAATCAAAGTGCATAGAAAGATATGAATCGAAACTTTAATTATTTTACTATAACTATTGAAAATTGCGAGATCGTTAGAAATTAGATTGGATCTGGGGTATTGCTATAATTATTATGCTATGATATTTTTAAAAATTTTAATTTTTCATTGTGCATACCCCGAGATCACATGAAGCTAACAGTGGTATCAGAGCCACGGTTTGCACAATTCCAATTGGATTTGATTTATGCCTATGAATTTAATTATTAAATTTTGATTAATTTATTATAATTCTGATTAAGATAAAATTATTTTGCAATTAATTTAATTGTTAAATAGAACATGTATGATTGAATTTGATTCAATCAAAAGAAAAAAAATGGCACAACACCAGGCAGCGCGCGTGCAGTGTGCTGCCAGCTGCATGCCGGTAGTGCACTATGCGCACTGGCAGTGTACCATATGTGCGATACATAGGGATTATGGACATCCTCGCCATGTTGAATCACTAAATTTAATTTTTTTGATTTTATAATTAAAGTGTTAATTTTAAAATTTTGAAAAAGGAGTTTTTCTTGAAAAATAGAGATTTTATTCCAAATCATGAAATTACAATTTAAAATGATGATAAATTTACATGCTTTAATAAATTCATGTGATGTATTTATTAGTATGTATGGGATGATCATGGAGCCATTTGGACCAACGTGATTGGATTTATTTATCTTTGAATTTTTGAAATGGGGTATGCGAGTCTCTTATTCTTTTCTTATATATACTTTACATTTTTTAAATTAGAGTAGAATAGGGTGAGGTTTTGCTTTTTTCTTTTTGGTGGACAAGAAGAAGGACCAAAATGAAGAATCAAAAGAAGACCTATGAATGTATGGGATATACTTATGTAATAGAAATTAGTTTCTATTTTCATTCTATTACCCTTAGATTGACCTAGATCTATTTTTGGCTTAGGTGGATCAGATAGGATTGACTCATGATCATCCGGATTATGTATGTATTAGATGCATGCGTAGGGTTTATTTAATATTTTCAATTGATATGTTTGCCGTTAATTGAATGAAAATTTATTAAAGAAATCAAGATTAAAATTGATGAGGTCTTGGTTAAAATAAATACCTCACTTGAATTAAAAAAATCAAGTAACAAAACTTTTGAATTCCAATTTCAAGCAAATATGGATAAAATTGAGTTGGACTTAATAATCCATGCCTACCATCAAAAGTAGTTGACATGACGATACTACCTTACTTTGTCATTGGTCATGAGTCATGGAATGACTCTATAATAAAAAGTTGTGATCTCTACTAAGCATGGTGATGTCCATAGGATGGGCTCGTCTCTACGTTGGCCATGAGTCATGGAACGTTTTGATGCTCCATCTATATAGAGGTTTGATAGGTCTTGCTTGATACTTAGTATCATATGGGCTCATAAAATTGGAGTATATGGGAAGAAGTGAGGTAAAGTATTTTGAGGGTTGCATAGAGATACAATCGTTAAAAGTTAATTACTTTCAATATATTTTATGGCTCATAAAATTTGGGCATATGACATGTTGATTGGGCCTCAAGCCTACTAGAAAATAAGATTTCCTCAATTGCCATTAGGGATGATGGAATTCAAATAAAATAATAGGAGACATTTATTACTTAAGAGCTTGTTATAAATGAATATGATTTTGAAAGAATGCTAATTTTCTACCTTGTTTAAATTTGTAGATTGTCTATAAATGGATAAAAATCCACTTGCATCAATTCTGGAAGCTAATAAATTAACTATTCCCAACTATTTCGATTGGTCGATGGACCTTCGGATTGTTCTATAGTCCAAAAAGAGGGATTACATTCTTGATATGATCCCATTGTGGCTTGCACCAGAAGACGCCAACAAGGAAGAGCTTGTGGATTATCATAAGCTGGTTGATGATGATATGCATGTGTAATGCTATATAATGGCATCGATGTCAAATGATTTGCAGAGACAACGTGAGGTATATGACCATGTATATGATATATATGTTCACTTACAAGAGTTGTGTGGTGAATATACTAGGCAGGCGAGATATCAGATCTCGAAAGAGCTTTTCATGACCCGTATGATGGAGGGCTCTTCAGTCCATGATCATGGATTGAAAATGATAGGCTTGATTGAAAGGCTTGAGTTACTTGGAGTCATTATGGATAACGAGCTCTATTTGGATCTCATCCTTCAGTCTTTGTCTCTATCATTTGACACCTTCGTAGTCAACGTCAACATGTATAAAATGAAAACCATCTTTGCTGAGCTAGTTAACATGTTGAAGATAGTTGAGTTCACTATGAAGAAGGACAAGTTGGTCATGCTTGTTGGATCCTCATCGAGCTCAAAGGCTACAAAGTCCAAGAAAAAAATTGGAGAGAAAAGCATTTCTCAAAATCCAAAGGCATGAAGCCAACATGTGGTGTCTCTAAGAGTTCTAACAAGACTAATGACAAGTGCCACTACTGCAGCAAACCTGGGTATTAGAAGAGGAACTACAAGGAGTACCTTGTGAGCTTGAAGAATTCAGGTATTTATTTTGTTGAAGTTAACTTATCAGTTAACAATGCTTTTTAGGTATTGGATACCAGCTGTAGGTCTCATCTTTGTAATAATTTGGAGGTGATGGCAAGAAACAGAAAGCTAAGTAGGGGAGAGATAGCCCTGTAGCTAGGGAATGGAGCAAAGGTTGCTGCATTAGCCATAGGAAGTGTTAACTTTGCTTTAGGAAATGGAGTAGTTTTAGTTTTAAACAATTATCATTATGTTCCAGAGATAGTTAAGAACATTATCTCAATTCCTATTTTGGATGGAGAAGGTTTTATTTTTTTAACAAAACATGGAAGTTGTTCCATTTTTAAAGATTCAGTTCTGATCACCTCTGGCATATTGATGATTGGCTTATATTCTATTACTCCCCATAACTCCTTTTTTCATGTTCAACAAAATAAAAAAAATAGATAATCATAGTTCCCAACTCTTATGGCATGCTATATTAGGTCATATCTCTGAGAAGAGAATTCATAAGTTAGCCCAATTGCTCAAATCTTTCGAGAGAGTCAGGAATGACAACATGTGAGTCATGTTTCAAAGGGAAAATAACCAAATCACCAGCTATTGGACAAGTAAAGCAAGCCAAAGATCTATTGGATTTGATCCATTCGGATGTATACAGGCTACTAAGTGTTAGTGCTCGTAGGAACTATCACTACTTTATAACTTCTACCGATAATTATTCTGGATATGGTTATGTCTACTTTATGAGGTATAACTTTAAAGCTTTTAAAAAGTTCAACGAATTCAAATGTGAGGTGGAGAAACAAACTAGGCTAAGTTTCAAGGCTCTTCGATCTAGTCGAGGAGGTGAATACTTGAGCACAGAGTTTCTTGATTATCTAAAAGAGAATGGGATTCTCTCTTAGTAGAACCCTTCTACTACTCCTCAACTCAATAGAGTTGTGGAGCATAAGAATCAAACCTTGTTGGACATGGTTTGGTTGATGATGAGTCTCATTAGGCTTTCTCTTTCATTATAAAGCTATGCTCTAGAAACGGCGACATATCTATTAAATAGAGTGCCATCAAAGTCAGTACCCAAAAACACCATATGAGATGTGGTGTGGGAAACCACCCTCTTACAAATACCTTAGGGTATGGGGGTCTACTGCTTACATGAAGCATCAAGTAGGAGATAAATTGGATATGAGATCCAGTTTATGTAGGTTCATAAGGTATCCAAAGAATCCATTGAATACTATTTCTATAACCCCTCAGAACAAAAAGTGTTTATTTCAAGGAATATCACCTTCTTAGAAAAGGAGTTTCTATTAGATAGAAATAGAGAAGTTGTAGAACTTAAAGAAATTCAAGAACCACAGAGCCTCCCAACAGATGCAATAACAGGCCAACCAGCTAAGGCTGGGCCTTAACACACAATCTCCTAGGAGATCCCAAAGGATCTCAAAACTACCTGAAAGGTATAGCTTTTTGTTAGAGAACAACGAGGAGAATCTCTCCTTGGATAGTGATCCAAGGACTTATGGAGAGGTGATATCGAACATCGACTCAGGAAAGATGGCAAGAAGCCATGTAATCTGAGATGGACTCCATATACTCCAACAAGATATGGACCTTGGGGAACCACCACAGGGAATAATATCTATTAGCTACAAATGGGTCTACAAATGAAACCTTGGAGTAAATGGAGAGGTAGCGACATATAAATCACGACTGGTCAGGAAAGGTTATACTCATAAACAAGAAATTAATTATGAGGAAACTTTTTGTCAGTAGCATTGCTTAAATCTATTTGGACACTACTAGTCATATCAGCGTATTATAACTACAAGATATGGCAGATGGATATGAAAACCGTTTTTCTTAATGAAAATATTAAGGAAGAGATCTATATGAGGCAGTCAGAAGGCTTCATATCCAGAGGGAGTAAGCAAAAGGTTTACAAACTCTAGAGATCTATTTATGGACTCAAGCAAGCTTCCCGAAGCTGGAATATTTGGTTCAATGAGGTAATCAAATTATTTGATTTTTACAAGAACCAAGATGAACCATCTGTCTATAAGAAGGTTAGTGGGAATGCAACGACATGTATTATGCTACATGTTGACTGTTCTACTAATTAGGAATGAAGTAGGGATGTTGCAGTCAACTAAGACTTGGTTGTCTAATCAGTTCTCCATGAAGGATTTGGGAGAAGCATCTTTTATTCTTGGAATAAAGATCTATAGAAATTGGTCAAGAAGTATGATCGAACTATCAAAATCCACATATATAGACAAAATGCTAATTAAGTTTAGCATGGAGAAATCCAAGCGATGATTCTTGCCAATGAGTTATAGCATTTTTCCCTCAAGGGAAATATCTCCTAAAACTCCTCAAGAGAGGGAAGAGGAACATTAGAAAGCTGTAAAAATGATCCTGAAGTACTTGAGTAGGACTAAGGATATCTTTCTTGTATACGACTCTAGAGAACTAAAACTAGAAGGCCATATTGATTTTAGTTTTTAGTCCGACACAGATAACTCAAAGTCAATATTCGGATATGTATTCACCTTCAATGTGGTGCGGTAAGCTGGAAGAGTTCCAAGCAGGAGATGACCTCGGATTCTACTACTGATGATGAATACATTGTTACATGTGATGCAACAAAAGGAGGTATTTGGATAAGGAATTTCATCCAAGAGTTAGGTGTGGTTCCATCCATTGTTGATCCTGTATTGATATACTATGATAACAACGGAGCTATTGTGCAAGTAAAAGAGCCAAGATCTCATCAAAGATTCAAGCACATCATGAGAAGATACCATCTGATCAGAGAGATCATTGGTAGAGGCGACGTTGTAGTGGATAGAGTTGCTTCGGCAGAAAATATGGTAAACTCGCTAACCAAACCTCTAGCATAGAATGTATTCGACAGACATCTTGAGAAGATGGGCCTAAGGTACATGGGTAATTAGCGCTAGGGCAAGTAGAAGATTGCTAAAGTAGTGTCTGGTGTGCCAATTAGATTGCATATGCTTTATACTCTTGTATTTGTAAAAAAATCTTTTTCAAATCATATTAATAAAATAGGTAATTTTTTTTATCTTTAATTGCATTTTGTAATTTGATAAAGTCCCTAGATCAAACTTAGCTACGGGGCATGCTCACGTATTTGATGATAATCATGGAATATACCTCTATGGCATTGGTCTTAAATTAGTTTTGAGTCAAGGGTTTTTTGAGATGAGATATTGAATAACCCAATTGACTCGCATATATAATGCATGCTCGCATGAGGAGGATGTCTCACTCCATGGATATTGGCATAGTAACGCTAGTATATGTATGTAGGTGCTTATTAGGGAACAAGTACACTGAACAGGCTTACTGAAAAATTTTAATTGGAAACTTGTTTGTTGAAATAAGAATTTTCATGTTACGATAGTACACGATTAGTCCTTTAACTTGAGGCACCATGGTAGCCTTGTGCATGTCGTGTTTTATTTTGATGTATCTTCTAATTGCCTGATAATTACAAAAGGAATATGTTGGATGTTGCATTGATTTGTATGGAGGTTAATGAATGGTCAACAAAGGATCCGTTATTTGTCTGGCAGAACAAGTGAATATCCTATGTTTTCATAGTTCATGACTTAGAAGTCCTTGACCAAGGTAGGATGAATGTTAGATGTGGATTTTCTAATGATTTATCGTGAGTCATTGAAACTTAAAATGGAATCATAGTTATTGAGCAATTAGGAATTTGACTATTAATGCATGCCCTAGATTCATTCAGAAGATTAATTAATGGAAGGACTTTACATGTATGATACTCGTAATTGAAATAGATTCACTCACTATTTCACCTAAGTTTAGGTAGTCATGATACACTTGCTAGGTGTTTTCCATGACTTGTAAGGTTTTTGAAATTAAAGAGTTAATTTCAAGCAGATTAATTAATTGGATTAATTAATCAGAATAATTATTATTATTCATAAGTTGCAAATATTACAAGTCTACTGCTAGTTTGGTTGTGAATCTAAAGGGTCACACACAATTTGAGATGGAACATTTTTAATTTAGGAATTGATCCAAGGCGTTGGATCTAATTAATTAATTGAAGCTTAAATTAATTTAAGGAGTTGATTTATTATTCAATTAAATAATTTAATTATTTAATTGGACCTAATAAGATTTGGGAACCCAATTGCAGTGAAATAATTATTTGATTGGATTAAATTAATTTATGTAGTTCACAAATTAATTAATTAATTTACTTAAATAAATAATTAAATTATTTAATTGGGTCTAATTTGATTAGGTGGGTTAGATGAAATTAATTAATTAAATTTAGGCTAAGACAATTAATTGGATTAATTGTAGGATTTAATTTTGAGTCCAACTCCAATTCACAAAGGCCCAGTAGGAGAGGCCCATGAAGATGGTTGAAAAAGGATGAAAAGTCAAGAGTTTGGAATTCTTGGGAAACCTTTAATATCTTTGGAAGATATGAAAGGGATAAAGTTGGAAGAAGTTTAGATAAACCAAAATATCTTCCAACTAATCAAAATGAGACATAAAATACCAAGAGTGGGACTCTTGAAATTTTGAGTCCCCTATTTAATCATCACGATCAAAAATTATAGAGAGATTTTTTATCCCTCTAATTTTCGGCCATATAGAGAGAGAGAGAAAAAAAAATATTTCTTTCTTCATCCTTTTTCCAACCAAAAATTCCATCTTTTATTTTAAGTATTAGTTCTTTTATGACAAGTTGATTATAAAAATTAATATTCTCTATACACACTCCATAAACTAGGTTAGAAAAGAAATCAAAATTGTTAGTGGAATTTTGGAATTTTGATTTTGTATTATTGCTCAAAGTGTGGACCACTTTAGAGGGAAAACGCGTGAATCCCTATAAACCAAATTCAGAAAAGGGCTAGCAGTTGATTGTTTCATACCTTACGACAGTCGGTGTGCATAGATTTTACTACAATCCTTGGAAATTACGATATCGTTATAAAGTACATTTGATCCGGGGTATTGTTATAATTGTTCCGTTGTGATGTTTTTAAATTTTTTAATTTTTCGCTGCACATACCCTGGGATCATGTGAACCTAACACTCATAATAGAAAAGGTTCACTATTTACCTAAAACTAGTAGTCGAGATGCACTACTAAGTGCTTTTCTTAATTTATGAGGTTCTTGGAATTAAGGAGTTAATTTCAAATAGATTAATTAATTAAATAAATTAATCATAATATTAAATTTATTCATAAGTTGTAAATATTGAAAGTCCACTACTAGTTTAGTTGTGAACCTATTGGATCACACACAAATTGAGATGATCCACTTCTATATCTATTTTTGTAATCCTAAGTATTGGATTAAGTTGATTAATGGAGATTAATAAGCTTGAGTTAGAATTAATTTAAACTGTTAAATCAATTCATTCTAATAAATAATATGATTATTTATTTGAACCTAATAATGATTAAGGGCTCTTGAGAGTAAATTAATTAATTGATGGAGATCAATTATATTAACGTGGCTTAAAATTTATTTAAGGAGTTAAATTAATTTAACCAATTAAAATATTAAAATTATTCTAATTGAACCTAATATGATAAGGTGGCCTATGATGGAACCAACTACTTAATTCATTAGATCAATTAATTGTATTGGATATTTTTATTAATTGATGAAGATCAATTAATTGGACTTTAATAAATTAATTAGAGTCCAAGCCCATGGGATTAGAGGCCCATTATATTTTTTAATTGATAGAATAAAAGAGCCCTAATAAAGATCGAAAGAATTTATCTTGAAGTGAAAGAAATAAGAGATAAGGAAAGAGAAAGTTTCTTAAATGGATTAGGGGACTAATTAGGGCAAGAGTTGGAGACCAAATGGGATTAGGTCAAGACTGCATTGTATATATAATACACAATGTATGGGGACAAAGCTACAAGCAAGAGAGCTAGAATTTTCGGCCTCCTCTCCTCTTTTCCTTCTCGTTTTTTTGTGTTCTATTTTATTACTTCAAGAAAAATTACTACATCAAAAGGTTTCATCCCATTTTGATTAAAAGATTAATTTTTTCATCACTTGTTGATTCAAGAATTAATTTTCACTCTAAAATAGATTTAGAAATAAGAAGTTCAAATTCACTAGCAAGGATTTGAATATTGTAGATCTATTCGAAAGTGTGGATACCATTATAGGGACTACCCTTGGAGTCTTTAGTGAACATTTTGAGAGGCTATCGAAATTATTCGAGAGGAGCTTGAGGAATCTAAATTCCTTCTTACCCTTCATCAACCGGATTGCTTGAAAGGTATACTTATGAAACTTTAGTTATTTAATTTTATTAAACGAGCAATCAGAAACGTAAACCGAAAATCACATCAAATTTAGGATATGCATATATTACATATGATGTATGATTTTATTTCAATTGTTAAATTTTTTTAAATTTTCGTTATGCTTGCAATCCCGCAATTACACTAACCCAACAACAACCATCTCAACCGATGAGAGAGAATCCCTAGCTGAAGAAATCTGACAAGTGTTGTTACTTCCACCAGGACTATGGGCACACAACAAAAGAGTGCTAACATTTGAGGAATGAGGTCAAGAGGCTCATTCGGAATGGCCATCTATGGAGAACATTGATAAAGCTTAAGACAACCATCATCATTCCAACCCTGATGCCCCAAGACCATATAACTCATCTCGGAAGCATCCCAGTAGAGACAAGAAGGTGCGCGACAATGACAACTTTTCAATAGGAAGAGTGATAGGAATTATCACATGAAGCCCCATAGGTAGAGTCTACTAGTAGCGCAAGCGTAGAAACACTTAATTTATTTTAACAAAGTTATGCCCATGAGAGCCATAAGTTAGTTTATCTTTTATTTTACACCTAACATGGAAGGTATTTATATTTCTTAGCTTGTTAGGAAGCTACTTAGATTTATGTTGTCATGCACCCAGAGGCAATAACTTGATTTATCTGCGAACTTATTTCTATGTCAGTAAAATAAATTTTCTTGTGTTTTACTACCTTCACTTATGTGCATCATACTTATACTTAACAAAATTCTAGCAATGCCACGACTCTAGAATCCCACAACTCAACTTCTCTTGAGGTTAAAGGTACATCTTGAGATATCCAGATACCCATTGAGGCTATCATATGCTTAGTCCCAAGTAATCAAGAGAAATCATCTCAAGACGATGCACTCAATGTGTCTTACTGGCCCCCACTGGAGAAGTCATACTGAGCTCCACACTTAAGGAGCCTTACTAGCTCTCCCACATGAGAGGCCTCACTAACCTCCACACTTTAGGAGCTCTACTGGCTGTCACTCTTGAGAGGTCTTACAGACCTCCACCCCTAAGAGGCTCTACCGACCTCCACCTTTAAGGTCCTACCAACCTCCACTTTCAAGAAGCCCTATCGGCGCCCATACTTGAGAGGTCATATCGACTTCCACATTCGAGGAGCCCTATCGGCTCCCATATTTGAGAGGTCCTATCGATCTCCACCTTTAAGGTCCTACCGATCTCCACCTTCGAGGAGCTCTACCAGCTCCTACACTTGAGAGGTCCTATCAACCTCCACATTCGAGGAGTCCTACCACCTTCCACACTTGAGAAGTCTTGCTGACCTCCACCTTCGAGGATCCCTACTAGCTTCCATACTTGAGAGGTTATACCAATCTCCACCATCGAGGAGCCCTATCGGCTTCCATACATAAGGGGTCCTACCTATCTTCACACTCAAGAAGCCCTATCGATTCATAAATATAAGAAGTCATACCGACTTCCTCCATCATGAGCAGTATAGAGCAACAACTATTGCTTAAAGAGACAAAAAAACTAAATAAATAGACTAAGGATAAGAATGAGATGAACAACTCATCCGACTAAACCCCCCAAAAGGGCCTCTCAGGCTTCGCCTCAAGGCAAGTGATATCATATTGACTTACCACACTCTTTGACTTGATTCATTCCATGGGTGAAGTAACCCTTCGACTTGATTTATTCCATGGGTGAAGTAACCCTTCCTCACACCATGATGGGGAGCAAAAGTAAGAGAAAAGTCATGAGGCCCCTTTGGAGCTACCTCTGGTGGTACCTAATCGGGCTGTCCTCAAGCTTCACCAGCTATAACATGAGACAACAACTTTTACTCATTGCCCCTTAATGGGAGAAGAAGGCTTACCGCCATCCTTGCTCTGGCCTACATTAGTGCCATCTCAATCAACACTACTCCTTCCACCCCGACTGGCTAAACTCCCTTACTACTGGGAGGTCATAAAGTCAAGTCTTTTTTATGATAATGAAAAATAAAATATAATATCAAAGGCATAGTGCTATTAGAATTGAATGAGTCACTAGATTGAAAAAAACTATCCTACTTGCCTAAGTCAGAAGACTTCTTCTCTTTCCAAGGCTCACTTCCAAACTCGGGTAAACTAAGAATGGCGTCGATTTCTTAGAAGAAAATCCCTCCTAAAATCCAAAGTATTTGGAGTCGACATTACCATCACCCAAGGGGCTACAACTACGTGGACTGCAACTAGGAGAAGATGAGCAACCTCGCTCATGCATGAAGGAGGACCACTCCAAGTCGAAGAAAGATGGAAGGAAGAATCCAGGTTGACCAAGAAGAAAAATCCAAGTCGAGCGCTATGGGCTCGACCTCAAAAAAAATAAAGAATCCCTAATCGAGCAAAGTGTGGCTTGAACTAGTTAGGTCAAGTACTACGGGCTTGACCTAAAAAATCAAAGAATCCAGTTGGGTGCCATGGGCTCTACCTAAAAATAAAATAAAGAATCCCAGGTCGATCCAAACTTTGACTTCGTCAGGTCGAGCATTATGGGCTGGAACTGAAAAAAAAATGAAGAATCTCAGATAGAGCAAAGCATAGCTCGACCTAAAAAAAAGAAGAAGAAAAAGAAAGATGGAGGAAGAAAAAGGATTTTCAACAAAATCGATGTTACAATTAGATACCTTTCGAGGGCTTCACCCCTTTGACCCTCTGGCTCATTAACCGGGTAGAGAGACCCCCGAACAACTCAACGAAGGGGACATTAATTGATGGCGAACTAATGTCTTAGCTTGATAGTCTATCTCTCCAAATGAGATGCTCCCTCCAAATGCAGTCAATTCCCCTACCTAAGAACTAAATTGGGCTAACACAAAAAACAAGGAATGCAACTCTAAGATACTCACCCTAAGAGGTGATATGCCCCAAGTTACTCACCTGAAGAGGTGACCTGCTCTAAGGGTGACCTAGTCAAAAATCTCTACTCTTGACCAACCCTCCCTACGCAAGACTTGATCGAGAGTAGGAGGCTTATGATGGGCCATGAGCCCAAAATATACCTAAGAGGTTTGTCTAGATTATAGTCCGGAACAAAGACAAAACCTAATAGACCGAGTTCATTGGCTTCACAAGATAATAGACAAATTGGGCTATAATGCTTGCCTACTAGACCATAAGGCCTAATCTCACAAAAACCTTTATATTAGCACTATAATATCACCAGTCATCATGATTGAAAGGTACGTAATTAATTATTCATTTATATGCTCTCAATATTCTGATTTGCATTTATTTGCTTTGGAACTGACCTGAGTATTGGAAGGTTCTCGTCGGGTTAACCTCTGGCACTCTTAATAACTTTTTATGATGCAGGCAGTAACCCACTTTATATAACTCGAGTTCAACAGAAATACTTTTAAAAGAAGTGACACCACGTTCGCTACTTTATATGTTGTCATTCTATTGAATTTTAATATTACAACTTGAAAATATGTTATCACTATACTCAATTCTCAAGTGACAAGAAAATAAAGTTGTCACTATATTGAAATTTTGAAGTGAACTTGTATGTTGTCACTACATTGAAATTCTCAAGTAACAAACTTTCTTATTACTTTATATGTGGCAAACTATACGTTGTCACTAATAAAAAATTTTAATTACAGTAAAACCTCTATAAAATAATAATTTTAAGATTATATAAAATTAATTAACAAAAATTTATTAATTAATTGATAAATTCATAATTATTAACTTATAGAGTGGATTCACAATTCAATAAATATACATTTAATCAATTAAAAATTTATTTTATATTTTATAATTTTAATCAATTGAATATCCATTAATCCAAGTGTATTTACAATTCAATGAATATACATTTACTCAACTAAAAACTTATTGTATTTTATTAGTTTAATCAATTGAATATGAATTATCTAAGTGTCATTATAATTTAATGAATATGAATTATCTAAGTGTCTTTATAATTTAATGAATATGGATTTAATTAATTAAAAATTCATTGTATTTTACCAATCTAATCAATTGAATATAAATATAATCAACTAAATGTACATTAAATTAACCAATAAAATAAATTAATTTTTATTGCATTAATTTAATTAAAAGTATTCAATGAATTAGATTAAAAATAATCTTTGTATGAGCTAGAGATGAGATCCAACAAAGATTAAATTTTATGAAAAATAAGTTAAAATAGAGTCATATTTTAAGAAAATATCATAGTCAATTATATTTATAATTTTAGCAAATTATTAATTTGTGATATGAATGAGGCCCCTGAGTTGTATAAGAATTTTTTAAAAAAATATTATATTATTAATGTATCGAAATTATTAATTTAGCCTATTAGTCTAAATTGAAACCACAAAAAGTATTATATAATAAAGGTTATCAATTTATTGAGTATTAATTCATGAAGGTTTTACTACCTATGATACATTAATGAAAAAGCTAAGAAATATATCTTATGATTCTTTTATTTATGAGAATCTAGTTATAAGAGCAAAAACTTTTAATTTATGATTTTTCATTAAGAATATTTTTAATTTGAACTTCCTAGATATCATATATATTTAAATTACTCATTTAAAATCCTTTATCATTTAAATATTGTAAATAATATACATAAACACATTTTGGTCGGATGAATTATTTATCATGTTTGGTAACTACATATGGGTTGGTGTGAGATGCACCATGCTTTTCCAAGATTCCGTTAATAAAATTTTGAATTGCACAAACTACATAGATTACGAAGTAAAAAGAAAAGATTTCTGCTAGTATAAATGAATTTTAAAAGAGAGCACATTGTAATTTGTCAATGCTAATTATAAATTTATTCGTTGAAATTGTTAATTTCATTATAAATCATTTGGGATCCAATCCAGTTCGACCCAATAAAGAATTTAAATGAAATAAAGAAGACATTATAGCATAGTTGAAACTCAAAATAGTTTTAATTATCTATTAAAAGTTTATAATCACTATTATTTAATTTTTAATTATTTTTAATGCACGTCTCAGTCAATTTTTATTTTCAAATTTTAAAATTTTGATGCTGTTTGTTTCCACACCAACTCTTACTCCGTCTGTGATCCTAGTGTAAGTAAACCCCCCTAGCCCCGCTACCCAGCTTACTCGTATATCTAACCTTCCGATATACAGTAAGGCTGTGTCTGGTGGGTGGATAGCCTTCAAGTGGAGTGTTTGTGACATAAATGCTATCAACTGGGTACAAACTATTTTGATCCCCCGTGTTTAGTACATACAGAGAAAGAGTTTGTGTAAGCAAACTACTTTTAACAATACTCAGATTTTATCAGATTAATTTTTTTTCGAATTTTTCATAAAAAAAAAAATGACAATTTTTCTGAAGGTCCAATTGAAAAATGTTTCAATCATGAAAAAAGCCCTCACAAATAGGCACATGCCTACTAGGCACAAAAGGCCAAATACTAAACTCGAACAACCCACTTCACCAGCCAAGCGAGAGGACACCAGTAATACCAGTAGATCAGGCAGGGGAGGATCGCATATCGCCAATCCCACTCCCACCTACCATGGCCGCCACCTTATCCCTCCTCTTCCCCACCTCCCTCTCCTCCCTCCGCCGCCACAATCCCACTCCCATCCGCATCCACCTCCGTACCACCGCCCCCAAGTTCTCCATCAAGGCATTCTCTGCCCCGGTCCTCACCCAAGACGACCTCAAGAAACTCGCTGCCGACAAGGCCGTCGAGTACGTCAAAAGTGGAATGGTTCTCGGCCTCGGGACCGGCTCCACAGCCGCATTCGTCGTGGATAAGCTCGGCGCCCTCCTCAAATCCGGCGAACTCACTGATATCGTGGGCGTTCCCACTTCCAAGCGCACCCAAGAACAGGCCGCCTCCCTCGGCATCCCCCTCTCCACCCTCGACGCCCACCCTCACCTCGACCTTGCAATAGACGGGGCTGACGAGGTGGATCCAAATCTTGACCTGGTGAAGGGCCGCGGTGGAGCCCTCTTGCGCGAGAAAATGGTCGAGGCCGCCTCTGATAAATTCGTGGTCGTGGTCGATGATTCTAAATTAGTATCTGGGTTAGGCGGGTCAGGCCTTGCCATGCCCGTGGAAGTGGTGCAGTTTTGCTGGAATTATAATTTGGTGAGGCTGCAGGAATTGTTTAAGGAAGAAGGGTGCGAGGCGAAGCTGAGATTGGATGATGGGAAGCCATATGTTACTGATAATTCTAATTACATTGTGGACTTGTATTTCAAGACTCCCATAAAGGATTCAGGCGCTGCTGGGAAGGAGATTGCAGCATTGGAAGGGGTCGTGGAGCACGGCTTGTTCTTGGATATGGCGACTGTGGTGATTATTGCTGGTGGGGATGGAGTGAGTGTCAAGACTAAGTGAAGAGAATAAGGAAATGGGGCAGTCCGAAGGGGTGAGAATTGGAAATTTTTGTTGCTCCTCCCCCCCCTAAACTTCAGGTTTACTACATCATTGTGCATTCATTTTGTTGTAACTCACTTGGACGAGCTGCAAGGTATATATGAAAATTAATGAAAAAAAATGTAGAATAATTGAAAAATTGGTTATAATACTGTGTTATCGATAAATTGGGCTACAATTTGTTCCCAGAATTAACAAGTTAATGCTTTTGTTGGAATTAGCTATTTTATTTTGTTATTTATGTAGTCTACATTTTTATCCTCTGTTAGTAAAACGTAGTGGAGTTTTGGTGTTAGGTACTTTAATTAAAGATTGTGCTTTTGTCTTGATAACTAGTCCAATTATACTGTGATTGTTGAATGAGTTTCTTCATTGACGATATTCTGTCTGAAAAGCATAATTAACTTTGGAAATGGTGTTAGTTTTGTTATTTTTTGGGCCTTCTGTTCTAGAGCTTCTTCTAGAGTGAAGTTTACTCTTACCGATATTGACCTTGACATATTTAAGTGTTGGTAGTTTTGACCTCAATTTCCCTCTGTTAGCAGGTTGAGGTAGGTCTTAAAATGCAATGAAGAAGCAACAATGAAGTCTACCTTGACTGCTATGGATCCAACTAAACTTTGCTCACAAATCCTGTTAATTGAAAAGGTTTATATAAATGAATTCAAGAGGCATAGTATAGCATATGCAGTGACATTGAAATCTTTGCTTTCTCCTTTCAATGGTGCTTCAGTAGTGTCGACTGGAATCGAAGTAATAGTATCCATAAAAGCTCAAAATTTACCCATGTTCGCTTCTTGGAGGGGCACTATTCTTGGATATTCATCTATATGCTTCTGAAGCACCTGTTCTGAAGGTCCAGGATTCAGGGCTCATTTCTGTAGGTCATTGTTGGTTTTCTCATATTCTTTAGTTCCTTCACACTTGTTCTACTCTTCTTTCTAAAGACTCAAATCTTGCAGGATAGAGGCTCATACATTAAGGCCTCTTACCACAGTCCTGTTACATCTCTAGAAACTCAGTAACCCAATGTTGTGTTAGAGCATTCTGAACAAGAATTTTATAAATACTAAAATTTTAATTGATCAAACCTCTTGTAATTATGCTTGCAGAATATGTATATACATTTTTTTCCTATTGATTTGTTTATATTTTCCTGCAGTTGATTGAAAATAGAAATTTAATAATCTGTCTCAACAAGTTTATAGCTCAACAAGAAAACTCAACTTTGAAATAGAGTATCCCGGGATAAGATGAGGATATAGTCTCTTCATTCTCTCTCCTCCATTTGAATTATAGTGAAGACTTTAACTATAGTGATACCTGTTAGAATAGTGTCCGCCGTACCAATTGTTCTTGCCGTTTTTATAATCTTGTGAATCATTTTTATTTATATTAATATCATTTAAATGACAATCTTAATCTTAAATTTATCATAAAAATTAGATAAAGTCCTTAAATCACACATAGTTATGAAGCATGGTTGCGCATATGATGGTGATCGTGGAATATACCTTTAAGGCTGTGATTTTAAAACGTTCTAAGTTAAAAATCAATGAGATGGGAAATCATTGATCCCGTTAAGATTTATGCATACGATGCAGGCTTGAAAGGAGGATGCCTTGTTCCATAGGTATTAGTATGGAAACACTAGTGCATGTATGCGGGTGCTTGTTGAGAACAAGTACACTGAACAACCCCACCTTAAAATTTTCAATTGGAAATATTCTATTGTCGAATGGAAATTTTCTCGTTACGATAGTGTAAAAATTAGTCCTTGGACTTGAGGCACCATAGTAACCTTGTGTATGATATGTTGTACTTTAATGTATTTTTTAATTGCATGACAATCACAAGGGATTTATATTGGGTGAAACATCTTCATGTATGGAGATTAATGAATGGCCAATAAAGGATCCGTTACCTATCTAGATGAATAGGTGAATCTCCTATGTGTTCCACTATACTTGACTCTAAAATCCTTGGCCAAGGTTGGATGGAAATTAGACGTGGGGTTTTCTAATTATTCATCATCGAATCAAACTATTAGGAATGGAAACATAATTATTGAGTTAATGAGCTTTCGACTCAACATCTATGCCCTAGGCTCAATCGGGATATTAGATGAAGGAAGGACCGTACTTGCATGATATTCGTAATTGAAATAGGTTCGCACATTCACCTTAGACTAGGAGTCATGATGCATTGCTAAGTGCTTCCCATGTCTTGTGGGTTTTTAAAATTAATGAGTTAATTCCAAGAGAATTAATTAATTGGATTAATTA
>CM033106.1:17158894-17242076 GCA_019321725.1 Paulownia fortunei
CTTTGGATGTGATCCAAAGGGACATAAGCAGTCCACTAAGTGTTAGTGTACAAGCAAACTATTCTTACTTCATTATTTTAAAATTCTTTGAAGGGTTCTTGATTATCAAACGGAGAATTAGATTCTTACTTTAAGTGAATCCAAGTTGAATTTCACTTATTTCCTCATTCATTCTAGAAATTTACCCTAGAATCGATAATATTCTTATCAAGTAAGGATATCATCTAAATCGGTGCTCAAAACATCATATGATATATGATGTGGTAAAAGACCCCTAGCATATATACCTAAAGGTATAAAGGGGCCTGCTTCTTTAAAGCAGTTAGTGGGAGATAGGATGGATGTGAATCCAGCTTATGCAAATATGTGGGGTATCCAAATGAATCTAAAGAATACCATTTTTATGGTTTCTAAGAACAAAGGAGTTTGTTTTCTAGGGACACCACCTTCTTGAGAAGAAGGAATTTCTATCAGATAGAAATTGCTAGATTATAGAACTTGAAACAGTTCAAGAACCACAGTTTGTCTCACAAGTGGCAATGGTGTATGAACAAATTATTAAAACTTCTAGTACACAACCTCCAATGAGATCTGAAAGGATCTTGGGGCTACTTATACGATAAGAGTCTCTTGCTAGAGAGCAGCAAGGAGGATCTCCTTTTTAAATATTGATTTAACTAAGGAATAATGATGTATGACATCAATTCAAAAATTGGCAAAATGCCATGCAATCCAAAATGGACTCTATGTACTCCAACAAGGTTTGACCTTGGTAGACCCATTAGTGGGAATGGTTCCCATTAGCTACAAATAGGCGTGGAAAAATAAATTGAAGAACATAGGGAGGTGGTGACCTATAAAGGCACGATTGGTAGCAAAGTGTTATATTCAAAGTCAAGGTGTTGACTATTGATGATACATTTTACCAGACGTGATGCTAAAGTCCATTCAGAGTATGCTAGTTATATCTATGTATTACGACTATTAGATATGGTAAAGGAATATGAATACCGTCTTTCTCAATAGGGGTATTGAGAAAGGGATATAAGTTAAGCGGTCTAAAGTATTCATAACAAACAGACCAAGTAAAAAGTTTGCGAGTTTCAGAGATCTATTAAGAACTCAAAATAAATTTCCGAATGTGGAATATTTGATTATTTAAAGCAATCAAATAGTTTGATTTCTTTAGGAATGCGAATGAACTATATGTGTACAAGAGGGTTAGTGAGAGTATGGTGATGATTGTTATGTTTTATGTTGATGATATTTTACTCATAGAGATGATGTAGAAAATTGTAGTCAACTGAAACTTGTCATCTACAAAGTTCTCCAAGAGAGATTTGGGATAAGCATCCTAGGGATTGGGAATTGAGATTTATGAAGATAGATCTGAAAGGATGCTTGGACTATCCTAAATCTAAGTATATAGATTAGATACTAAAAGGGTTTAGCATGGAAGAATCCTAAGAAAGATTCTTGTTTATGAGTCATGGGATTTTTCTTTTAAAGTTCTCGTCCCCGAAAACTTTTGAAAAAATGAGAAATAATGACTCACATGTTTTATGCATCCTTGAAAGAAAGCATAAAATATGCAAATTTATATATGTGATTTGATATCAAAAATGCTCTGAATGTTACTAGCAAAATATCAATCAATTTGATGCGAAAAGTATTAGAAGCCGTAAAGACGATCTTTAGTACTTATGAAGCACTAAGGATTTCTTCTTGGAGTTTGGTTATGGAGAATTGAAAGTTAGATGCTTCATCTAGTTTTTAGTCTAAAGTAGATGACTTGAAGTCTATATCTAAATTCGTGTTCATCCAAAATGGTGGGATGGTTAGTTGGAAGAGTTCCAAGCTTATAACAACCGTGGATTCCACTACCGTGATTGAATACATCTGGGCATACGATGCTGCAAAAATGGATTGTTTGGATAAGGAACTTAATCTAAATGTTAGATATAGTTCCAACCATTGTTTATTGAGTACTGGAGTACTGCGACAACAATAGGGGCTATTGCACAAGCAAAGAAGCCAAGGTCTCATCAAAGGATCCAAGCAGAAATAGATTAGCGATACTGTGGTTATGAAAATCATTGGTAGAGGCAACATCAGTGTTGAAAGATTTGCCTCGATGGGAAATATAGCAAACCCACTGTTTTAATCCTTTAGATAAGTATTTGAAGGACATCTTCAAAAGATGGGCTTTAATACAAGGGCAATTGTCTTTAGGACAAGTGGGAGATTGTTAGAGTAGTGCCAGACGTGCCAATTATTCTAGTTATTCTTATACTCTTACGAATCATTCTTATTTATATTAATATCATTTAAATGACATTTTTTATCTTAAATTCATCATAAGAATTAGATAAACTCCTTAGATCACACATAGTTGTGGGGCATGGTTGCGCATATAATAGTGATCGTGGAATATGCCTCTAAGGCTGTGATCTTAAAATGTTTTAAGTTAAGGATCAATAAGATGGAGGGTATCATTGATCCCATTAAAACTTGCGCATACGATGCAGGCTCGAAAGAAGGATGCCTTATTCTATAGGTATCGGTGTGAAGACACTAGTACATGTATGTGGGTGCTTGTTGGGAACAAATACACTGAACAACCCCACCTGAAAATTTTCAATTAGAAATATTCTATTATTGAATGAGAATTTTCTCGTTACGATAGTGTAAGAATTAGTTCTTGGACTTGAGGCACCATAGTAACCTTGTGCATAATATGTTGTACTTTGATGTAATTCTCAATTGCATGACAATCACAAAGGGTTTATATTGGGTGTAACATCTTCATGTATGGAGATTAATGAGTGGCCAACAAAGGATCCATCGCCTATCTAGATGAATAGGTGAATCTTCTATGTGTTTCACTGTATTTGACTCTAAAATCCTTGGCCAAGGTTGGATGAAAATTAGATGTGAGGTTTTCTAATTATTCATCATCGAATCAAGCTACTAGGAATGAAAACATAGTTATTGAGTTAATGGGGTTTTGCCTCAATATCCATGCCCTAGGCTCAATTGGGAGATTAGATGAAGGAAGGACCGTATTTGCATGGTATTCGTAATTAAAATAGGTTCACACATTCACCTTAGACTAGGAGTCATGATGCATTGCTTAGAATTAATTAATTTAATTAATTAATTAGAACAATTAATTGTTCAACTAAGTTACAAAAGTTGTGAGCCCACGACTAGTTTAAAGTGAACTTAATGGGTCACATACAAAACTTGGATAAGTCCATTTCTAGCCTAGAAATTAATCTAAGTATTGGATTAAATTAATTAGTGTGATTAATTAATGGGGGTTAAATTAATTCAAGTGTTGAATTAATTTAATTAAATAATTGGATTAATTGATTGGACCTAATTGGATTAGAGAGCCTAATTGGAACATTTAAATAATTGATTGGATCAATTAATTAAGATGGGCCTAATTAATTAAATGAATTAATTTAATTGATTGGATCAAATAAAATAGGGCCTAATTGATTATTTAGGCCTACGCCCATTAGGTATGGGCTTGTAGAAAGTCCATCAGGAAATTAGATTAGGAATCCAATTTCTGGAGGAAGTTGAATTGGGAATTCAATTTTCATGAGATAATTTGGAAAAAGAAAAGTCCTTATGTGATAAGAAAACTTACTAAAAGAATTGGAGATAAGAAAGGAAGAAGAGTCCTATATGGAAATGACTTGTGATAGCCTTTATTGACAATCTTCTTGGATGTTTTTTTATGGGGATTTTATTACAGATTTTTGTGATGAAAAATAGTTTTCTTTCATCTCCAAAAATTCGTTCCTCCTTTCCTTTCAATCTCCAAAAGTTCAATCTTTTATCTAGTTAAATTTTTTATTTAATTGTTGAATTAAGAATTAAATTAAAAATCTAAAACACTAATTGTTAGTGTGTTCTTGTTCCGAGTAAAATTATTCTGGGATAGAATTATCGAATAAAAAACTACTAGTATAGGATTCGGTTGCGAGTGGGCATTTAAAGTGTGGATAACGTTAGAGCGATAATATTTGGGATCCTAAAAGCGAATCAAATTTTAATCAAAGCGATTTTGAATTGAAGAACATGAAGATACTTTCATGTAGGAATAACAATTTGAATCGTTTCAATCCTTACATCAGGTGAAGTGCAAATAAAGGTAAGAGTTTATGAAACTTTCTTACTTTAACTATAAAAAAAAAAGCACAACTATCAGAATAATCACGAAAGGGTTTCGGGATTTATTTTAATTACATGTAATGTAATATATATTTATATTTTTGAAAAATTTTAAATTCTACTGCGTATACATTTTTCGGAATCACACAAACCCAACAAAACCATCATATTTAACTTTCTTAGTGGTTAGGCACAAATGATATTGGGCCAAATTGATCTTGAGAGTATTAGCTTGTTAATACATGAATAAGCATACTTAGACCGAGCTAGGTAGCTCGGTAGGTATTTTAGGATAAATGATTTACGTATCGATAAGCTAGGTAAGTCGTCAGCTCTGCCAGAGCACTGATTATTGATCTTAAGCCTGGATGAGATATGTACTGAGGAATGTTGTCAACCTAGTGAGCACTTATTTAGGCTCATAGCTTCACTTCTATGGTACATAATGACTAATTGAGGTGCATGGTGGATTTTGGGCCAGGCTGGCTTTGGTTTGTATGCTAAGTTGGGTAGTGAACAAGGAGTGTCCAATTTTAATTGTCTAGACACAATTAGTGTTTAGGATTTAGGTAGAATGAGCCCAGCTATAATGGATTTAATGTTAGAATAGTCTCCTTTAAACCTATTAGCAACAAGTTTTTATACTCTTGTTAGGACAATCTTATTCGTAAAGCTAAATTAAAAAGAATTATTTATCTTTAATTGGTTTTGTCAATTATATAAAGTTCTAAATCATACTTAGTTACGGGGCATAATTGTGCATATACTGGCAATCATGAAACATTCTTCTATGTCTTTGATCTTTAACTAGTTCCTAGTTGGGGGTTTATTAAGACAGAATATCGATAAGCCTAATAAACTCGTACACACAATACATGCTCGAGAGGAGGATGTCTAATGCTAGTGCATGTGTATGGGTGCTTGCTAGAGAACAAGTACTGGACAATTGAAAATTCTCAATTGGAAACGTTGTTTGTTGAATAAGAATTTCCTAATTAGATAGTGCATTAACTAGTCCTTCGACTTGAGGCACTAAGGTAGTCTTGTGCATGACATCATACACTTTGATGTATTTCCTAATTACATGGCAGTCACAAAGGATCTACATTGGGTGTATTGTTTTCATGTATAGAGGTTAATAAATGGCCAACAAAAACTAACTCACCTATCTGTTAGAATAGGTGAATTATCTATGTTTTTATAATCCTTGATCTCGAAGACCTTGGCTAAGGTAGGATGAATATTAGACATGAATTTTCTAATAATTCATCAAATGATCAATGTGACTTGAAATAAAAATGTCGTTATTGATCAAAAATAGGATTTTTTATTAATTGTTCATTCCTAGTTAACAGAAGGATTGTAAATGAATGTAGTCATAACCGAAATAGTTTGCTTGCTATTCACCTAAAACTAGGTAATCAAAATGCACTGCTAAGTGCTTCCCTTGACTTGTGAGGTTCTTGTAACAAGCAGATTAATTAATTGAATTAATTAAGTAGAATATCAATATATTCATAAATTAAGAAAGTTGCAAGCTCACTACTAGCTAGTTGTAAATCCTAAGGGGTTACACTGAAAATGAGATAGTCCACTTTTAACCTAAGTTGTAATCCAAGGTGTTGGATTAAATTAATTAATGGAGATTAATTAACTTAAGCTAGAATTAGTTTAAACAGTTAAGTTAATGCATTCAATTAAATGATAAGATTACTTAATTGAATCTAAAAAGATTAGGGGTTCATGAAGAGTGAAATTAATTAATTTATTTGATCAATTAACTAAATCAGTAATTAAATAGGCTTAAATTAATTTAAGGAGTTAAATCAATTTAACAAATTTAATAATAGGATTATTTAATTATGTCTAATTTGATTAGGTAGCCTTTATGAAATTAAGTAATTAATTGATTGGATCAATTAATTAAATTGGGCTTGATTAATTGATGGATATCAATTAGTTCAATTTTAATTTATTAGAGTCCAAGTCCATGGGATTAAAAGACCCAACTAGGAGTCTTGGAGAGCAAGACAATGATCCTAGTATTGGATGTAAATGATATGGATAAGAATGGAAAGAAGAGGAGTGCTATGGGATTAGAGCGTAGACTGAAGTGTGTATAAATACACATTTGAGGAAGCTGAAAATCAAAAGCACATGAAATTTTACCCCCCACCCTCCTCTTCTATTCTTTCTTATCTTTTATTTTCTTCTTCACAAGAAAATTCCTTTCTATGAAGAAAGGCTCCATACCTTCTTGAATCAATTTTGTTCTTTACACACAAGTTGTTTTAAGAATAAAATTACACTCCCGAAAGTTAGATTTGAAAAAAGAATTTAATTTACTAGCAAGAATCAAACATTTGTGGGCTTGCCCAAAGTGTAGATACTTAGAGGGAAGATATTTAGATTCCTCGCGAACTAGTTTTGAATCCTGGTATAGAAATTTGAATTTCTTCATTCCCTACGCCAACAAGAGTGCTTTTAAGTATTAATTTACAAAACCTTATTTCTTATTTTTTAAAGAAAGTAATTTGAACGCAATCAATTAACTCTTATCGATTTGCGAGATTACATGTTTTACTGTTTTTAAATATGCATGTATTAAATTTTTTAATTTTCTATTGCGTTACCCATCTTGAGATATACGAAGGCTAACAGTGGTATTAAAGCCTAGGTTTTGCATTCAATTTACTTTTTGTGAAAGCATACCTAATTTTGTAAGATGAAATATTATGACTAAGTGCGTTTTTGTTTGAGAATTAAAATTCTGAAATTTTTTGTATGACTTCTGATTAATTTAAAAATTATATGACATAAAATAAAATAAAAATTCTCATGTCGGAGTGCCGCGTTGCTGAAGGATAGAATGTCTTGCACCAGGGTGTTGTGCAGGGTACTTCGGCGCTTGACTGGGCAAATAGCCTGGCATCACGATGCTAAGTGGCGCGTTTTTTATCATGTAGAAAACTCAATTTTTTGATTTTTTTCAAATTAATTGTTAATTTTCAATAAATTTTAAAAAATAGTTTTTTTGTGAAAAATCGTGAATCTATTTCCAAACTAGAAAAATGATAATTTATTGATGGGTAAATTAATATGCTTTGAACTTAGTTCATTGGATGATTAAATTGAGCATGTATAGTATGGATGATCATGGGGTCTAGTGCTAGAGTAGTGTCCGGTGTGTCAATTATTGGTCGCTTCTATACTCTTGCCAATTTACAATCTCATTCAAAATATATTTATAAAATTGACACTTCTTTATCTTTAATTGCACTAAGTAATTAGAAAAAGTTCCTAGACCATACATAGTTACGGTGATGGTAGTGCATATGATGGCAATCATAGAATATACCTCTATGGCATTGGTTTAAAATTAGTTTCGAGTCGAGAATTTTTATTGAGATGGGACATTAAAAGCCTGTTAGACTTGTGCACACGATGGAGATGTCTCGTTCCATAGGCATGATGTGGAGATGGTAGTACATATGTGCAGGTGCTCTTTGGGCAACTAGCACAACAAACATGCCCTTAAGAAATTCTCAATTGAAAACGTTGTTTGTCAAATGAGAATTTTCTAGTTACTAGAGTGCATGAATTAGTTTTTCGATTTGAGGAACCATGGTAGTCTTGTGCATGATATCATGCACTTTGATGTAAATCACAAGAAGTTTATATTGGGTGTATGATCTTTGTGTATGGAGGCTAATGAGTGGCCAACAAAAGATCCGTCACCTACCTAACAAAATAAGTGAATCTCCTATATATTCCACAGTCCTTGACTTAGAAGTTTTTGGCCAAAATAGAATAAATATTTGAAAATGATTTTCTAATGATTTTCTAATATGACTAGAAATTCGACTAATAATCATACATTAGATTTAATCGAGAGATAAGTTGACAGAAGAATCAGACTTGCATGGTACTCATAATAGAAATAGGTTCGCTTGTTAATTCATCTAAGACTAGGTAGTCGAGATGCACTATTAAGTACTTTCCTTGACTTGTGAGATTCTTGATATTAAGGAGTTAACTCTAAGATGGATTAGTTAATTGGATTAACTAATCAGAATATAACTTAATAGATTCACTAAGTTGCAAGATTTGCAAGTCCAATACTAGTTTAGTTGTGAACCTAATAGGTTATACACAAATCGAAATAGTCCACTTCTATCTAAAATATAATTCAGGAGTTGGATTGAGTTAATTAAAGGAGATGAATTAACTTAAGCTAGAATTAAAATAAGGAGTTGAATTAATTCAATCAATTAAATAATAGGGCTTAAGAAAGATTAAGGGCTCTTTAGGAGTAAATTAATTAATTGATTGGATCAATTAATTAATGGACTTTAAAATAATTTAATGGATTAAATTGGTTAAATTAATTTAAATAATAAAATTATTTCAATCGGGTCTAGTTTAATTAGATGGCCAAGTGGAGCCACTTAATTAATTGATTGGATTAACTAATTAAGTTGGGATTGAATTAACTAATGAAGATCAACTAAGTCTAAGCCCAAAGTTAATGGGCTCATAGGAGAACCCATTAAGAATCTTTAATTCGAGAATTAAAGACTCACTATCTTTGATGGAAACAAATTAAGAGTTTATGTCTTATAAGGAAAGAAATCAAAAACTCCTAATTTTGATGGAAAGGAATAAGTTAAGAAAGAAAGAGATAGAGATAAGCTTAAAAAGGGATCAAATACTAATGGGATTAGGATTAAACCACCTTGTGTATATATACACAAGATAGGGATGAATCTTAGAGCTGCAGAATATAAGAATTTCATCCTCCGCTCCATCTCTTATTCTTGGTCTTTTCTTTCACAAGAATTAATTCCTTCCACTAAAAAGGTTTCACCCTTTTTGATACCATTTGATTTTTCTAATCACCAGTTGAATTAAGAATCAATGTTGCATTCCCAAATTCTAGAATATAAAGGATTAAAATTCACTAGTAAGGATTTAATTTGTGGCCATCAGAGGGAAGACACTTGGATTCCTATGGCGAATCAGTTTCTAATCCAGGGCCACAATTTGAAACATTCAAACATCGCCATTAACTGGAGCGCAAATAATCAAGGCATTTTATGATTTACGATTATTAAATTAAGTGAGTAATTTAGAACGCATCCTAATAATCGCAACAAATATGGGATTGCAAGTTTAAATTCAAATTATGCATGTTTTTATTTCTAAATTCTAATGTGTTTATAGCCCGTGATTATGTAAACCCAACTGTGGTATTAGAACCTAGGTTCTGCATTTTAATTAATTTCACGATATAATTTTTGAAAACTTATACGCTAAGTTGTTTTGTATTTAATTGTATTTTTTTTTAGGGAATTAAATGTTGAATTTTTCATGTGATTTAATTGTTAAATCATGTACACCCCATACACGAAAATAATTTTTTGGCTTAAGATCCGCCACCTGCCAAGAAATGGATTTTTGTTGGCGGTGAGGCCAAGGACACGACACTAGGCTATAGCCCAGTGTCGGGTGATGAATGTGAAGCCCATCATCATGGTTGGGCGATTGCTTGATGTGCACAAGTGCTAAGCAAGGTCGCTCGATGCCCATGTGATCAACCTGGGCAAACGAGCATGCCCAAGCAGGTGTCAGGTAGTGACTTGACGCCTGGTGCGCACTATCTAGCATTAGGCATATTAACCCGATGTTGTGTGTTCGTGTGGATGCGCAACAGGCTAAACATAGCCCATTGCCTCATAAGCTGGTGTGCATGTGTGTGCAAGGTGCTTTAGGTTCTAGCCACCTAATGTGTTGGTTGTAACCCATCACACTATTGGGTTCACATAATCACGGGGTGTGTGCAGTGGAAATTTAAAAATTTTAAAATAAAACCTGTCATATCAAATACGGCAACAGCCCTCGATTCGATATGATTATCAATTTCATATTTTCAATTATCTAAACAAAAATAATAATGAGTTTTTTATTATACCTTAAGTACTCTGGTTGTCGAAGAGGAAGAAGCAATTGATTGCCAACCCTTTGTACTAAAACTGGTTTATAGGGATTCAGACATCTCCCACTATCGAAGTCCACACTTCGGATAGGAGCACATAATTGGAATACTGCTAGAAATTTTAATTCTTTTACTAGTCTAGTTTTGAGTGATTAGAGTGAGCATCAATTCTTAAACCAACAGGTGGTATTAAGAACTAAATACCTTCAATCAAAAGAAAGAACTTTTGACTGAAGGAAGAAAGTGGAATATGATGTTTTGATAGAAAACCTCTCTTCTTTTCTTGAAGTGGCTGAAAAATTCAAAAACTTTCTTTGAAATTTTCGGCCCTCACTATTTAAGGGTTGTGGTCGAAAATTCAAGAGTCCCACTTTTTATAATTCTTGACCCCTATGCTTATTGGTTGAAATATTTTTGGTTAATTACAAGATCTCCCAAAAATCTCAACTCTCTCCCTTGTATCCTCCCAAGATACTTTGAGATATTTTTATCTAATCTTATTAGATAATTCTAAGAATATCTAATTTTTAGAACTCATTCTTCCAACAACTCTTATGGGCCTCTCCTTATGAGCCACTTTGAATTGAGCTTGGACTCTTAATTAAATCCAACAATTAATCCAATTAATTGATTGGAGTGAAATTCAAATAATTGATCCTAATAATTAATTTAATTTCATCCACCCCACCTAATTATATTAGGCAAATTATTAAATATTTAATAATTAAATTATTAATTAAATTAATTTATAGTTAATATAATTAATTGATCTAATCAATTAAATATTTCACTCCAATTAGGCTCCTTAATCTTATTAGGTCCAATTAAATAATCTAATTATTTAATTGAGTAATTAATTTGACTCTTTGAATTAACTGAATTCAACTCTTTAGGTCAATTCGTAAATTAGAAATGCTCCATCCCAAATTGTATGTGACCATTTAGGTTCACAACTAAACTAACAGTAAACTTGCAACACTTATAACTTATCAAACACAATTATTCTGATTAATTAATCTGCTTGGAATTAACTTTTTAATTTCAAGAACCTCACAAGTCATGTGAAGCACTTAACAAGTGTATCATGACTACCTAGTTTTAGGTGAAATATTGAGCAAACTTATTTCAATTACAAGTACCATATACGTAAGGCCCTTGCGTCAATTATTCTCCCAATAAATCTGGAGTATAGATTATAAGTCAAAACCTTAAATGACTCAATAACTATGATTTCATTTCAATTTTCAATAACTTATGATGAATCATTAGAAGACCCCGTCTAACATTTATTTTGTCTTGGCCAAGGACTTTTGAGTCATGAATTATAAAAAATATTGGAGATTCACTTGTTCTACTGGACAAGTGACGGCTCCTTTGTCGTTCACTCATTAACTTCCATACACACCAATGCAACATCTAACATATCCCTTTTGTGATTGTCAGATAATTAGAAAGATACTTTTAGATAGAACACAACGTGCACAAGGCTACCATAGTGCCTCAAGTTAAAAGACTAGTAGTGTACTATCATAATATGGAAATTCTTACTTTGATAGTTAACATCTTAAACTAAGAATTTCCAGCGGGCTTGTTCAGTATAATTGTTCTCTAATAAGCACCCGCTTTCATACACTAGCATTACTATGTCGATGCATATAGAGTGAGACATCCTCCTCATGTGAACACACATCTTATGCGCGAGTCTTATTGGGTTATTCAATGTCCCATCTCAAAAACTCTCGACCCAAAACTAATTTAAGACCAAAGCCTTAGAGGCATATTCTATGATTACCATCATATGCGCGACCTAACCCTGTAGCTATATTTGGTCTAAGGAATTTATTTAATTACTATAAATAATTAAAGATAAAGAGAATGCCATTTTTATTAATTGATTTGAAAAAGGTTATTTTACAAATATAAGAGTATAAATGACATCTAATCTAATTGGCGCACCAAATACTACTCTAACAATCTCCTACTTGCCCTAGTGCCAATTGCCCATTCACCTTAGGCCCATCTTCTCAAAATGTCCGTCAAATACCTTCTACACTAGGTGTTTGGTTAGTAGGGTTTGCTACATTTTTTGGCTGACTCTTTCCACAATGACATCGCCTCTACCAATAATTTTTCTGATCAGGTAATATTGCCTCATAATATGCTTAGATCTTTGATGAGATCTTAGTTCTTTTGCTTGGGCAATAGCTCCATTGCTCTCACAGTATATCATAGGATCAACAGCAGATGGAACTACAGCCAACCCTTGGATGAAGTTCCTTGTCCAAACAACTTTCTTTGTTGCACCACAACGACAATCTATTCAGTCTCAGTGGTGGAATGCATTGTTGTTTTTTCCTTGGAATCCTTCCAGCTGATTGCACCACCATTTATGGTGACTACATATCCAGACATCGACTGTAAGTTATATATATTGGACTAAAAACTAGAATTAGTATAACGTTCTAGTTTTAGTTCTCCAAGACCTTATATAAGAAAGATATCCTTAGCCCTTCTCAAGTATTTAAGGATCATCCTCATAGTTTTCCAATACTCCTGACCTGGATTGGACTAATATCTGCTCATGATACTTAGAGTATGTGTGACATCAGGCCTCGTCTTAGCCTACCATACATTATACTTCTAATAGTGAATACATAAGGTATATGAGTCATCCTTTCTATCTTCTCAGGAATCTTTGGAGACATAGAATTCAAAAGAGAAACATCATGACTTATTAGCAAGAATCCTCATTTTGATTCCTCCATATTAAACCTCTTTAGTAATTTATGTAGATATGGGGATTGAGAAAGTCCTATCATCCTCTTATATATATCTATATAGATCTTTATTCCCAAAATAAAGGATGCTTCTCCTAAATCCTTCATGAAGAACTGGTTAGACAACTAAGTCTTAGTTGACTGCCGTATCCCCACATCATTTTCAATGAGTAGGATGTTGTCAATGTATAACATAATAAATGTGACTACGTTCCTATTAACCTTTTTGTAGACACAAGGATCATATGGGGTCTTATGGAAATCAAATAATTTGATTGCCTCATCAAATTGAATATTCCAGCTTTGAAAGGCCTACTTGAGTCCATAAATAGATCCTTGAAACTTCCAAACCTTTTCCTCACCCTCTTTGGATATGAAGCCTTCGTGATGCCTCATAAAAATTATTTCTTATTATTTCTATTAAGGAAAGCGATCTTCACATCTATTTGCCATATCTCATAGTCATAATATGCAGATATGGCTAGCAAAATCCAGATGAAATTTAGCATCGCCATTGGCGAAAACGTATCCTGATAGTTAATTCCTTGCTTCTGAGTATATCCTTTTGCGACTAGTCGTGCTTTGTAGGTTAGTACCTCTCCATTTACTCAACACTTTCACTTGTAGACCCATTTGTGTCCAATAGGAACTATTCAATTTGGTGGGTCTAACAAAATCCATACCTTGTTGGAGTATATGGAGTCCATCTCGGATTGCAAGCCATCTTGCCAACTTCCTGAGTTGATGTCAGGCATCGCCTCTCCATAAGTTCTTGGATCACTATCCATGGGGAGAACCTCCTTGTTGTTTTATAACAAAAAGCTATATATCTCAAGTGGCTTTGAGATCTTTTTGGATCCCATACGAGGTTGTGTGTTAGGAGACCCTGCCTCAATTGGTTGGTCCATTACTATGTCTGTTAGGACGTCTTTTGGTTCTTGAACTTCTTCAACTACCACGACTTCACCATTTCTATCCATTAGAAATTTTTCCTCCAAGAAAGTGGCATTCCTCGAAATAAACACCCTTTGTTCTAATGAGTCGTAGAAGTAGTATCAAATGGATTCCTTTGAATACCCCACAAACTTGCATAAATTGGATCTCATGTCCAATTTATCTCCCACTTGCTGCTTCACGTAAGTAGCACATCCCTATACCCAAAGGTATTTGTAGGAGGGTAGTTTCCCACATCACATCACATATGGTGTTTTAGATACTGACTTTGATGGCACTCTATTTAGTAGATATGCCATTGTTTCAAATAAAATATCAAAAGGTAGACGATAACCTTATCAATTGCATTATGTACAACCCCTAAGCTATTTTGCCTCACCACTTCCCATATGCCCCAAGAATATGATGTCAAATGGTACTAAGTATCAAGCAGTACCTATCAAACATCTATGTAGATAGAGCATCTAAATGTCTAATGACTCATAGACAATGATAAAGACAAGTCCATCTTATTGGCATCGCATGCTCAATAGGGATCACAACTGTCCATCACTTAGGCATCCCAGGACTCATGGACAATCCCCTAAATGCGGTAATATTGTTATGTCTACTTTTGATAGAAGGCATGGACGATTGGGCCTAATCTAATTTTTCCCATATTTTCTTGATATAGAATTTCAAAAATTCTTAAACTTGACTTTCAAGTGAGGGTTCATTTTAAAATTCCAAAACCTCATCTTATTTAGTTGTTTTATTTAATGTTGCACAATTATAATGATTGTAAACATAATCAAATGAAAAGTATTAAATGAACCTATGCATGCATCTACCATACAAACATAACAAAGGGAAGATCATGGGCCATATCTTATGCAATCCATTCAAGCTAAAGTGGATATAGGTCAGTTTACGGATAGTAATTAAAATAATAAATAGATCTTATCTATTACATGAATGTATCACCCATACATTCGTGGGCCTTCATTCCTTGCTTTCTCCACCTTGCTCCTTCTTCTTATCAAACAAAAAGAAAATCCTCACTTTCTATTTCTACTCTCAATACAAAAACTATTCAAAACAAGAAACCTTGGAATTTCTTCCAAGGGAAAGTACATAGAAGGGAGGAAGAATTTACATTAGGAGTAAAACAGAAAAGGCGAGACTCCTATACATCATTTAATTAAAACCCAAAATATTCAAACCAAGCATTCATAAGGAACATAGAATATCCATAAAATTATCAAGGCTCCATAATCATCCACTCTAACATACATGCCTAGTTTATACATCATATGTAACAAATTCAAATCATGTAAATTTACCCTTTTTATGTGTTGATTTTTGGATTTAGCTAAATAACTTTTAATTTTATAGAAAAAAACCATATCTTTAATTTAAAAAAATGAATTAACCAAAAAATTGTGTAATAACTGCACAAAAGAATGAGAAAAGTAGAAACTGCTTTTGAAAATAACATGGGTCATGGTGCCTAGACTTGGAGCCGTGACCCTTTGAAGAAAATATCGACAGCGTCGTGGAGGCAACTACTCGCTCGGTAGTTCCATGGCTTCTGAAAGCCATGCACCACGATGCCTCTCGGTGGTGCCACAACATTACATCGCCAGTTCATGACTGCTATAGTAACAAAGGTGAAACTAGCCCATTTTTTAGTCCAACATAACATTTAAAACATTTACCCCAACCAAAAATCATATAAAACTATTTTATCTCACAAAAAAATAGATTTATTCTCACATTTTTCATCATATGAAACTTAGGCATATATTCACAAAAGTATTCGGGTGTGGTAACACTCTTAGGTTTGCAAAATTATGGAACTAACCACAATGAAAATTTAAAATTTTTAAACATGCATAACATTTTATAACATGTAGTCCTGAATTCTATGTTCACACCCTAGATATTTTGTTTAATTAAAAACTAAGGTTTCACAAATATACCTTTACAAGCACTCCTGCTGATGTAGGGTATGAAGCAACTCGAATTGAATCCTCCTCACAAACTCTTCATAGGAATCCAAAAATTGATTTGAATCTTGGCCTAAATTAGAAACTAGTTTACTTAAGGAATCTGTGCATCTTCTCTCTATTGGTATCTACACTACGAACAAGATCACAATTCATTATTTCTGCTAGAAAAAATTGAATTCTTATTTCTAATCTAGAATTTTGGGATATTATTCAATTCTTAAATCAACTAGTGATAGAAGAATTGAATCAATATCAAAAGGGTGGAACCTTTTGATGAAAAGAATAATTTCTTGTGAAAGAATAGATTAAGAGAGAAAGAGAGAGGAGTTGGAAGAATTTTTGGCTTGTAAAAGCTCCAACATTCGTCCCCCATCTTCTATATTTATATTCAAGGTAGTTCAATCCTAATCCTATTAGGATTTGGTCCCTTTCCTTGCTTATCTCTATCTCTTTCCTTCTTATCTTATTCCTTTTTATCAAAACAAGGAGTCTTTAACTTCTTTTCTTATAAGACTTTAACTTTTAATTGGTTTCTATTTAAGACATGGAGTCTTTAATTCTCCAGTTAAAGACTCTTAATGAGTTTCTCCTACTCCCATTAACTTTGGGCTTGAACCTTAATTGATCTCCATAAATTAATTCAAGCCCAATGTAATTAATTGATCCAATCAATTAGTTAATTGGTTCCATATGACCATCTAATTAAATTAAGCCCAATTTAAATAATCCCATTATGTAATGGTTAAATGAAGTTAAAGCCTATTAATTAATTGATCCTAATTTATATACTACGAAAGATCCCTTAATCTTAATTACGTCTAATTAAATAATCTTATTATATAATTAGATGAATTAATTTAATTTTTTAAATTAATTATAGCTGCAAGTTAGTTAATCTCCATTAATGAACTTGATCGAACTCCTTGGACATTATTGTAGATAGAAGTGATTCATCTCATTTTGTGTGTGACCTATTTGGTTCATAACTAAGCTAGCAATGGACTTGCAACTCTTGTAACTTTGTGAATAATTAATATAATCCATCATGGAACTAAATTCTAAGAACCTCATAACTCAAGGGAAACACCTAACTGTGCATTTTAACTACCTAGTCTTAGGTGAATTAGCAAGTGAAATGCGAGTACCATTTAAGTTTGATTCTTTCATCAACTAATCTTTTAATTAAGTCTAGGGCATAGATTATTAGTCAAAACTCTAATTAACTTAATAACTATGATTTAATTTCTAGTAACATTGACTCTTAATGAATCATTAAAAAACCCACGTCTAATATTCATCCTACTTTCGCCAAAGACTTTTGATCAAGGACCATTGAATGCATTGGAGATTCACTTATTCTACTAGATAGGTGATGAATTCTTTGTTGACCACTCATTAACATCCATACATGAAGATCATACACCTAATATAAACCCTTTATGATTGTCAGGCAATTAGGAAACACATCAAAGCATATGATGAGCATAAGGTTGCCGTGGTGCCTTAAGTCAGAGGACTAATTCATGTACTATCGTAACTAAGAAATTCTCATTCATTGAACAATGTTTTCAATTGAGGATTTCCCACAGGCTTGTTTGGTGTACTCGTTCCCTAACTAGAGCCCACACATATGCATTAGTATTACCGCGCCGATGCCTTTGGAACATGACATCCTCTTTGAAAGACATAAAGAATATCTTTTAGGTGCTTATGAAGAACTAAAAATATTTTCTTGGAGTACGGTTATGGAGAACTAAAGCTGGAATGTCGCATATAGCTTTTTAGTCCAATAGGACAACTTGAAGTCTCTGTCTAAAATCGTGTTCATTCTAAAAGATAGTGGGTAAGCTAGAATGAGTTCCAAGCATGAGACGACCATGGATTCCACCAACAAGATTAAATACATCACTGCAAATGATGCTGCAAATGAAGGTATTTGGATGAAGAATTTTTCCTATCGAGTTGAAAGTAGTTTCGTCTGTTGTTGATCCACTATCGTGATAACAATAGAGCAATTATGCGAGAAAAAGAGCCAAGATCTCATCATAGATCTAAGCACATAATAAAGTGATACCATTATATTTGAGTAATCATCGATAGAGCCGACTAAAATAGTGGGCAGAGTTACCTTAGTAGAAAATATAACAAATCTATTGACTAAACCCCTAATGCTAATGGTTCGATGGATATCTTTAGAAAATCGGCCTAAAATACTGGGTAATTGGCTCTGGGTAAGTGGAAATTTGTTAGAGTAGTGCCCGACATGCTAATTATTGGTCGATTCTACACTCTTGCAAATAGGCAATCATATTTAAAATATATTAATAAAATTATCACTTCTTTATCTTTAATTGCACTTAAGTAACTAGATAATGTCCCTAGACCATATATAGCTACTAGGATGGTTGCGCATATGATGGAAATTATGGAATATACCTTTATGGCTTTGGTCTAAAATTAATTTCGAGTTGAGGGTTTATTGAGATGGGACATCGATAAGCCCGTTAGACTCACACGCATGATGCATCTCAAAAGAATGATGTCTCATTCTATAGGTATCAGAATGAACACACTATTGCATGTGTGTGGGGCTCATTAGGGAATGAGTACATCAAATAAGACCGTGGGGAATTCTCAATTGGAAATGTTGTTCGTTGAATGAGAATTTCCTAGTTACAATAGTAATGAATTAGTACTTGGATTTGAGGTACCTTGTTGGCCTTATGCATAACATCATGTGATTTAATACATTTTCCAATTACATGACAATCACGAGGGATATATATTGGGTATATGATCTTAGTGTATGGAGGTTATGAGTGGCCAATAAAGGATCATCACTTATCTGGAAGAGTAGGTGAATTTTCTATGCATTCCACAGTCCTTGACTCAAAAGTCTTTGTCGAAAGCAAGATAAATATTAGATGTGGATGTTCTAATAATTCATCATGAGTCAATGTGACTAGAAATAGAATCATAATTATTAAGTTAATTAGGGTTTTGATTAATAACACATGCCCTAGACCAATTAGGAGATTAATTGATAGAAGGATCGAACTTATATGGTACTCATAACAAAAATATGTTTGCTTACTAATTCACCTAAGACTAGGAGTCAAGATGTACTGCTAGGTACTTTCCTCAACTTGTGGGTTAAAGAGTTTATTCTAAGATGGATTAGTTAATTGAATTAACTAATCAGAATATATCTTAATGCACTCACTAAGTTGCAAGAGTTGCAAGCCAACTACTAGCTTAATTGTGAACCTAATGGGTCACATACAAATTGGGATAGTCCACTTCTATATAAAATATAATCCAAGGAGTTGGATTGAGTTAATTAATGTAGATTAATTAACTTATGTTAGAATTATTTCAATCAATTAAATAATAGAATTATCTAATTAGACCTAATGAAGAATAGGGGCTCTTTAGGAGTAAATTAATTAATTAATTGAATCAATAAATTAATAGCCATTAAACTAATTTCTGGAGTTAAATTGATTTAACCAATTTAAATGATGGGATTATTTAAATTAAGGCTAATCTAATTAGATGGCCAAGTGAAAGAACTTAATTAATTGATTGGGCATGAATTAATTGATGGAGATCAATTAAGGTCCAATCCCAAAGTTAATGGGCTCATAGGAGAAACACATTATGAATCTTTAATTGGAGAACTAAAGACTCCTTGTATTTAATGAAAACTAGTTAAGTCTTTACGTCTTATTAGGAAAGAAATGAAAGACTGCTATTTTTTATGGAAAGGAGTATGGTTAGAAAGAAAGAAGTAGCAGCCTCCAGTATGTCGATTACCACATTTCTGACACACAGCTTCTGGCATCGGTGTTTTTTTTTTGTTCGACCCGTAGCCTTTTACTTTGACATTCTTGTTGTTGGCCTCGTTCTCCTTGAAATTTAGATCCTGGCTTTTGTATTTAGATCGGCTTTTGTATTTGGATTGGCATCTTTTGTCCCACAGTCCATCTATGTCCCTGTTGTTGAGCCTCCTATGCATGAGCGATTATCGATTTAGCCTGTTCTGCCACTAGTGCCCTCTCAGCCACCTGTGAAAATGTCACCCCTTGAGTACCCGCCATATTCACATCCCGGTATAACTCTGGCCTCAAACCCTCCAGAAATCTCTCTACTTTCAGTATTTCAGTGCTGACCATGTGCATAGCAAACCTGGACAGTTGTTCAAATTTATGAATATATTCCCCCAACAGTCATCACTTCTTATTGCAGTTGTATAAACTCATTCATCTTCATCATGCGAACTGGGGCCGTGAAATATTTATTTTGGAATAACTCCTTGAATCTATCCCAACTCATGGTAGTAATGTTCTCTATGCTGCTGATCATGTCCCACTAATGGCCTGTACTACCGCGAAGCATGAAAGTGGCACACATTACCCTCTCCTCTACTGGCACCCTGCTGTACTAGAACATGTTTTTTAGGGTCCTCAACCAGTCCTCTACAGCTGTAAGATCAATAGCATCCTCAAATGTTGGGGGATCTAACCTCCTAAATCGTTCTCCCACCATATATATATAGTCCACCCGCTGTTGGTTTACCTCCACCCACAGTTGCTCACCATTATCCCTCTGCCGAACCAATTATTGAATCTGTTCGGACTGTCATTCAATCAACTCTATTAACTGGTTAATCATGGTATCTCGAGCATTAACCAGAGTGGGTGTCTCAATCCTCTGCGCTCTGGCACCACCACTGCTCTTACCACAAGTTCTCACTATTTTGTAATACTGTTTTACACAAGTTTGACAACATATGACCAATATAATTAATGGAATATGTAATGCAATATATGATAATGTAAAACTTACTGGTATGGCTGCACTCCATAAGTTCTAAAATCATGTACATGACAGTTTACAGAATCAAGACCTGGGCTCTGATATCACTCAGTAATACCCCCATTACTGCACAACTATATATATAATATAATTTGACACGATAGAACCTGTGTGCATGCATGAATTTTTTTTTTGTAATAAGTTAAGAAAAGATAAATTACTTCTTACATGTACAACCCTATTTAAAATTCTTTCTCACACATATCATGTATATAGCAGGATCAGTATTTATATAAAAGCACAATGCCTACAACGACCACAATATTTACATACTTATTTATAGTAAAGTTTTAAAAGCGAAATATAGTACCAATCTAAAAATATAATATAACAGACTTAAAATATAACAAGCCAACAAAATAGCCCAATAGGTCGTCACCCATGTACACACTTCCTTAGACACCTAAAAGAGCTCCAATAGCCGCCCAGCCAGTAAAAGATGCTTCAAGCGTCATCGTACTCACCTACAATGCATAAACTATATAAGCTAACGCTCAGCAAGTAAAGATTATGCATGTCAAAGAATAATCCACAATATCAAGTCATGCATCTCAAAATGCTATGCCCACAATGCAATTTTATGCATCAAAATATTTCTCTCAAAATTATTTCTTTCTTGGGCCCCTAACCAACGCTACTATCCTATGTACTGAAAAAGAGCTCTATACAACGCCATAATCCAATGGCCAATAATCATATAAGCATGCAAATCCATGCACGCGAACCTGCAAATCCATGCATAAACCATGCAAATCCATGCATGCTTCGGTGCATTAGTAGTGGTGAGCAAAAATATTTTTCTTTCTCAGAATCATACCGTGCAATGCAAGATTTATCACAATGCTCGTATATGATGCATGCACATGCCAATGACAATGCCCACGTATGTATGCTCAATGGAGACCCCTCTACTATGCACATATGATTTATGATATTACATATAATTCACACATCTACTATGTCTATACATTGTAGTTGCAAATGAATCTTTACTTACCTTTCACTTGGTTGGTGGCTTAGTCCAGATTTCTTTAATATTACTCTCAAACCTTAGATGTAAAATGTCCTGTAATATTACCCAACATCTTCCTAATTTGGAAAGTTGAAAGCACAAAATCTTATACTAAGACCTTAAACACCAAGCTATCTAGGTAACAATCATGCTTTCACAAACTAGAACCCAATATAGTCCCTCAAATACCTTAATTTATCATCTTAAATATATGTAAATATCATGTAATTGAAGTATTATCAGTCTAGTAGCATGTACCTAATTGTTAGAACTCAATAGCAACATGTTTAGGCTGAAACATACTAAGTTATTAAATGGGACATATTTTCACCTCTAATTTCCTTGCTGCCACATTAGGTTTCATAGACATTTTGACATCCTTAGGAATATTTATTCACTTTAAAAATTTTACCACACTTAGATAACATGTATAAAAATATAACTATGCTATAAAGTTTCCAAAACATATGGGTCTACATCCTATAATTCAGTCCCCTTCATAACACACCAGAACATAAATTCTTACTTTGGCAATTTTGAGTGTTTTCTTCAATATCATGCCCAATTTCAATTTCTAACCGACAAAAATTTATTCCAATACTCTTAACCCATATATAAACATGTATATGATGATAATTATAGGTTTTATTCAACATACCATACACTTTTAAAGCCTAAAACACAAGAAAACAACAAGGTGACAATTTCTTGCATAAGTGTTTTCTATCAAATATTTCCAACCACAAACCCTTTCTTTATGCATCAAAGCTTATCTAATAACATCCTAAAACATTTATAAATAATATTCAAAGCTTAATAAACAAATAAACCTCAAAATAAATCTGAAAGTCATGCCACACCCGTAGGTTAAGCTCACCTTGCACAGTTTTCTACTTGAACTTGGTTATTTCTCCTTCCCTTTGCTTGTTTTGCCTCCTTTTTTGGTTAGAATTACTTAGGACCTATTTAGAGAGATTTTTACATGTATTTAAAAGGTTAAATAGTTCATAAGAAGATTCAAGTCGTAGCTGTTAGCTTAAGAGTGAAGAATAAGTTGAGGTGTTAGCTTGATAAGTCTAAGCATGAGGTGGCATAAGCTTGAGGTGGCATGTAATGGTATATCTGATTTTCTCCCTTATATTGTATCCCTAATCTTGTGTGTCTCACATATTCTTATTTAGTTGTAATCTATCTTCGTCACCATTCATTCCTGTAGCTAATTCCTATGTCCGTTTATTAGGTTCTTCACTCGAAAAATCATCGGTTCTTGCCCGATTAATAAGTTTGTGCACTAATAGTGTTACAAACCTATGAACTTAGTTATATAACATTTAAATTATAGTATTGTATGTCTAGTTATCCCAAGTGTATGATTTAAATATACATATAATATTAAAATTCATGATCGAACTGACTCACTTTTTATAAACTTTTCGGTGACACCTTTCGAACTCCTAAGGTTACCACGTGTAACGTAGCATTATTCACTATATTGATACCTAAATTTCTTCTTATCTCAATACAAAATCAACCACTTAGGTTAGGGGATTCGATAATCAATACCGTGCGAGAGTTTCAAAATTAAGTTTAATGATTAAGAACGTCGTATAAAATAAAATAACTATATGATGTCATATCAATACAAATAGAACGCAATTAATATGTAATGCATGAATCATATTTGGCCATGTGAGTAGTAAGAGGCTCGAGTATCACATCTAAGCAAAAAAGTTATAGGTGTTCTATATGCTTACTTTTCATACACCTTCTCCACTAATGTAGACACTAGTAAACTTAGATCAGAAGGACTTCAATAAGCTTGTAATGCAAGACCTATGTATTGACTTACAAAGAAATGATAGGAATAAACAAAGTAAGAGAGCAAAAAGTGTTGCCCATAAAATCTTAGTCACCTTCTTTCTTTTCTTTTCTCCAATTCTCTTCCTATTTCCTTTGGGATTCATACTTTTCTTTTCTTTTCTTTTTCAACACTTTTTTTTCTTTTACTTCTTTTCTTTTTTGTATTTTTTTCCTTTTTTCATGAATCTCAAGGCTTCATTTTTTGTTCTTTTGCTTTCATAACCCCCAAACTTATTTCTTTTCATATTCATGGGTTGTGATGAATTCTATCCACATAGCTCTTGTTCATTTACCCGAATGCATTCACTTCCATGCCCAAAATATTTCCATATAACCCTAACACCAAATTGTGCACAATATTTTATATTAAGCTCTCTTAGGGACAAATAATGATTTTTCAAGCTACAAGAGTTAGGTATAGTGATCTATAAGAAACAAAGTCGAATTGTGGTCGTTCATATGCATTGTACATGCCATTCTTTAAAAGTGGCTCAAAGGGGTAACTAATGATAATAGTGTTATCATAATAGGCTTCAAAGGCACAAACAAGTCAAAGACAGCCCAAATCACCAAGTTTGCTCGTTATCTAGGATTTCACCTCAAAGGGTAATCAAGTAAGTTCTAGGACATCAATGATAAAAACATTTCATTGGAAGCAAAATCCAACACCAAGTAACACGCAATTCATAAGATTTTAACATATTGTGCTCAATAAAAATTCGTCATTCATGACAAAGAGTAACTATATACAATAATCAAAGACTAACTATATACAAGAATATCCATGTTACAACACTAGCAATCTTCCTTTTCTCTACACTCTATACAATATCAATTAAGTTTCATCATAGGCTATCGGTCATCAAGATAAATCATTCTCTCTCAAGCTTGAAGCTAATAAAGTTTGTCAACAAAAACATGATTGCTCTCGGACTTCCATCACACACAATATGTAATTCACACATAATTCTTCCATAAAAATTAAAAAAATTGGCTTAGTTTTCGTGAAAAGATAGATCCCAACCCCAAACGTAAATCAAACATTGTCCTTAATATTTAAAACATGAAAAAACAGAAAAGGGGAAAAGAAGAACTCCCCTATTTTAGTAGATGTGCATCCATGAGCATTTATCCTTGGGAGTCCAATGAGAATCCACACACCATCAAGGATTGAAAATCTACAACCAAGAAGAAGGAAGTAAAGAAGAGTGGGGCAGAAATAAAGCCAAAAACAAAAGCAAAGCAATAACTACTCAACGAAAAACTAAACATGTCTAATTCTAGAATGAAAATATGTTGCAAATCCTAATTAAGAAATTACTCAAAAGCAAAGAAAAAGGCATTTAGATTGCCTCCTAAAAAGCACTTGATTTATAGTTGCCAACCCGACTTTATTACCTCTTCTTAGGAAAAGGCAAGATAAAATTTAGACATCTTACGCTCGTTACCTCCTCCTAAGTGGGGCTTAGATCAACCTTGATCACCTCGTATCAAGGGAAATTTCTCCACATGGACCTTACCTTGCATGGTTGATTGTAATCTTAGTCTTGGCTTGCCTAAAAGTTTTGATTTCACTTGAAAATGCTTCTTCCAAGATAATTTGGCATCAAAGTGTGCAAAGGCAGCCACCAAGCTTTCATCGTCCATCTCTCCTCCTTTGAGTTTTCTAACAGTTCTTCAATTGTATCCCTCAACCTATTTTTCTACACATGTTCAACAACAAAGTGACCAAAAATATCTAACTGATTACACTTAGGCTTTTCCACCCAACAATTCATCCCTTAAGTTCATGTAAATTAACAAGTTTATCTCATTTTTCATTTTTTTTAAGTTCACAATGCATACATCAATATTTATCTCAATCTTAGTTTAATGCAAAAGGTCATTAGCCAATGAGTCAAGGGCATCAGTTTTACCACATAAATTTGTATCTGCCGGACATTTTATAACCTTAAAAACATTCAAGGTCGCTTGGTCATCCTCTATTCTAAGTATCAAATTATCTTATTGTACATCAATTAAGGCTCCACTCATTACTAGGAAAGGTCTACCTAAAATAAGAGGCACATTAACATCTTTCTTCATATCTAACACAATGAAATCAACCAGAAAAATAAACTTGTCTACCTTCACTAACACATCCTCAACCATTCCTCATAGATACTTGATAGACCGATCGACTAGTTGAAATTGGCTTTGGCTCTCCTCATCTAAGCTTCTTATAAACTGACAAAGGCATAAGATTAGTGCTTGATCCCAACTCACATAAAGCATTAGGAAAAGTAGTTGAACAAATAGTACAGGGGATAGCAAAACTCCTGGGTCCTTAAGCATAGAAGAAAGCTTGTTTCGCATAATCGCCGAGTACTCCTTAGTCAAATTCACCATCTCATGCTCCTCCTATTTTCTTTTGTTTGATAAAATTTCTTTAAAGAATTTAGCTTAACTAGGCATTTGAAGTAAAGCATCGGCAAATAGAATATTAATATGTAATTTCTTAAAGACTTCAAGAATTTAGAAAATTGCATATCTAATTTTTGCTTTTTAAATGCCATATAAAAATGGGGAGGAACACTTATCGCCTCATTAAGGATGACCCGTTTGGATGATGATTTGTCTTTCTTCTCTTATAAAGGTTCCACTTCTTGCATTTCGAAATCTATATCCTTCCTACTTCTCAACCTGATTAGATTTACTTGTGCCTTGGGATTTTTCTCCATATCACTTGACAATGCTCCTTGAGCCCACACCGAGACCATACTTGTAATTTGACCCATTTGAGTTTCCAAATTCCAAAGTGTTGCCTTGGTAGTTTGGAATCTCACCTCGATATTGGCATTAAACTTGGCCACAAGCTCTTCAAAATTTGATTTCTTTTCTTATGGTAGGTAACCGGGTGGTGGAGATCTTGTCATGCTTTGATTGGCTTGAGAAATACCTTGGTTACCTTGACTCTCTATGAAAAATTTGGATGATTCCTCCATTTGGGATTATATGTTTGGGAATAAGGATAATTTTCTTGCTAATTAAAATTTCGAACATAATAAGCTTGCTTAGATGAGGATGAAAATAGGTTCCCACTTGACATTTGATGTTATATTATCCACCTCCACACAACTCACATGCGATAATTTATACCTTCATCACTGAAGCATCCATATTATCTATCTTTTAGCCAATGCTTTGATTTGAGCCAAGATTGTAGAGTATATGTCGACGTTATATGCTTCCACTGCCTTTTTCCCCAAACTTCTGTCTGTTTGCCATTGGTAGCTACTAAACGTTATTTCCTCCAATAAGTTATATGCTTCATTCGGAGTTTTTCTCATGATTGTGCCTCTCGCAGTTACATCTATCATAGCTCGGTTGGTGGATGATAGGCCATTATAGAATATTTGAACTTGAAGCCATGTAGGTAAACCATGGTGCGAACATCTCCTCAATAGGTCCTTGAACCTCTCCCAACCTTCATATAAGGACTTCAACTCAAATTGTATAAACATGGTGATGTCGTTCCTTATTTTTGTTGTTTTGGAAGGTGGAAAATGATTGGCAAGGAATGCTTGTTCTATGGCCTCTCGTGTGGTGATTGATCTAGCAGGCAATGAATTAAGTCAGCTCTTAGCTTTATCCTTCAAGGAAAATGGGAATAATCTCAACCTAATGGTATCGTCGGTCACTCTATTGTGCTTAAAAGTGTCACAAATCACTAAGAAGTTTCCTATATGGTCATTAGGGTCGTCACTGGGTGAACCACCATTTGTATCTTTTGAATGATCAATGGCATAATCTCAAAATTATTTATTTGTATTGTCAGTCTCCTTATAGTAGAATTAGTCCCGTTAAAGAAAGGTTTAGCATAGTCCAACAATGATCTATTCTCCACATCTCGCTCGTTCTTGTCATATTCCTCTTTTGCTTCTCTTATTAATAAACGAAGAGTTTTTTCTATTTTTTGGTTATATGGCTCAAGATTCTATATAGATGATGGGTCATGCACCAATAAAAACTACAATGAAAAACAAGAACTCTTAAAGTAACTTGAACAAAGAAAATGAAACAAAGAAAATAAAAATAAAAGCAACTAAACAAAAATAAAGCAAATGAAATGGTTAAACTACAACTAGACAATCAAGTTTAATTTCACACAAAAACACACTCCCCCACAATGGTGCTAAAAACTTGGTGATCCCAAAATAGGTGGTAACAAACTACAGGTGCATGGTGTCAAAGAGTGAGTAGAGTATCATATTCCTAGGGATTGCATGTGTAAATACCAAATGTAGATTACCTATGCTATATCTAACCTAACAATTATAGTGGTGATGGAATTACAATGCAAAACAACCAAATTTAACAAAATCAACTAAAATCCAAGAAGATTAGTGGATTGAACTCAAAACTAAGGAGAGTCAAGGCATTTATTAGTCATCCTATGTGGTTATGAACCTAGCTCATATATGATTAGGAATTATGTGAGTTATGTGACAGTGGGTCTTCCTATTATAATTGGTTCTCTCTCTCGAGTCGGACTAAATCTACTCCTAATAGGCCACCATTGTGTTACTAGCTACGGACTATCCCACTAAGAATGGCTTAAACTTTGCGAATTCCATTAGCTTTTGATTTTCACACCTATGACTACCACATATACATATACCTATATCTCTATAAGGATCGGTCCGTGGCACATACTACACGATCCATTGCTATAATCTCACCTCTCGATCTTAATTGCAACAACTAAAATTAACATGAATTTGGTCAAACCTCAAGAAGCATTAAAGACATAGTATATGCTCATAATAATAAAAACAACATTCCGATCACTAAATAAGCATCAATTCATCATTCCATAAGAATGGATTTCCATGCCCTGATAAAAAATAGTTTAGTTCATATTGAAATTAAGAAAGCACCAAGTGTTTCCCAACATCATGATTCTTACAAAAATTTCAAAACCAAGCAAAATAAAAAAATCAATTAAAGTAGAAAATTACAACCACTAAGTGATTATTCACTTCTTTTTCAAAAATATTCAATGCCCAATGAAGTTACTCATCTTCTTGCTTCAAATTCCATGCTCTTTGGTAATGGGTCTGTGTGTTCTTGGTGTAGTGTGTGAAGAAATATGAAGAAATGTGTGTTTTGGGGTGGAGAGAAAATATGTGTGACAATTTAGGTGTAGAGTGTGTGTGAGGTGTGAATTGTGTGATGTGTAGTGTGTATAGTGTATATATATATAAGAATGTCACATGGATCATGATGTGTGAGTTGTATCTAATGTGTATATATCATGAAAGATGCCCTTTAGCCACCACTTGTCGCACAAAGAGGCTAGGGAATCATTTTTTGTTAAAGTTCACTAGGGATGGGGGGCCAAAAATTAGGACCCATCCCCATCGCTGCAGTTTTTTCTTCTCTTGAACTAGGGATGGGGCATCAGTAACTATGGATCCATCCCTAATATTGCAGTTTTACTTCCCTTTAACTTTATTTGATTTTTTTTTTTTGGCTCATTTTCTCCATGTTGCCCCTACCCACAAACATTAAAATATGAGTGCACAAATCTATCAATAATATGAGAAAACATCCTAATTTATGCTATTAAATGTGTTCAAAAATGTATTAAATTATGAACTTATCAAAGATCCTTGGGATTTCCTAAACTAATGAAGCAGCTTCCCACTTCTAGGATGATCATTTGGAAGAAGCCTCCACAAAGCTGGATGAAACTTAACTCTAATGACGCGAGTAAAAGAAGTTCAGGTGAAGCTAGAGTTTGAGGAAACATATGGGATCACCTTGGCTATCCAATTTTGGCATTCTTTAATTATTTAGGGGCTGCCACAAACACATATGCCGAATTACATGTCGTTGTTACCCCACAGGCGCTTTTCAAGTTAGGGTTATTAACATCAAGCATATCTGAATCAACCTAATGAAAGATGATAACTTCCAGAGGATTTAGATACGACAGATTATACATTGGATAGGTTTTGAATGTGCATCTTCAAATGTGTTAGCCAAGAAATGGATAGTTCAACATAAAATTTAATTTTTTATGATTTAAACGTCCCACCATAGGATCTTCGATAATAATGTGTATTTAACTAAAACTGATTAATTGGTTAAAAAAAAGTTTAAAAAAGATTACCTCTGTAATGATTTCTATAATAATCTTTTGTCGAAATTGAACAGCGTCGCACTCCAAACCTCCAAGCCTTCTATGGTATTCTCTCAAGAATTCTAAAATTGCACTACGTTTTCCTTGTATGTGGGTACAATGATGAAACGTTGAATATATACAAATTCGAGAATTCTAGAGAAAATAGAATTCTTATCTGATAAGAATTCAGGAATTATATCTAATAAGATATTTTTTTATCCCAAATATTTATGCAGTTTTAATAAATTATAACTCTTGTAATTTAACCAGTCCTTATACCGAAGCCACCAAAGAGATTTGGTCCGACCCAATTAGACTAAGTTCCAGTAAATTAATTTTGACCCAATCAACTCATGACTGGTCAAAATAATTTATTAATTTTATTTCATTCTACTAAAGAAATGAGACTGCACTCTTAATTTAATTAGAATTACTGAAGTCAATAATCAATTATATATATTCTCTAATTTATCGATCTTACATGTTACCCACGTTGATCAACTGGAATAATTGGAATATGGTAAATTGACCAAAATGCCCTTTTTTCAATATTCATAAATGCTCAACTCTCAACTTCTATATGACAATCCCATGTGATCACATCACACTATTAATTCAACAATCAATGTCGAATTACTGAGTTCAGATTTTACTGTTTATAAGAAAACCCGTGAGATCATGATCATGCCCATTAAATAGATGACGGACTCCATATTGTGAATATATGTTCTCCGTTATTTTACTTTAATTTCCAAAATACCAAGATATCGACCATCAATTTGATCTCACCCATTGGTGCTTCAAGAAACTTCAAGTTAGTAATCGAAGTTCATTACCCGCTCAGGATTAAGATGTCACGTACGATAATCAAGTGAAATTAAATCTATGTGGTCAAATCACAATTTCAATTTCACGTGGTCCAATCTAATACATTAAAAAATATATACTCAATTTTATTACCAAGTCAAAGATAGACTTTTATAAAATTGAAACGATCTCGTCAAAATAAATTATTTGCATTTATTTACCGATCGTGGATAATAATTCTTTGGATTGAATTATAAATCAAATCTTTTGATATTTAACGACTTGCACACTCAATTTATAATATCAAAACAATCCATGGACAAATGTAAGCTTAAAATAATTATTGATAAATAAATCAAAATAAATATTTTTTTTTCAAAATATCATATTACATAATAATTTACTCGATATGCATAATACTATCCAACAATCTCCCACTTGCCCTAGAGTAAATGAGACATGTCTAGTATGCCCATAAATTAATATGCCCCTCAAAACCCTTAACTGGTAAGCTCTTAGTAAAGGGATCAACAAGATTTTCTACAGATGTAATCTTGCTCACTATCAGATCTTCTCATTGAACGATATCCCTAACAAGGTGATACTTTCATTCAATGTGTTTTTCACGTTGATGGTTTCTGGGCTCTTTTACATTTGCCACTGCTCCACTATTATCACAGTGTAAAGTAATGGCCTGTGATGCAGAAGGAACCATATCAAAGCTCAGTAGAAACTTCCTCAGCCACATGGCTTCTTTAGCTGCTTTACAAGCCGCCACGTATTCCATCTCTATTATGGAATCAACAATACAAGATTGCTTGATACTTCTCCAAATAACGGCACCACTACCCAATGTGAACACTGACCCTGATATGGACTAACCAGAGTCCCTATCAGCTTGAAAATCAGAATCAGTGTAGCCCATTGGCACCAATTCTAGAGCTGAATATACTAGTATATATCCTCTAGTTCTCTGAAGATACTTGAGTATATGCTTTACAGTAGTCCAGTACTCCGGCCCCGAATTTGACTGATATCTAGTGACAATCCCAACAGCATAACAGATATCTGGTCGGGTACACAGTATGGTATACATGAGGCTTTCTACAGCTGAGGCATAAGGAACCTTCTTCATGTATTCCACTTCACTAGGAGTCTTAGGACAGTGCACCTGTGACAAGTGAATTCCATGTCTGAAAGGCATTTTGGCCTTTCTTGGAATTTTGTATAGCAAACCTCACCAGTATCTTGTCAATAGATGAAGCTTGTGATAGAGTAATCCGTCTGTTCTTCCTATCTCAAAGGATCTGGATTTCTAGAACGTAGTTTGTTTCTCCCAAGTCCTTCATATCAAAATGTTATGTCAACTAGTATTTTGTTGATGTTAACACTCCTACATCATTTTCAATGAGTAGGATGTCATCGACATACAACACGAGAAAAGTCACCTTATCGTTCATAATTTTCTTATAAACACAAGGCTCATTAGGGTCATGATCATGCCTATTAAATAGGTGACGGACTTCATATTGTGAATATATATTCTCTGTTATTTCATTTTAATTCCCAAAATAACAAGATACTAACCATCAATTTGATCTCACCCATTGGTGCTTCAAGGAACTTCAAGTTAGTAATCGAAGTTCATTATCCGCTCAGGATTAAGGTATCACATACGACAATCAAGTAAAATTAAATTTGTGTGGTTAAATCACAATTTCAATTTTACGTGGTCCAATCCAATACATTAAAAAATGTATTCTCAATTTTATTACCAAATTAAAGATAGACTACTATAAAATTGAAACGATCTTGTCAAAATAAATTGTCCGCAGTTATTTACCGATCGTAGACAATAATGTTTTGGATTGAATTATAAATTTAATCTTTTATGTTTAATGACTTAAATACTCGATTTATAATATCAAAACAATCCATGGACAAATGCAAGTTCAAAATAATTATTGATAAATAAATTAAAATAAATATTTTATTTCAAAATATCATATTATATAATAATTTACTCGATGGGTATAATACTATCCAACAAAATAGACTCCAGTCTTTGATACCAAAGTCGAATCCTTCCTTGTTCCCATTTGGCTGAGCTTCCCCGAACTTCTAGTCTATCTATTTCATAACAAAGGGCTTTATGGAATAGCATCCTTGGTTGAAAATCGCAAAGAATTAATGAGCCTACAGCAGACAAAACATGGCCAAGCGTTGCTCAAATATGTGTCAAACTTGATCTCTTAAAGCCGCGGGATGACAAAATTTTAATAGATTGGGGTGATTTAATTTTTTCACATGAAGTTATTTATGATAAATGCCCTCAGTATTGTACTAAATGCAAACACTTAAGGCATAATCTGTCTGAATGTCGAGGGAATGATTACCGACCAGTGGTTTACACTAGGAAGCGGATGGAAATTAGAAAAGGAAAATAGCCTGTAACGAATGCAAACCTTGACGTGCATGCTCCAAAAAAAATTATTCATTTGGTGGAAAAGGGGCAGAGTAGCAATTAGAGTGGAAATTTAGATTCTGGTGGCGTAGTAGTTGATGCTAGGGCTTCTAATCAGGTTAATAATTCATCTATTGATCACAACAAAATCTCTTACGCTGGTTTTAATCTAAATGTGGAAGAATTAGTTGAAAAAATGCTATATGTTCATGCCTGAATTTAGTGATTCGGAGAAGAATATTGGTCCGATCAATTCAAATGATCCGCTGCCAGCTAAGGGTTGCATTAATGATGCGACTGAGATTAATGTTAGTGACTTTAATGACAATGTTGATAACCGTAATTCTAGGATTAAGGTTTCTTTGGATTTCGAGAACCTATGATTTGTGGCTTTAATCAAGCCACTAATGCAATAAATCATTCCCTAGGATTAGCTTCATATCAACTAGAATTGAATGACGGGAATGATGTGGAGATTCCTTCCAATTTTTCGAAAGCTAATGATAATTCCATGCATCATAGAAGTTCATCGTGTGAAGCTGATCCACAACATGTTACTACTTCGCGATCTTCTAAACAAATTATACTAATTTCTCAAATCTAAACTAGGCAAATAACTCGATCTTCTTCTGAGCGTCTTTCACTGACTGATTGTTAAATGAAGTGTATTATGTGGAATATTCGTCGCATTGAACAACTTGGCTCAAAGAATGTTTAGAAGGTTATGCAAAAAAAAAAAAAAACAAGCCGGAAGTTGTGGCAATTCTAGAACCAAAAAAATAAAAATAAACAGAGGGTCGAAGTATAGCTCGTAAATTTGGCTTCTCTAATGTGATTTTTCTTTTATCTGCCCATATTTGGATTTACTGGAAGGATACTGTGGATGTCTCATTACATCTAGATCCTGAGCAATTTTTGGATGTCTTAGTTCCGTCATCCAATATGGTCCATAAGAAATTCTTTTGCACTTTTGTTTATGCTAAATGTTCTAGGGCATTACGTATGGATATATGGGAGGGTATTCCAAATCTTGATCATGGTTCAGACCCTTGGATGATTTGTGGTTATTTCAATAAAACATTGCAGGCTAATAAATGCAAAGGAAATGTTACAATCTAATTTAGATCCATGGAGGATTTTGGTAATATGATCTTTTTCCTTCATGGATGCTGGATTTGTGGTATCACTATTCACTTGGTGTAGTAATAGAGTTTGGAAGCAGTTAGATCGTGAATGAATTTCTCCTGCTTGGACTGATTTGTTAGTAACAACAAGTGTGAAACACCTTACAAGGAGACTTTCTGATCATTGAACTTTAATGATTGATTTTGATACTTCTGCTGAACATATTCCTTTTCCTTTCCACTTCATTAATGCATAGATTTCACACCATAATTTTGAGAAATAGTCAAGAATGTGTGGTAGCTCCAGTCTTCTACTAAAGGGATGATTGGATTTCAATAAGAGCTCTATAATGTGAATAACATCTAAAATAGTGGAATAAGGAGGTCTTTCTGGCAATATTTTTGATCGTGTGGAGGCTAAAGAAACATGTTACACAAGCTGAGTAAGTTTGTGATCAATTGCCAGCGAATGTTAATTTGATAGAATTGAGAAATTGCTTTACAAATCTGGCTCATGCACTATCTTACGAGGAGGCATACTGGAAGCAAAAATTGGCTTGCAAACGGCTTAAAGAAGGGGAAAGAAACAATAAGAATTTCCATTCTTTAGTCAACAAAACGTAGTAGAACTCGTGGATTCATCGAATTGAGCATGGAGAAATTATTTCACAAGCCTGGATGCTTGCGTGGATCTGCTGTCAGTTTTTTTAACTTCTTCTCACGGGTGAGGGGGTGAACTATTTGGATAAATTTTCAACTATCATAAAAGAGTACTATCGGGTGAAGATAGTTTTTTTCTTGTGACTGCTCCTTCTTTGGAAGAGATTAAATCAGTTGTTTTTAGAATTGATTTGGATAGTGTGGCAGGTCCGGATGGTGTCTCTTTTTTTTATAAAGCTTGTTGTCATTTTGTTGCAGTACACTTGTATGATGAAGCTTGCATAGAAATTTTCATTGGGGTGACAATGCCACGAAGCTTTACTGCTACTTCCATTGTGTTGATTCCAAAAATTGAAAATCCTAATGCTTGGAGTGAATTTAGACCAATTAGTTTATGTAATGTGTTCAACAAAATTCTTGCTAAGCTCCTTTGCAATAAGTTGTCCAGCCATTTGATTCGTGATAATATCTTTTTAGCTCGGGAGCTTACTCAATGTCTTGATTGTATGTGCAATGAAGGAAATCTTATATTGAAGTTGGATATGACCAAAGCATATGACAGAATTCAATGGACTTTTCTTTACAAGGTGATGCGAAGATTGGGTTCCCCCCCTCAACGGATTTCGTTACTGAAGAATTGTAATGTAAATGCTTGGTTTTCCAATTTGGTGAATGGACAAGATGCTGTTTTTTTCAAGTCTACACGTGGCCTTCGTCAAGGAGATCCATTATCACTGGCTTTGTTTAGTCTTGCTGCTGAGGTTCTTTCTAGAGGGCTTAATGATTTATTCATATACAATCTTAAGTTGCGGTTTAACTCTTCTGGTGGGTGTTTAGTTTCCCATCTTGCATACAAGGATGATGTGATTATCTTTACTCGAGCTAAAAAGAGAAAATAGGAAGCTGATGGCTTTTCTTAATAATTATGAAGCTGTCTCTGGTCAATTGATTAATCCAGCAAAAAGCTCCTTCGTGGCAAGTCAAAGAGTTGGTGGTTTGAAAGTTCAGTGGCTTAAAAATTTCACTGGTTTTTCTTTCAAATGGTTGCCTATGACTTATATTGGGGCTCCTCTTTATAGGGGAAGAAAAAAGGGGTCCTTTTTTCTTATAGTATTAGCAAAATGAGGGACAAGATTTCTGGCTGGGAGAAGAAGTTATCTTATGGAGGCAGATTGGAGCTTATTAAAAGTGTCCTTAGTTCTTTGCCTTTGCATATCCTCTAGGTAATGGCTACTCCTAAATCGGTTTTTAAAATAATGCTGAGGCTGTTGATCAGGTTTTTCTGGGGGTCTAATGATGGTCAATCCAGAATTCATTGGGCCTCATGGAAGAAGCTATGTTATCCTTTTGAAGCATGAGGTTTAGGTTTAAGAAGATTAAATGATGTTGATGAATCATACCCCATCAAACTTTGGGGGCAGTTTAGATCTTTGTATTCTACTTGGTCGAAATTCATGCACAGTAAGTATTGCATCATTTCCCATCCTTTACTCACCAAATGCACTACTAATCACCTTCCTAACAAGCCTGTATTGTATGCTCAAGTCATACTAGACTTATCAATATCCCATTTTAATGAAACCTCGACTTAGAATGATCGTAAAGGCATATTCCATGACCGTCATCTTATACGCGACTATACCCTACATGTGTACGGTCTAACGACTTCATTGAATTCTAATATGCCGAATTTAAGATGAAGATTGCTATTAATTAATATTAATATGAAAAATACTATTTATGTAAGAGCAAAAAAATAGTTAATATAATTAGTTCGGTGGACACTATTCTAACACAGACATACTATTACATAAAATACTTAGCACCACAAAGTAGACGTTTCGCACCACACTTATGTGTACTCGATACTGCGTGTATATTGTGGCCTAATTTGCCTCGAATGTTGTGTACAATAATTTTAATATAATTTATAATGGTAAATTATATTATCTTACATTACTAAGGAGACTTTATCAGATTATTGCAACTTTATTAAATGAGTACTGCATATTGGAATATATATTACCACATTTTTCCATAGAGTACCACAATCATATTAATTAGATACTACATTAATATACACACTTAAATAAAATTTCAAAAATGCATAATGAAAGTAGAAAATATTAAAAATACAGAAGAAACTAGAGATTACATTTATATTACTACTAGAAAATTTACATTACTGCTAAAAAACTTAGCCTAAAAAAAGACAACAATAAAACTTTTTTTCTCCCTCTAAGGGTTTTTGTGCATCATCAATGATATCCAATATCCCCTATTTATAGTAGAAGAGTGACTAAATTGGCATCTCCAAATTCATTATAAATGCACTCCAAATTTACTTCAAATATGCTCTAAATTCACATGTCCTTATCAGATCTAATTTTTATCACACTTTTTTCTCCATAACAAAAAACTGATTTTAGAAACATGATTATCATAGAAGCTGTGTATTTATCTATTAACTTTATTTTTCAACTTGAATCACCTAATTCCAACTATTAAAGAGAAAGTTATGCTTGCTTTAAGAAAATGTGTCAGTATAGATAGATCATTTCCAATGCACACACTTGGATGAATTTTTTGTTATAATTAAGATTGAATTGGGCTATACTTCCAACAGTAAAGTTGTATTTCTATCTCTTACCTTTCAAATAAAGTAAAATTCAGGTCGATAAGATTTTTAAACATGGGGTTATGTCTAAAATACAAAAACTATATTAGTCTTGAAACATACTTATTTTTAGCCCAACAATCACTTACAAAGTCCAAGGGATTTTTTAAATATATTTTGATCGACACATAACGGACTTAGCCAAAAATAGCAATTTTCTTCTTATTATGATGCTTTTTTAATCTAATAAAATATTATCTCCCAAATTACTCACGAAATATATTGTCTTTTTTGGTTTTATTTTGGCTCTTTTTGATATCTTTTTATCCATGGATTCCATAATACAAAATATTAATAAAACTATAATATCAACAAGAATAAAGTAAGGAAAGTACAAAGAATTTGTTATAAAATTATGTCAAAATATGCACTTATCAAATTCCCCCACACTTAGTCTTTGCTTGTCCTCGAGCAAGCCTAAAACAAACCTAAATTAATCCATTTTCGTAGGAAATCACAATTACATTTAGCATATGCAATAAGCCTTTAAACCCCTAGGTGGCCCATAGAGGATGAGTTATAGTCTTGTGAGGGTTTTCAGTTGTGATACCAACAAATACCTATGATAACTAACTTCGAACCATTATTCTCAGGAAGCAACAAAATAATATGTAAATGAAATCAAACAAGTGTTAAATTTAACCCTTAGTCATTCAAAAGTCAATATATTTTCATAATAAGCATACTCAAGTGTGTGTGTGTGTGTGTGTGAATAGTTAATATTAACAGTGATGAAACCATGCATGTTTCAAATAAGTGAATTCTTATAAAACATCACAAAAACTATCACCTAATCTCTAATGGAAGAGTTAAACATCATAGGCTTTTCCTTTGGTATAAATTTTTACTACACCGAATGCACTGTACGAAATCACAAGGTCTTCAACAATAGTTGTAATGGGGACAAAGGGTAGTGATGTGGCTAAAAAATAAAAGGATAAAATGCAACAAAGTTTCTAAAAACTTCATGGGATTAGAGACATAGAGTTTGTCAATGAAGAATTTTCATATTCCACGAATTTCAACATCAGGACCTATTATTATTGAATTGGACCCCTCTTCATCATTCTTACTAATTTTGCCATATCTTATTTTTAGTTACAACTCGTAATATTTTTAACACTTTGTATTTTTTTTGTTTTTATTTTTATATTTTTTAGAAGAGAAACTCCCCCACACATATCTTCTATACCAACCTAAATTTCTTTTGCAAATTCACCTTATTAATGGAATGTCTCATAAGCTCCAAATTATTTTTAGAACAATGGTAGAATAATAGTGTATTTAGACTAGATAAGAAGATATGATTACCACTGAAAAAAGACTTATTTATTGAAAGACTCAAAGTGCTCACTATGGGAAATATTCTCTTGGAACATCACATGAGGAACAAGTTGATTTGGCCATGTGCTAGAAAGTATAATGTCTTAATCATTTTTCAAGTGGTGATCAATCAGGCGTTCACCTCGACAAACTAAAATGAAAAGTTCTAACATTCAATCATATCGAAAATCCAAGTGATGATTAAAGCGAAGATATAAGAACTACCTATTTTGATATGTTTGTCTCAACACTGAATAACATAACTATTTATGAAAAAAGATTTGAGTATAATTATTACAAAAATGTATTAACCAAAGAACAATATTAAAGTCCAAAACAACACCCACCATCAATCAAACTACATTATTCATCCTTAATTTTAATCATTGAAGTTAGAAGAATATCTAAGACTAAAATAAAAATAAAAATGACAATTCACAAACTTTTGCTAAAAACTTCATAAACTTGTCATGTTATGTAAAAAAAAAAAATTAATGATACATCTCAAGAGTGTTACAGTTACTCTTTACTCTACCACATTTTTTTATAGTTTCAATGGACATAAACAAAAATACGCTAGAATTTTTATAAAAAAAAACTAATAAAACACACATTGAACATGCAAGATATGATATCAACATTACACATACAAGACATGATATCAACTCTCCCATCCCTCAACCCAATCGATACATTGTCCCCAATGTCAAAAATAGATAGTAAAATAGAGTTTAGAAGATATTACATGAAATGTGACTTATTAAAAAATAAAGGTGAAACAACACAATATATACACTATTATTTGAAACTATTAAGGATAAATTTCACAGGCTAAGAGTCAAATTCATTTTTCATTTTCAGCCATTATCTTTATTGGACCAATCCACATGAGCCAAGGTTGGATCAGGTTATGGGGCCTAATTGATCAAGTGTTGGAGAAGAAATGAGAATTCGTCTCGCAGACAATGAAATAAAACTTTTTTTTTTGCAGCATGATCTATAAAAAACTTACTATAATTTAAGGTTACAAACCTGAGTGTAGGTTGTATCAAATAATAAATTTTTTGGGAGTTCGAGGTCGATTCACAAAGAAGTTGTGTGAAGTTTTTAAGTTTATATTTCTTAAAATATGGGATGAATGTGATTTAGATTATAAAAAATACATTAGGCTATGACTAAGAAATCAAAGTTATAAAAGCACTAAGGATTAGAATCCGCTTTTGAGTTGGATAGAGGAATAATTATTTATTCTTTTTACCTCTTATAAATACCACTATTAGAATCCATACATAATAAAGATTTCAATGGAAAGATGTTATCAAATAGCTCATGCACTAAGGTAATCATGATATTGTCTTACTATTTGCAAACTATCTCTTAACACCAATATTCGTTTATGAGATTAAGTATTTATGCACACTTTTGTATACAACAAATCAAAATTTTACGTTAGCAGTTGATGTAGTAAAATTGTATAATAAGCTAAATGAACCCAAGTTTTTGTTGTACTAATAGTGATACATAAAATTAAAATTTGCCACTAAACAATAAGGGTCTTAACGCCAAAAGTTATTTATGGGATTAAGTATTTAATTACATCTTTGTCTTCAACAAATCAAGATTTCACATTAGCAGTCTATAATACCCAAACCTCACACTACTCACTTGGCCAATATGATTCATGCACTGCATGCTACTTATATGTTAAATTGCATTAACATCTACATAGCATCTTATATAGCATTCTTAATTGTTATACCTCTAATCCTATCACTTGATGTTAGTGGTTGAGATCCTATAACCTAATTAAGTAATTCTATATTTAGATAAAAAGAAGAATAGATTGGTCAATATATTGGATATTCATAAGTTATATGTTATAATTTTGGAAGTGTTAAAGGTGTTACTAGTAAGCTTATATGATTCGATTCAATTAGATCGATGTGTTTTAAAAGTACACATCCATGAATTAACATACTTGGGATGTTGGACATGATATAATGAGATTTAAGTATCATATTACAAGGTGCATATATGCATATGATTTTAGAAATGCAAACTAGATAATCATTTAAGAAGCGGGTGTCAATCAGTTTAGAGACCGAATAAACGATTAAGAAATTAGGCCACAAATTTATTATCCGATTGTATGGAAATTAAAATAGGTTGTAAATAGATAAATAAATATTGATAAATATTATATTAGAGCTGTATAAGGTGTGAATAATATCATATTTGAACCACTACTTGACACTTCAACCTTTGCCACCTCAAGCTTTGTCAACTTAAGCTACCACTTCAACTTTTTTTCATTTCTATCCTTGAACCATGACCAAAAACCATTTTTTGAGATATTTCACCTACCAAACCTCCATATTAAATTTTAGAAGTTGTTCTTAAATGATTCCAAGTAAAGAAAAAAAGTGATGGAAGCAAAGGGAAGTAAGGAGGAGCAAGTAGAAACTTAAATCTGTGTGTAGGTGAGCTTAACTCATATATTTTATTTAAATTCTTAAATTGTCTGAGGGTTTATGAATTTTAAAGCTTATATCATAGTTTATAATCATGTTAGGATGTTATTTATGGTCTTATAGTTTTTATTTTTAAAGCTTTATATATGTATAATAACTTGATTAAAACATATATATCTCACCATATATGTGTTTATATATGAGTTTAGGTGATGTATGTAAGTTTGGAGAGGTTATAAATTGAAATATATTTTGATATTTAAAGAGACACTCAAAACTGTCATAATAGAACTTATAATTTTTGTGCTGTGATAAATGGGTTGATTTTGCGAATGTAAATCAGTGATTTTAGGCAATTATAAAATATGATTACATTTATGTACATGTGTATATAAATGTGGTAAAAATTTTGGAGTGATTAGATATGCTTAGGGATGAAAAAATTATCATACAACTAAATTGGACAACAAAAAAATATAAAAATATGAATCTGTCCCATTTGATAACTTAGCATATTTCAACTTAGACATGTTGCTATTGAGTGTTAAAAATTAGGTACATGATATTAGAGTTATAATACTTCAATTATATGATGTTTACATGTATCTAAGATGAGACATTATGGTATTTGAGATACTAGATTGGGTTCTAGTTTGTAAAAGTTTGATTGTTACCTAGATAGCTTAGTGTTTAAAGTCTTAGTATGATATTTTATGCTTTCAACTTGCCAAATTAGGAATGGTGCTTGATATTGAGTAATATTATAGGTTATTTTACATCTAAGATTGGAGGGAAACAATAAACAAATCTAAACTAAGCCACCAACCAAGTGAAAAGTAAATAAAGATCCATTTGCAACTACAATACATGAACATAGTATATCTTGAAGCATTTATTCCTAATGAGTTGATGATATTTAAATTCACTGGATGATAAGTATAGTATATACCCTAAAAGTTTTATGATTCTTTAAACATGTTAAGAGAAAGATGACTTGCATTTCATATTGAACATACTATTTATGAGCATTTACATGTGCATGTATGGCATATTAGTGTAGTGGAGGTTCTTACATGCACTTTATGATTTGAGACAAGATTTTTAGAAAAAAAATATTTTGGTTGGCCACTACTAGTGTATCGAGGCATACGAGGCATGCTTATGTGATATTTTGGGGCACCACGAGTATTACTTCTTGGAGGATCATAGGTGTTGACAGGGGATATGCCTCTGGTGGTCACAAAAGGATAGACCACCTGACTGTGCCCTTATTAACTCCGTTAGTGGGAAGACTTCTAGAGGATCACAGGGGAAGAGAGGAGGTGGACCTCTGATGTTCCCAAAAGATGGCCCCTAAACCGAGTTAATTTGTTTATGGCCATTGATTATTGATATTGAGCAGAGCTCTTTCCGATACATAGTAGGTGGGCCAAGACCCAATAAAATAAAGTTGAATAAAGACTCTTTGATTTATGAGTACTCAAATCTTACACATTTATAGCATCATTTCTTAGAGGTTAGTTTCATGTGATTTTATATCATACTCTTGTCATGCATGATTTTTACTTATTGAGCATTAAGTCATGTAGTTCATACATTGTAAGTGAGCATGGTGAGACTTGAGACCTCTGGTTTACTGGGCTGGTTGTGGAGCGCCTACAGGCTTTTAAAAATCTATGTACTTGGATGACAACCTGTTGGGCTATTTTATGGGCTACGCTTTTGATTTTATAATTTATTGTATTATATTATGGCTTTATCCTATATATCACTTTCAAAACTCCATTGTGACAGAGAGTTTGAGTTTGTGATGATTTTAATAGACTTGGTTAATGTTTTAATAACTACCTATGTATATACAGTGTTATAGGATCTGAAAGCATTTTACTTTTATCAATATTTTGTTAAACAAACAAAAACAAAGGTTATATACACACATACGTGCCCAAATTATGTTTCACAGGTTAGACTGTCCATGTATATGATCTTAGAACTTGTGGAGCACGGCCATGCCAGTAAGTTTTATTTTATATTATAATGCATTATATATTTCATGAACTATATTGACTAATTATTATAAAAAAAATATTACAGTCATAAGGAGAACAAAGGGTGAAAGTACTAGTGGAGCCAAAACCCCAGGAGAACAACCACCTATTTTGAATAATGATCGTGATGTTATCATTAATCGACTTACAGAGCTTGTTGAATGACAATCATATCAAATTCAGCAACTTATCCAACAGAGGGATATGGGTGGACAACCAAGGGCTAAAATGGTTCAGCCACAACCCTGAGTAGAACATGTAGAGATAATTGGGGAAAGATTTAGAAAACTAAACCCACCTGTGTTTGAGAATGCATTATATCCTACAGTTATAGAAGATTGGTTGAGAATTCTTGAAAATATGTTTCAGTATAGTAGAGTTTCAAAAGAAGAGAAAGTGATATGTGCATCCTTTATGCTTTGAGGCAGTGCTGGAGATTGGTGGGATACAATGAGAAGCATCGAAGACACCATTGTCATGACTTGGGATAGATTCAAAGAGTTGTTTCAAAATAAATACTTCACAGCTCCAGTTTGTGCAATGAAGATGAATGAATTTATACAGCTACGATAGGGAACTATGATAGTTGGAGAATACATTCGTAAATTTGAACAACTATCTAGATTTACCACACATATGGTCAATACTGATGCATTGAAAGTTGAAAGATTTCTTGAAAGCTTGAGACTAGAACTACATAGAGATATGAATATGACAAGAATCCAAGGAGCGACATACTCACAACTTGTTGAGAGAGCTTTAGTGGTAGAACAAGCTAAACTTAGAATTTTCCGTGCTCAAGAGATTCGACGCCAATTTAAGCAAGGATAGGGGCAGCGATAGGTTGGAAATGAAAAGAAGAGACCATTTCAATGCAGAATCAGAAATCTAAATTTCAACCTAGACAAGAGCAACAACAGTGGGATCAGAGTAAGTGTAGAAAGATTGATCAAGGCAAAGCACTAATGTCGCAATCTACTTGTCCTAAATATGGTGGTTAGCATAGTGGAGTCTACCCAACGGAAACTAGAACCTGCTTTGTATGTGGGAAGGTTTGACATATTGTTAGAGTATGTCTAGATAATCCAAATCCAACAGGACAAAGAAAAGTGCCAGCTAGAGTCTTTACTATCATTAGATCAGATGCTGAGGCAAACCCATCAATAGTAATAGGTAAATTCTCTATCTTTGGTACTCCAACATTTGTATTGTTTGATTCTGGAGCTACACACTCATTTATATCTACTCAGTATGTGAAGAGGCTGAGTAGAGTACCTGATACTATTGAGGTCAGTTATAATATGATAATTCCTTCTATAGATTCAAAACAAATTAACCATATTTTAAGAGATTGTGATATTCCCATTGAAAATAGAAAACTCTGTGCTGATTTAATTATATTGGCTATGAATGACTATGATATGATTTTGGGTATAGATTGGTTGTCAAAGTATCATGCTATAATAGATTGTCAGAGAAAGACAATGACTTTTCAACCTCCTAGAGAGGAACTGTTCATCTTTATTGAAATTGTAAAAAGCTTAAAAATCCTAATTATATTAGCATTGAAAGCACAAAGATTATTGGATAGTGGTTGTAAAGGATATTTGGCGAGTGTTGTGAGCATTAAAGAACAACACCATTCGATTCTTAGTGAAGTGCCAGTTGTTTGGGAGTATCCAAAATTATTTCCTGATGAACTTCATGGATTACCAGCAGACCATGAGATAGAGTTTGTTATTGAACTAAATCTAAGAACACATCCAATATCTAAAGCTCCATATCGAATAGCACCAGCTGAGTTAGAAAGAATTGAAGTATAAATACAAGAATTATTGGATAAAGGTTTTATCAAATCCAACTTTTTACCATGGGGTGCACCAATTCTGTTTGTGCATAAGAAGGATGATACAATGCAATTGTGTACAGACTACCAAGATTTAAATAAAGTTACAATCAAGAATAAGCATCCTCTGCCTAGAATAGAAGATTTATTTGATCAGCTTCTAGGTGCATCTATATTTTTCAAAAATTGATCTACGATCTAGGTACCATCAACTGAAAATAAAAGAGGATGATGTCACCAAGACAACTGTAACACCCCTTAACCTAACTGTAGAATCTAAATAAGTTAATACAGTTAAATCAAGAAATGTTAGCTTTTCATCAATACTAGAGTTAGGGTTTTGATAAAAGTTCCCCTTTTTAGCTATAAGAGAAAGAACTTGAATTCATTTATTGTTTTATTTTATTTTAAACACACTATATACATAAATCAAAATTAAGTACATCTATTTACAAAACCATAACAAAGCGACTTATTTAAAAACAAAATAGGGTTTTCAAAATATCTCACAAACAACTCGAAATATGGCATATGAATAAATCTCCGTCTGGCCACTTTGGAGACTTAGTTAACCTCTAAACTTGTACATTTTCACCTGCATCACATGAATCTAATGTGCTAAATGCAGAGTAAGGTGAAAATGATGTAATAACAAATAGCGTACATGCAAATTACATAAATGATTAAATGCATTATTCAATTTAATAACTTTCTTTCATAAATCATTCTTTAGGGGCCTTGAAGTGTGGTACCTAACTAATAGCGATATAATAAAATTAGAAAAAATAAAAAATAGAAGAGAAACTAAAGAATATATTTCTATTACTACTAGAAAACTTAGTTTAAGGAAAGACAACAATAAAATATTTTTCCCCCTCTATGGATTTTTGTGTGTCTTGAATGCCATCCAAGAGCTCCTATTTATAGTACAAGAGTGCCTAAATTAAAATCTCCAAATTCACTCAAAATTCACTCCAAATTAATTTCAAATGTGCTTTAAATTCACATGTCATTTTCAAATCTGAATATTGTCACATATTTTTTTACATGCAATCAGCTAATTTTGAAAAAGTGATCAACATGAAAGCTATATATTTATCTATTATCTTCATTTTTCAACTTGAATCACCTAATTCCAACCATGAGACAGAAAGTTATGCTTGATTTAAGAAAATATGTCAACATAGATAGATTCCTTACAATCCACACACTTGATCAATTTTTTGCTATAATCAAGGTTGAATTTGGCTAACCTTCCAATAGAAAAGTTATAGTTCTATCTCTTAAATTTCAAATAAAATAAGATTCAGGTCTATAGAGCTTTTAAACATGGAATTATGCCAAAATACAAAAACTGCATAAGTTTGGAAATATGCTTATTTTTAATTTAATGCAAGCCTAACAATCACTTACAAAGTTCATATGATTTCTTTCATATATTTTGATCTACACATTATGGACTTAGGCAAAAATAATTTTTTTCTTCTAATTGTGATGCTTCTTTGATCCAATAAAATATTATCTCCCAACTTGCTCACGAAATATTTTATCATATTCGATTTTATTTTAGCTCTTTTTGATCACTTTTTATTCATTGGTTCTCTACCACAAAACAATAATAAAAATATAATATTAATAAGAATAAAGTAAAAAAAATGTAAAAAATTATTATAAATATATATCAAAATATACACTTATCAACAAATATTTATGTGCATCAAGTACCACATTCATATTAGATGAGTATTGCGTATAGCCTAGAATAACTAGTATCATATTTGTGTGTACTTAATATTGCCCTTGATTTTTTGCCTAAATAACGTGATTTTCATCAAATTAACATACATAAAATGGTAACTACAATGGTTTTGGGTGGTATTTGTTAATCATATTAATTAATGGTGATTATTTTATGCTAATCATGGCTTAAGGTTCAACATTACTAAAGTTGCATGCTTAGCACCACATGTTTAATCAAGAAAAGTGATTATTTTATACTTATCATGACTTGAGCTTCAGCTGTATCCAATTTGCATTCTTAGTACTACATCCTTACTCAAGAAATGTTGCGTTTTGAATGATTAATACTGTAGTATTGTTTGCATAGTATCACATATTAAATAAAAAATTTCTGCACTCTTGAATGATTGTACTGGGTTATTGAATGTTTAGTACCACATACATACTGTATAAATACTGCATTTATCCTTAATGTTACATTTTTTATTCTTTTGGTACTGTGATTTTGAATTGTTAGTAACACATAATTCTTTTATATACTACTTCTTTGAATAGCTATACCACATTTCTACATCTCAATATTGTATTCATAAATCTCTAATTCCACATTTCTTTGCAGTCATAATGCACCTTGTTTTAGGCTTTTAGACCCTTGCCTACTAGTAGACATATTCTTTAGGAAGATGCTAGCGATTGTGGTGGTGGTGGTTGTGCCCATGGTAGTTCATTAAGAGAGAGATAAAAATGAAGAGTGGAAGTGAGAAAGAAAATAGATTGGCCCATTGCGGTAGATGGCAATGGTGGTGTAGGCAATACACAATGTTGGTTGTGGTGATGATGGTTGCGCTTGGAGTACAAAGGAAGGGTACAACTTTCGTTTTGGCCCACATATAGATATTTTTTAGGGACTGAAGGAATATAGAAGCTGATGTTGGTGGTAGTGGTGGCACGGTGGTGGTTCTTGTTGGTTGCTGGTCGACGAACAACTTGATGGTGAGTGACAAGTGTGTGCGAGGGTTAGAGAAATTAGGTTTTTGTTGTAAAATCAAATGGGTGGGGAGTTTATTCAAAAATTGATTCTTATTGGAGAGTGCGAACTATAAAGATAGGAGGTGGGGATTGAATCAAAAGATTAAGGGTTAATATACTTTGCACCTAAAGTACAAATTGTAACAAAACCCTCCTTCAAAGTATGATGTAGCATTCTCCAAAACTTTGAAGATAATAATACACTTCTCATTTACCCCCTTAAAATATATGTTGTCACAAACACCCCCTAAAATCTACTTCGAATGATTTTAGATTTTTATCTAGAATTTTATTTGATAAATACGATTTAAAATTTATGATTTTTTATAAATTGATATAAAAATAAGTAAAATCTACAAAATTCACAATTCTCGTATTTTTCATGTTAGTTTTTCATGCAAAAAGCCCACATAATGTGTGTTATATGTTGGTATGTAACTATAGATTTATAAGCATATAGTTTTAATTTATGCTATATTTATATATTTACAATCAATTACATACATAATTTTTTTACAGTATTTTAAGTTATTCACAAAATTTTGGAGTATTTGATTTGTCATATGTATTTGTTAAAAATATAGCTTCATGTATCTATATATACAATTGGCCTATGAGCTACTGAGTTAGGAAGCTATATAGGGAACTATATAATTTTGTATAGTTATTTAAATGAATATATTTAATGTACATAACCAAATTTATATACCAATAAAAAGGTGTCCATATATATATATAACTAATACAATATAATTATTTTAAACATTAATATATGTATAAATAATATAATGTGTAGTACATATGGCATTATGTGGGTTTTGCATCAACAATTTACTTGGTAAAACGTAGTTGTGCGGTAAATAGAGTACTGACATGAAAATTAGGAGAATTATGAATTTATGGAGCTTCTACACATTTTTTATATTCTTTTTATATTCATTTATAAAAAATTTAAAAATTTAAATCGTATTTCTAAAAAAAAAAAAATAGATAAAAATTCAAAATCACTCAAAATAGAGTTCTAGGAGGCATTTGTGATAAAGTATACTCTAGGGGATAAATGAGACTACCGTTTTTTATTAAAGTTTTGGTCATTGCCAAATCATACATTTAGGAGGGTTTTTTTTATCATATTTTGATCGTTTTGAACTCCTGGGAGGTGAGTGCAACCAAACATACATCAAGGGACGCAAAGTGTAATTAACCTGAAGATTAAAGTAGCTTCAGGGATTTCTACATAATTTGCTTGTTTTGTTGTCAAAATATATATTAAACAAACATATAATTAGCAAATATTCCTACAAAAGGGCAAGTTTGTAGAAAATCCCTAATGCTAGTTTTATTTTTATGAAATCTCCATCCATCACTTTCATAGTTTCCACTTTATAAACCAAAATCAATTTTAGACTTTAAACCCCACTCACCTAGATTGACCAAAATAATCTCACACTTAACATTTTCCTCTTTTCTTCACTAACCAAATCTCTCTCTCTCTCTCTCTCTCTCTCTCTCTCTCTCTCTCTCTCTCTCTCTCTCTCTCTCTCTCTCTCTCTCTCCCCCCTTCGTGTAATCACTCGTTTGTCCAAGAAAATACATATGCTACTAACATTCAAAATCACCACCATAACTGTCGCCATCACTAATACCATCTGTGAGAGCCACATTGTGCTATATCCACCACCACTAATGAACTGTACTGACCTAATTTCTTTCTCTCCCAATCAAAAATCACATTGGTCTGCCCAACCAAATACCACCGCTACAAGCACCCAGGATCGCCACCATGATCATCTGCAACATTGATAACTGCCACAACAACCAAGTGAGGCATATTGTGGTCATTTCTGCCCTATCCACCATCTATTAACACCTTTACTACCACATCAAACATTTTTTTACCACTGCCACCCTCTACCGCCACTACAAGCTCTATCTTTTATCTCTATCAGTCCTTAAAAAAAAATATCTGCAAGTGGGCAAGGAGGTAAAATTTAGCTATCAAGAAGTTGTATATACAATGGCAAGCTCTTGTTGTAGTCAATCTACAAGTGTATGAGTCTAATGTAGGTCTACTTCCAGCTTGCAAAAAATGGAGTGAAATTAATACTTAATTTATCACATTACAATACCTCACTACCCATCAAAAGATGTATGTGACTTTGAATGATGATAATGACGTCTCCAATATAGTTCGACTTCATATATCCATAAAAATGACCATCTTTGGCATGATGACAATCTGAAACAATGAATTAATTGGATATGGAGATCAAAACAGCCATATGTATAGATAATACTTTATATATTTGCATTTAATACTATATTATTGCTTTGGTAAACTTCACCTATGCATAATAGCACTTCCCATACGTATTAGTACTACTTAGTGTGTGCATTCCTTAAATGCATTTATAGTAATTGATTTATGCATTACTAGACTTCACTTATGCATTACTAGTACACCCACAAAATTTCTCCGCCAATTCCTTCGAGTCGAGCCTAGTGATGTATAATTAGTACTTTTTTGATGCATTATTAGTACTACATTAAATCATTTTTAATAATGTAATAACACATTGGTCCTACTACGCATCTGATGTTTGTTATTTATTTCAATTTGTTATTCATTTTTTTTAATCAAATATGCAATACCTCTAGGGAATGAAAATAGAGTAGGATATTGCTTCCACAAGTGATCCCGATTCTAATTGATATTTAGTTTATTAAGTGTAAATGGTGTAATAGGCATTGTCATAATTTTCGTACTTGCAAAGAAGCTATTAGCTAGCTAGATAGCTTAACATTGATAATGTATTTGCTTACTAATTTTTTAATATATATATATATATATATATATGTCATTATTACATTTTTTCCTTATTAACTAGTTGATATTGTATTTTTCCTTATTTTTTCTTGATCAAAAGAAAGAGGATGTGCGACATGCACAAAAATTTTCAGGCTGCATTTGGATTGAAAAATTTGGATTTGAAAGGAAGGCTTAAGGGAAGAATTTTAAGTGACTCCATATAATATGAATTTGAAATCCATCACAATAACTCAAAAAATAGCTCAAAATAAGATAATAAGAATTTGAAATTCCATTGTATCATGAGATTAGCCAAATAAACTCTGTTAATTTATTATTATAAATTTGAAATCCATAGCTTCAAATCCATCAATCTTAATGAAGCCTCAAAAATTGATCAGATTGCGTATGGAAGCTCACTATCACTACTAAGTTTATGGTGTTTGGTGGATATTCAAATTTGAAGAATTTATTATAATATTATTTTCACTATTTCTGTTGTATTATTTGCATTATTTCATTTGTATTGCTTGGGTAAATTGCATTAGTATGTGTTGGAATGAATCATCAATTATTTGGAAAAATTGTATTAGTATGTGTTGGAATGAATCATTAATGGCTTGTTTTTTTTTTCGCTATTGGGTAGATTTTTATGTTGTGCTATTATGTAGATTTATGTGCAAATTGGTTAGTAAAGTATGTACTACTAATCATTCAACAACCTAGCATTGGTTACTAAAAATGCAATAGTTTTCACCATGGATATGGTGCTAAACATGTAACTGTGCAGTAATAATCATTAAAAAATACTATATATCTTGAGTAAAGATGTAGTAAAATTGTGGGACTTCTCATTTGACCATGATAACGTGACTCCCATTCTTAGGATGAATATAATAATGTCCTATACTTGTGTTAGAACATTAAAGTGAATGAAAGTTACCACATTCAATGTTGCTTTAGACTAATGTAAAGAGAATATAACTTACTGAGTTAGTTTGATTTCAAACATTCACACACATGAGTCTCTTGACTCATGTAAAATACATAATTTTAATTTTAGGCTGTGTTAGACAAATTAAGCCTTAAAACACATACAATATCAAGTGCACATAACATAGTACTAAATGTCAAAATATGTGTAACTATATGTTTTACAACTTAGTACTTTTATGTTATTGTGGTACTAAAAGTACAAACAAGTGGTATTTTTTTAATTGGTGAAATAGTATAATTTAGTTGTTTGATTTGCATTTGACCATGATTAAATAAATTATCTGTCTTATGATGAATATAATCATGCACCATAGCTTATGGTAGAATATTAAAGTAAATGAGAGTTACCATATTCAATATTATTTTACATGACTTAGTTGGGCACAAGGAGTTATTTTTCAAATATTTACACACGAGTGAGGTAAATTAGGCTTTAAAACACATATAATATCAAGTCCACATAAGCAGGTACTAAATGTTCCACTATGTACTAAGGATTCTACGTAGTACATTTGTACTGTAGGAATGGTACTAAATAAAAAGGCATGTAGTACTTTATGTTGTAGAGTGAAATAATGTAAAATTTGGTTGTTTTGTTCTCATTTTTTACCATGATAAGATGAATTCCTACTTCTAGGATAATACAGTCATGCATTATAGCTTATGGAAGAATATTTAAGTGAATGAGAGTTACCATATTTGATATTGCTTCACACAAGTGTCAATGAGAACATGACTTATTGGGTGTAAGTAGTTTGTTTTCAAACACTTATACACATGAATCTTTTGAGTCATGCAAAATAACAAAATATGCCATTATAGATTATATTAAAATTATTGTACATAATATATTAAGGTAATAAAATACATGCACTGTCGAATGCACGTAAGTGCGGTATTATATATTATACTTTGTGGTGCCAAACATTCTATGTTGTAGTACTTTTGTATTGAATGTGTGGTGTAAAGATATGTGGTATTTTTTGTTAAAGGTTGAAATAATGTAGGGTTTGATTATTTCTCATTGACTATGATAACTAGGATGAATACAATTATACACCATAGCTTGTGTCACAAGGTAATCTAAATCTAAAAATTTTTGCGGACTGATTACACTCCAACCAGTCAGCCAACTCTCCCTCAACAACATTCATGTATGAATTTTTGTCTAAGTTTTTTGATTATGCAAGCCACAACACACGCACACATGCAAAAAGTAAGCAACACAGTAATTTATGACAAAACCCAACCTCATATTATCTTCCTCAATTTCATAATACAAGGGACTGTCAATGGCTTGCACACATTGTCTCAAATTATACAAATTGCTAAACATATAAACAACATAAAATCGTGCAGTGGATGTTCTCTACTACTAGGAACACTAGCCAATCAAATACCACCAGGTGGTAATAACTTCCAGCAAGCTATGCCCAGCATCTACCATATGTCGGGTGGTTTTCATAGCCAACCACCCACACATGTCTTCCAATTCCCAGCAAAAACTATCACAAGGCTTAGCCAACCTGTGGATAAAATCGTTTGCCACATAGCTGCCTATATTTTTCATGCCCGCTAACCCTTTGTGCCTATTCTGCGTATGTCGATCCAAGTTTCCCTCTAGCTGTCAGGAGATCCCCCACGCTTGCTACCTAATGCCAAGAAACTCTGCACACTAGCGTGCAAGGCCCACACAGCACATGGAAAGCCTGTTGCATGCCCAACATATGCACTACCAATAAGTAGGATTGGGTTGACCTACCTACAGATTGGGTTAAACTTTAGGTCAACCCATGATGAACCTCGGGCCAAGCTATGGTACACCCCACTAAGTTGTTTTGAGCCATGGCTGAGGTTTAGGGAATGCTAGGTGAGAAGGTGTTAGAGTAGTGCCCGGAGTACCAACTAATGATTGCTTCTATACTCTAGCGAATAGATAATCTTATTAAAACTATATTACCAAATTGGAAATTATTTATCTTTAATTACATTTAGAAAAATAGATAAAGTCCTTGACCATACATAGCTACAACGATGGTGGTGCATATGACGGTGATTATGGAATATACCTCTATGGTTTTAGTCTTAAATTAATTTTGAGTCAAGGATTCAGTAAGACAGGATATCAATATGTCCATTAGACTCACACACACCATGCATGCTCGAAAGAAGAATGCTTCATTCCATAGGCATTGGTGTTATGACGCTAGTGCACGTGTGCGGGTGCTCATTGAGGGAATAAGTACACCAAGCAGCCCCTTGGAAATTCTCAACTAGAAATATTATTCATCAAATGAGGGTTTCCCAGTATGATAGTGAATGAATTAGTCCTTTGACTTAAGGCACCAAATTAGCCTTGCACACGACATCATATGTTTGGATGCATTTTCGGTTGCATGACAAGCACAAGGAGTTTAGGTTAGGTGTACGAACTTCATACATGGAGGTTAATAAATGGCCAACAAATGATCCATCACTTATCTTGTAGAATAGATAAATCTCTTACACATTCCACAGTCCTTAACTCAGAAGTCTTTAGCCAAAGTAGGATGAATATTAGATGAAGGTTTTCTAATAATTTATCATGAGTCAATTTGACTAGAAATAGGATTATAGTTATTAAGTAAAATTGAATTTTAACTAATAATCAGGCCTTAGACTTAATCGAAAAATTAGTAAACGAAAGGACCGAACTTGCATGATACTCATAATAGAAATAGGTTTCTTGCTAATTCACCTAAGGTTAGGTAATCAAGATACACTGCTAGGTGTTTTCTTTAACTTGTGAGGCTTTGGAATTAAGGAGTTAATTCCAAAATGGATTAATTAATTTAATTGAATTGAATAGTTGGAATATTTTTTCACTATTGCAATAGTTGCAAACTCACTACTAGCTTAATTTTGATCTAATGGGTCACACACAAAATGAGATGGATCACTTCTATTTAGAATGTTATCTAGGGAGTTGGATAAAGTTAATTAATAGAGATTAATTAATTTAGAGCTAGAATTAATTTAAAGAAAAATTAATTCATCAAGTAAGATTATTTAATTGGACCAAATAAAGATTAAGAATTCTTTGGGAGTGACTTAATTAATTGATTGGATCTATTTAATGGGCCTAAATTAATTTAAGGCGTTACATTAATTTGACTAATTTAAATAGTATGATTATTTAAATTAACCTAATTTGATTAGATGGCCATGTGGAACCAATTAATTAATTGATTGGATCAATTAATTAAATTAGACTTGAATTAGTTGATGGAGATCAATTAAAGACAAACCCAAAGTTAATGGGCTCGTAGAAGAAACCCATTGAGAGTCTTTAATTGAAGAATTAAAGACTTCATATTTTAGATGGAAACTAATTAAGACTTAGAGTCTTATAAGGAAAGAAGTCAAAAACTCCTTGTTTTGATGAAAAGGAATAAAATAAGAAGGAAATAGAGAGATAAGCTTGGAAAGGGATCAAATCCTAATAGGATTAAGATTGAACCACCTCAAGGTGGCGGATGAAATTTAGTGATGGAGAACAAGCAAAAATCATCCACCCACTCTCTCTTTCACTCTTGGTTTTTTTTCCACAAGAATTATTCATTTCATCAAAAAGTTCCACCCTTTTGATATCAATTTAATTCTTCTATCACTTGTTGATTTAAGAATTGAATTGCACCTCTCAAAATTCTGTAATAGAAACAAGAATTTAATATTTTCTAGCAGAAATATTGAATTATAGATAAGCTTGGAAAGTGATCAAATCCTATGATTAGGATGTAATCATATAAATACGCAAGGTGGGGGATGAAATTTAGTGACGGAGAACAAGCAATAATCGTCCACCCTGTCTATCTCTTTATCTTTTGGTTTTTTCTTTCACAAGAATTATTCTTTTTCCACCCTTTGGATATCAATTGAAGTCTTTTATCACTAATTGATTTAAGAATAAATTGTACTCCTAAAATTCTTGATTAGAAACAAGAATTTAATATTTTCTAGCAGAAATATTAAATTGTGATCTTACTCATGGTGTGGATACCATCAGAGGAAAGATATGTAGATTCCTGCAGTGAATAAAGTTTCTAATCAATTTTGGGATTCATACAAAGAGTTTGTGAGGTAGAGAGCAATTCGGATTGCTTCAAACACTACATCAGTAGGACTGCTTGTAAAGGCATATTCAAGAAACCTTTATTTTGATAAACCAAATATTCGGGTGTGAACCAATTAATCACATCAAATCTGGGACTGCATGTTGTAAATTATTTATGCATGTTTTAAATTTTTAAATTTCCACTACTCTTAGTCCTATGATTTTGCGAACCCAAACTGTGATATCAGAGCCTAGGTTACCACACATGAATACATTTGCAAATGTATACCCAAGATTCATATGATGAAAACTATCCGAATAAATATATTTTTATCTATGATAAACTAGTTTTATAAGATTTTTTATTGGGATAAATGTTTTAAATGTTAAAAATAAAAATTGAATGAAAATGGTAGACATTAGGTGTAAAAAATGGGCCAGTTTTGCATCTGTCATTATAGTAGTCGCAAACTGGCGCCACAATGCCACCAGGAGGCACCGCAATTCTACCAGGATTATAGAAGCCTCGACAACATAGCACCACCAAGAGGCACCGCGATGCATGGCTTTCAAAGGCCATGGTACCGCTATGCAGTTAGAAATTTTTTCAAAGGTAGTTTTTATTTTTCCTTTTTTTATGTAATTGTAACATAATTTTTGGAGTTTTCAATTTTTAAAAGTAATTGTTAATTTTAAAATTAATAAAAAGGTGTTTTTATGAAAAATCAAAATTATTAAATCCTAAATTGAAAAATCGGCACATAAAAGGGTAAATTTACTTGCTTTTAAATTTATTAAATATGATGTATAAATTAAACATGTACTAGAATGGATGATCATGGAGCCTTGATCATTTTATGGATATTCTGTATGCATTATGAATGCTTTATTTGAATATTTTGGGTTTTAATTAAAATGAGGCCTCTAAGTCTCTCTTTTCTCTATTTTACTCTGAATATAAATCATACCTCTCCTATGTACTTCTCCTTAGAAGAAATTTTAAGGTTTCTTATTAGGTCATAGCAAATGTAATGAGAGTAGAATAAGGATATGAGTTTTTTTTTTTTTTTTACAAGAAGAATGAGTAAAGTGGAGAAAACAAGGAATGAAGGCCCATGAATGTATAGATACATTCTTGTAGTGGATATGATCTATTTGTCATTTTAATTGCTACCTTTGATTGACCTAGATCTACTTTAGCTCTAGTGGATCGCATAGCCCACGATCATCCCCATTATTATGTATATATGGCAGATGCATGCATAGGTTATTTAACACTTTCCTTTTGATAATACTTGCGATCATTAGAATAGTGCAACATTAAATAAACGGACTAAATTAGGTGATGTCTTTGAATTATAAAATGAACCCTCACTTGATAGTCAAGTTTTAAAGAATTTGTTAAAATTTTTATATGAAGCAAATATGGACAAAACTCGATTGGGCCCAATCGTCCATACATTCCATCAAATATAGAAGGCATGATGATGTTATCGCATTTAGGACATTGTCTATGAGTCATGGGATACCTAAAGAATGGAAAGTTGTGATGCTCCATCTACATAGATGTTTGATGGGTGCTACTTGACATTTAGTACCACTTGTCGTCATATTATTAGGGCATATAGGAAGTGATGAGGTAAAATATATTGGGGGAGCATATGATGCAATTGACAAGGTTGTTGTCTACCATTTGATGTTTTATGTGGTCTCATATTCTTGGGAATATAAAATATTTATTTAACCTTAAGCCCGCTAGAAAATATGATTACCCAAGTTGCCATCTAGAAAGGAAAGGGATTCAAATGAAATAGTGGGAGACATTTATAATTAAGGAACATTTTATATATGAATATATTATCAAATATATGCTTAGTTTTCTTCCTCGCTTAGAAAAATGGCTATCATAAATTTACTTGAATTATTCTATACAACAATAAACATCGCTAAACTCCAATCTGTCCAGATTGCTCTTAAAACTTGAGAATGGTTCTCAAACTTTAAAAAGGTTGACAAAATGTGCAAAAGAGACTTTCTGCAATAGTTGTAGAAGTAATTCCCACAAATGTTATGGAAATACCACCCAAATTGTACATTCTACAAAGAGTTGTAGAAAACCTTCTACAATTGTTGAAGAAAGAACTCATATAAAGAGTTAAAGGAGATTCTAGCTATCAAAGCCCAGTTTTGGTTGTTAGTTCTACCTACTCTAAGACTAAAGGTCTAAGAGAATGAGCTAGAAAGAGTTCTCAATAGAAACAAAATACAAAACCAGGATTAGCTAGAGGATTAATCTAGACAAGAAAGGTTTTATGCAACCATTGTGGTATGAAAGGACATAGAAAGAGAAAATGCAAGTATGGACTTGCTTAAATGAATTAGAAGAGGTTCTAAATTAAGCTTTGGATTAGAAAGGGTTATAATACATACTTTGAGTTAAAAAGGGTTTTAATTCAAATTTATATTTTGTTGAAGTCAATTATTAGTGTTGATAATTCTTTTTGGGTATTGAATACCGGATACGATCCCATCTCTATAAAGGGTTATAGAGGATGATAAGAAGAATAAGACTAAGAGGAATGAGAATCCTTAAGCTTGGGATTGCAGCAAAGATTGCTTCATTAGCTAAAGGAATAGTCCACTTAGCTTTATAGGGAATTAAGGTAGCACTAATTATTTGCCCTGGAAACTACCACTACTTTATTACCTTTACCAAAGATCCGTCTAGGTATGGATATGTATATCTTTGGAGATATAAGTCTAAATTCTTTTAAATGTTCAAATAACTTAGGCATGAAATGGAGAAACAAATTGAGAGAAGACTCTTCGATTCGATCGAGGAGGCAAGTACTTGAGCTCAAAGTTTCTTGATTATCTAAGGAGAATTGGATTCTCATAAAGTAAATCCATCATTAGTTTCACTGAATTTCCTCCTTCATTCTTAGGATACATCAAAGCGTGGGCTTATCTAATCAGAAAAAGTTTTCATTAAAAATCAAAGGTTGGAAATGTTACATAGTTTTTGATGTTCATGCATTGGCAATTAATTTATACTACCAAAAAATTCTTTTTTACAAGATTCAACAAGATAAAATAATTAGATAATCATAGTTCCACATACTTATGGCATGTGTAATTAGGACATATCTCTGAGAATAGACTTCACGATTTAGCCTGAATATTTGACCTTTAGGAAAAGCTTGAAATGCCAATTTGTGAATCTTGCCTTATGGGAAAGATGATCAAATTACCATTTGTTGGACAAGTGGAGCATTCCACGTATCTATTAGATTTGATCCATATGGATGTATATGGATTACTAAGTGTTAGTGCTTAAGGAAACTACCACTACTTTCTTACCTTTACCAAAGATCCATCTAGGTATGGAAATGTGTACCTTTGGAGATATAAGTCTAAATTCAAAGAATTTAGGCATGAGATGGAGAAACAAATTGAGAGAAGACTCTTAAATTCGATCAAGGAGGCAAGTACTTGAGCTCAAAGTTTCTTGATTATCTAAGGAGAATTGGATTCTCATAAAGTAAATCTATGATTAGTTTTACTGAATTTCCTCCTACATTCTAGGGATACACCTGGAAATTGACAATACTCTTATTAACTAACAATATTACTTAAGTCGATGCCTAAAACATTATATTAGATATGATACGGGAAAAACCCATCATACCTAAGGGTAAGAAGGGGCCTACTTATGCAAAGCAGTTAGTAGGATAGAAATCGGATGCAAGATCCAACTTATGCAAATTTATGGAGTATTCAACAGAATCCAAATGACACATTTCTGTGATTTCTAGAAACAAAGGTGTTTGAACACCACCTTCTTAAGAAGAAGGAGTTTCTATTGGATAGAAAAGGCTAGATCATAAAGCTTGAAAAAATTCAAGAACTATAAATTCTCTCACGAATGGCAAGGATGCATTAAGAAATTACTAAACTTATAGTATACAAAACCTCCAAGGAGATCTGAAATAACCTCAAGGCTGCTTATAAGGAAAGGATCTCTTGCTAGAAAGCAACAAGGAGGATCTACTTTATGATATTAATATAAGGAGAAATAATATATGACATCAGTTCAGGAAATTAGTAAAATACCAGACGAGATGGACACTATATACTCCAATAAGGTATGGACCTTGGTGGACCCACCACAGGGTATTGTACCCATTGGTTGCAAATGGATCTACAAGCAAAAGCTTGGGGTACATAGGGAGGTGATGACCTATAGTTAAATTACTGACTGTTGAGGAAACCTTTTATCAAAAAATGTCAAAGTCCATTGTTATTTTGCTTGCCATATTAATGTATAATGACTACTAAGACATAGGTGATATGAGGACTGCTTTCCTAACTAAAGGTATTGAGAAAGAAGATCTAGCAGCCTGAGGCCTTCATATAAAAAGGACGCAAGCAAGAGATATGTAAGCGTCAAACGTCCACTGATGGACACAAAATGTATTTCCTAAAGTTGGAACATTTGATTCACTTTGTTAATCAAATAGTTTGATTCACTCATAAATGTAGATGGACCAAGTGTGTACAAGAAGGTTAGGGGATGTATAGTAAAGATTATTGTATTGATAAAATTTTACTTATAGTTATAGTGTAGAAATGTTATGGTCAACTAAGACTTGTTATCTACTAAGTTCTCCATAACAAGTTTGGGAAAACATCCTTGATATTAGGGATTCAGATCCATAAGTATCTAAAAGGATGTTTAGCCTATCCTAAATCCATGTACAAAGATGTTAATGGGTTTAGCATAGAGGAATCCAAAAGGAGAATTCTGCCTATAAGTCATAGCTTTTCTTTTTTGAAGTCTGTGTCCCTAAAGACTTTTGGAGAAAAGATAAAAAAATAACTCACATACTTTATGTATCCTCTAGGAAGCATAATGTATGTAAATCCATGTACAAGATATGATATCATAAATGCTCTGAGTTTTACAAGTAGATATCAGTCAATTTGATATGAAAAGCATTAAAATCCATATAAAAGTATTTCAATACTTATGAAGCATTGAAGATGTCTTCTAGGAGTATGGTTATGGAGAGCTGAAGTTGAGATGTTACATCTATCTTTTAGTCCAAAATACATAACTTGAAGTATATGTCTAGAATCGTGTTTATACTAAATGGTGCACATTCAGTTGGAAAGAGTTTCAAATTTGAGATAGTTGTGAGTTCCACCACCAAGGTTGAATACATCATTGCTTGCGATGCTGTGAAGAAAGGTGTTTGGATGAGGAACTTCGACCAAGAGTTGGTAGAGGTGACCATATAGTGAAAAGAGTTACCTCGGCAGAAAACGTAATAAATCCACTGACTAGACCCATAGGGCAAATAGTATTTGAAGGAAATATTTGGAAGATGTGTGATACCCAAGCCTCGCACTACTCATCTGGCTAATATAGTTCATGCATTTCATGCTACGTATGTGTCATTTGCATTTTTAATTGATATTTCATAATACACTATATGTTATGCGATATTTTTAATAATTAAACCTATGAAGTTGTCACCCGATATTAGTTTTCAAATTCTTTAACCTAATTGGTTAAGTTGGTACTAAGATACGAGGATTTAGGTGTCAATTATCAGATATCATTTAAGTAAAATGTGGCATCATTGTGTTTATCAATGTAAGATAAACTATGTAAATAAATTAATTAGGAAGAAAATAGTGATAGTAATGGTAATAATAATAATAAAAGAAAGTAAGGACACTATCATATTAATTAAGAGGGTATAAATTCTTAATAAAAAATAAACTTGGGGGCTTAGAAATAAATATATAAAAATACATATAAACATATTATGTATTAATTATATATATAAAAATATAATATACATATACATATATATATGCATATATGTAGATGTACGGAATATATATATATAATTATATGTGTGTAGTATAATATATATATATATACATATATGTATACACGTGTACAATATAGTAGTTTATGTTTAAGTATACATATGTTATAATATATTATATTAGATTTTCTTAGTGGTTAAGTCATAGTTATTTATTAACATACACAACACATAAGATTAACACACACAACACATCACACATTGACGGCAGCAAGAAAGGAAGAAAAAGCACGGCAAGAAAGGAAAAGAAAAAAAAAAGAAAAAGAAGAAGACAGAAAGAAATAAGAAATTTTCAACAGTAGAAATTTGAAAAAATTTTAAATAAATCTCTTCTCATTTTGTACGAATAAAAATATATATTTATGTTATTTATTTTTAATTTAAAAGAAATTTTTTTATCCAAGTTAACTAGTTATCTACCTGTGAGATAATAATTAATATAAACCTTTAATTCGAATTAGTTACAAAGATTTTATTTTATTTTCTTGTATTAATTGGATGAATGAGCTAATTTAATTGAGGGCTTGATTATTGGGATTATAACACATCAATTAAATAATATTAGAATAAATTCAAGACGAGAAATCAAAGTATTTAAAAGGTTCTGATTGGGGTGAAATATAAATTTTAAGGTTTGATTGTTACTTAATTAAATTTAAAATTTAAGATCCCTTATGAGATTTGATATAGAAACCTATTGGTTAAGAATGAAAATTAATATGCTATACTTTTACAGGCTGCCTAAGGTTAGGGAGAAGAATCTTGTTAACCTTCAGTAGGACATCAAATGTGAAAGGTAAGTGAAAATCCATTTGCATCTATAATGAATGAATATAGTATTTTGTGCATTATCTATATTAAAGGTGATCCTTATGTCTTGATATGTGTATTGTGAGTATTATACATACCTATAGTACACATGTTGCTTGGATGATGGGATATAAGATCTATTGTGTTATTGGATATGCTATTTATCAACATTTACATGTTCATGCATAACACGTGCTCATAATTGATATTTGCATGCATGATATTATTTTCATAAATAAAATATTTTGGTTGGCCACTAGTAGTGTATCGAGGCCTGTGTAGCTTATTTATATAAAATTTTGTAGCACCGCGAGTATTACTTCTCGGATGATCCTGAGGGTTGACAGGGAGTGTGCCTCTAGTGGTCACAAGAGGGTGAACCACTTGACTGTACTCTTATCAACACCGCTGGTGGGAAGACTTTTGGAGTGTCACAGGAAAAGACAAAGGGTAAACATCTAGTGATCCCAGGAAATGGCCCCCAAACTGTGTCGATCTGTTTATGGCCATATGATTGTTGATATCTCTATCTGGTACATAGTTGATGGGCCAAAGGCCCAATGATGGAAAATAATTTTAATTTATGAGTTCGCATTCTTGTCATGATCTCATAAAAATACATTAAATATGTGTTAGATTATCCTTTTAGCATGCATGATTTTCACTTACTGAACATTAACTCATGTAGTTCACGCATTGTAGGTAAGTTTGGTGATATTTGAAACCATGGACTTACTGGGAGTTCCTACAAATTCTGAGGATCAGTGTACATAGATGATGACCTGTTGGGCTGGTTGTTAGCTTATTTGATTTTGGAGTCCACTGTATTAAATTTTGGGACTTGTACTATGTATTACTTTTAAAACTTTAATGTACATGAGTATATAAATATTGTGGTTGTTATGAATCTTCTGCATGTATATATATATTAGTTTATCAATGAAAAAAATAGTTTATTATTTATTAAACTGTTACAGGGAGAAAAAAAATTTATGCATGCACACAAGTTCTATTATGTCAAATTATACTATATATATAGTTGAGTAGTAATGGGGGTGTTACAAGATGGGACTGAGATATTGGGTAATTGACTTTAGGGAAACTAGGAGATTATTAGAGTAGTGCCCGACGTGCTAATTAATGGTCGTTTCATACTCTAGCGAATAGACAATCTTATTCAAAATATATTAATAAACTGGAAATTCTTTATCTTTAATTGCATTCAAGCAATTAGATAAAGTCCCTACATCATACAGAGCTACGAGTATGATCGCGCATATGATGGCGATCATAGAATATACCTTTATGAATTTGTTCTTAAATTAGTTTCAAGTCGAGGGTTCATTGAGACAGGATATTGATGAGCCTATTAGACTTGTGCACATGACGCATGCTCGAAAGGAGGATATCTCATTCCATAAGCATCGGTATAGTGATGTTCGTGCACGCGTGTGGGTGCTTGTTGGAAAACGAGTACACCAAACAAGCACGTGGGAAATTTTGAATTGAAAACATTCTTTGTTGAATCAGAATTTCCCAATTACAATAGTATATGAATTAGTTATTTGACTTGAGGCATCTGTTAGCCTTGTGCATGATATTATATGCTTTGATGTATCTCTTGATTGCATAACAATCACAAAGGGTTCACGTTGGGTGTAAGATCTTCATGCATGGAGGTTAATGAGTATCCAAAAAAAAATTTATCACCTATCTTGTAGAATAGATGAATCTCGTATACATTCTATGGTCCTTGACTCATAAGTCTTTGGCCAAAATAGAATAAATATTAGATGAAGGTTTTTTGTTGATTCATCACAAGCCAATATGACTAAAATAGAATCATAGTTATTAAGTCAAATAGAATTTTGACTAATAATTCATATTCTAGATTTAATCAGGTGATTAGTTGACGAAAATATTGGACTTGCATGGTACTCATGACAGAACTAGGTTTGCTTGCTAATTCACCTAAGACTAGTAGTCAAGATGCACTATTATGTGTTTTTATTAAATTGTGAGATTTTTGAAATTAAGGAGTAAACTCCAAGATAAATTAAATAATTAGATTAATTAATCAAAAATTAATTTTTTCACTAAGTTGTAATAGTTACAAGTTCATTGCTAGCTTAGTTGTGATCTTAATGGATAACACATAAAATGAGATAGATTATTTCTATCTAGAATATTATCCAATGAGTTAGATCAAGTTAATTAGTAGAGATTAATTAACTTGGAGTTAGAATTAATTGAAAGAGTTAATGTAATTCATTTAACTAAATAATAAAATTATTTAATTGGATCAAATAAAGATTAGGGGCTCTTTGGGACTGAATTAATTAATTGATTGGAACAATTAATTAATGGGTCTAAATTAATTTAAGGGCTAAATGAATTTGACTAATTTAAATAATATGATTATTTAAATATGTGGAATCAATTGATTGATTGATTGATTGAATCAATTAATTAAATTGGGCTTGAATTAATTAATAGAGATCAATTAAGGACCAAACCCAAAGTTAATGGGCTCGTAGGAGAAACCCATTAAAACTTAGATGAAAACCAACTAAGACTTAGAGTTTTATAAGACAAGAAGTCAAAGAGTCCTTGTTTTGATGGAAAGGAATAAGATAGGAAGGAAAGAGAGAAATAAGCTTGGAAGGTATCAAATCCTAATGGGCTTAGGATTGAACCACCTCAAGGTGGGGGATGAAATTTAGTGATGGAGAACAATCAAAAATCGTCCACCCTCTCTCTCTCTCTTTCTTTCCTTCTGTCTCTCTCTTTCTCTCTTAGGTTTTTCTTTCACAAGAATTATTCCTTCATCAAAAGATTCCACCTTTTTTATATCAATTTAATTCTTGTATTACTAGTTGATTTAAGAATTGAATTGTACTCCCAAAATTTTAGATTAGAAATAAGAATTTAATATTTTCTAGTAAAAATAGTGAATTGTGATCTTGCTCGTAGTATGGATATCATTCTTGGGTTCGCTATAATTACAGAAGCATGTGCGGTGGAAAATTATTTTTTTATAAAAACTTAAATTTATCAAATAAATTTATCCCCTCGATTCAAAAACGATTCTAACAATGGCGTTTATTCAAGTGAATATATAAATAAATATTAAATTCGAATTATATATTTCGTGCACTCCAATTGTTGTAGAGAATGAAATAATTAATTATTTATCCTGGACTTTCAAAACTCATAGGGATTCAAGTGCCTCCCCTCTATCAGGTCCACAATATGAAAAAGTAACATCAATTAAAAAGATTCATTAGTATCTTTTTAATCATTTACTAATCTAGATTAGGAGTAAATTTTACCTTTTGATCCAATTTATGGATAAAAAACAAACTTTCATGAATAATAAAGATTGATTCTGTAAGTTTTTGAAACTTCAATATGAAGAAAATATCAAGAAACTAGAACAAGAAAATCAGGATTTCAAGAAAACACATTTTCTTTGTTTCTTTCTTTTCTTTTCTTTTCTTTTCTTTTCTTGGAGAGAAAAATAGAAGACTTAAAAAATATTTTTTTTGCTAAATAATTCATGTAATTTTCGTTTATCCCTATATATAGGGGCTGAAAATTTTCTTCAACTCCAACTCTTGAAGACTTTGTCAATTTTAAACTATTTCAAAATTTGATCTTGGAAGGATTCTAAATCTTCTAACAACTCTTCTCTTTTTCTCTCTCCAATGTAGGTGGACTTGTTTAAGATTACATTAGTCATCAAAATTATCTACATACATTCTTAATAATTTCGAATCTTCAAATAATATCAAGATAAATATAATATCAAATATATACCTAAAATATATTTATATAAAATAAATCATAGTGGCCAATTTTTATCCTATGAAAATTCAGTTGGAGGAAATAAAGAAGATTCTTTCAAGGAGATGATGAGATTGAGAAGGAAGTTAACAGGGATGATTCACTTCCCGCAATGTATGTATAAACTAAAAGGTGAAAGAGTGAAGAAGCTTTGGGATTGGGATAATAATATCTAGATAGAGAAGCCGCCTTTCAAGTAACTAAGAATCTTTTTTTTTTAACTAGTCGCATGTACCTAGGCGGGGGTTTGGCATGGACCCTACTAGTTTATTAATTATTAAAATCTGAAGAAGTTTGCTACATGATAAAAGCAAGAAATAAGGATTACTTACTCCCTTACAATAAAAACATAAATTGAAAGAAAGGAGTATTACTCCTTTTACATCTACAAAACAATCTATAGCATAAATCCTAACTCTAAGACAATCTGAAGTTAATCCATGAATTGAAAATCCTTCCAGCTAAAATTGCAACATCTACTCATCATCCTTGACTTGAATCTGAAATATGGCAATTTCCATTTATCCACTTTGATGTATCCTTGAACTTCTTTTGGTAATTCTCTTGCACTTCATTCTCCAGAAGAATTAGAGTCACAAGTATAGTTGGCCATGAAATTCGTAACACAATTTCCCTCATGAAAGATATACGAAAGCTTGATCAGCATCCGATTCTTTAGGAATTGAAATTGGGAAACTAAAGAGATTATAGCTTCCAATTTCCCTTGTAATTGTCTTGCAAAATTTTTAAAAAAACTTGTGCGCCTCCCTCGACCCAAACTTGTCTAAGTCCTCTCTTTAGACATTTATCCAGTCTCTCCACCAAATCATATAATTCAGCAAACATGTTTCTGGAATAATCCCAAAAAGGCGAAGTATGCAAACAAAGGTTGCCCATTATGATCACGAATCACACCCCCAGTGCTCGAAACTCCTAGATTGCCATGACTAGCACCATCACAATTTAATTTGACCCAATCTAGAGAAAGCTTATTAAACAAACTTAAAGCTGACCTACTGTTTTGGCACATATCCACGGAATTTCCATTTGACTGCAATATGTGAATCACCTCTCCAAAAATCAGCTCCAAGTTTAAAATTTGAGAAATGATTCAAAATTTTTGAGATGATGCGCCGATACGAAAATGTCATGTTTCTGTGCTTGGAGTCATTTTGTGCTACCCATATATAGCAAAGATAAAGTAATTGAGCTATTAGAGTTTTGACTAATAATACATAACCTAAACTCAATCAGGAGATTAATTGATGAAAAGACAATACTTGTATGGTATTCATAATTAGAAAGTTTTACTATTTCACTTATATCTAAGTCTTCATAGTGTGTTGTTAGATGCTATTCATGATTTGTGAGTTTTTGAAATTAATAAGTTATTTTTAAGATGATTAATTAATTAAATAATAAATTAAAATAATTAATTATTTAAGTTACAAGAATTGAGAGCCCCTTACTAGCCTATTCGTTAACCTAAGGGGCCACACACTTTGGACAGCTTCATTTCTTTTCTAAAGATTAAATTAATTAATGCAATTAATTAATGAGGTTTTCTTAATTAAAATACCAAATTGGATAAGAAGCTCAAATTGGAATAATTGATTAATTAATTAGATTATTAATTATAAATGACCTAATTAATTCATGAGATAAGTTAATTTAATCGATTGGATTAATTAAATTAAGTCCAATTAATTCATAGGTCCGTTAGATGTGGGCTTAATCGAGGTAAAAACCCATTAAGAATTAGATTAGGAATTGAACTCCTAAATGTAATAGGGTTAAAGATTCCCATTTGATGTGAAGACTATCCAAGAGTGTTAACATAGCATGAACACTACAGGTTTGGGTAAGGAAAGGAACTTGAGGGCTTATAAAAGACCCAGACCCTCATAGCCGGCCACTAGGATAGATTTCTTCTATCATAGCACACAATTTTTGAGAGCAAAAAATCAACAATACCCGTCCTTTTTCCTTTTCCCAAAGCAGCCTACTTGCTCTCCCTAGTACATGTTAATTATCATGTATCTTGTTCCAAACTAAAACACTACTAAGGTAGAATTATCAATAATTCTTGAAGAAGTAATACTTTGGAACTCTAAGCTAACCATTTCCATAAAGAGGGTTTGGAATCACACTTGGCAATATAATCATGGTATGATAACAACTTGAGTCACTGCAATCATCTTCTACAATAGGAACAAGAAAGTTATAAGTTCTAAACTTTATCCACACTACGCATTAAACGCATAATTTGATCAACACATGGGTTTTGAGATAATATTATTACATGTGGTGTATGTTTTATTTCAGTTGTGAAAAATTTTCAATCCACTACGCTATGTATTTCGGAACTACGCAAACCTAATACAATCTGTCATTACTGATTTAGAAGACAAGGACCAACAAATAAAAATTATATCCTAATTTAAAGGAATTATCTATCTAAGGCATATAAATTTGCTAAACAAAACTTACAACTCACGGAGAAAGAGATTGTTTGAAAACATGAGTAGAGAAATTGACAGTAGCAGTGGCGGGGGTGGTTCTACTCTCGAAGTAGGTGTTGTGATGGAAAAACGGGCGGCAGAGTTGTGGGTAGTGTTAAGTTTAATGGGAAAAGAGAAAAAGAAAACAAAAAAAAAGAATTAGGGAAAAGGGGAGAGAAAAAAGTCTTGGTGGAGGTGGATGAAAACAGATGTGGTTTCGATGGACAAAATCAGAGAATGATTTTCAAAGATGGAGAGAACTCCAATAATTGAGAAAAAAGAAAAACAAGAAATAGGGAATCAATATTTCAGGGTCATGATAGACAGTGGAAGGCGAAGGCAAACTTCACAGGCACAAATGACGAGTTGAAGTCGAGAGGGGGGAGGGAGGGAGAGAGAGTCATTTCTTCTTTTTGGAAAAATAAAATAAAAAGAAAAAATAATAGGAGAGAGGGAGTGGTGGGTGTTATCTGTAAGGGTGAATGGTGTTTGACTTTTAATTTAGAGGTATTTTAGACCTTTTATAGCAAATGAGGATTGGAAACAAAAACTGAAATTTGGCTGGGGAGTGCACACTAAAAAAAAATCAAGTGGTGATTAATCTAAAAGTGAAACAAGGTTTGAGGATTTATTCTCAAATTATACCGCCTAAATTGTAGAAGTACCTTTTTTCTTTTCCCATTTTCACAAAATTAACTAGCGAAAAATATTTTTCTTTATCAATGTAAACTAAGAGGGTGTTTGGAAACTCATTCCAAATGGACTTTTAAATATAAAAGTCCATTTGTAAAAAAATTACGTGTTTGGTAATTATTTTTGAATGGACTTTTAAAATAAGTCATTTCTCCAAAATGAACTTTTGGGGAAGTGTAAAATTGTAACTTTTGAATTTTTTTTTTTGCACTTCTACTAAATGGGCGTTAAAATATATTTTTACAAAACACTTAACAATACTTATAAGCACTTTTTAAAAAAATTCATATTAAAAAGTTTATTTTATAGATGAATTTTTATTTCAAAAGTGATGTCAAACATGTATAAATATTTTTTTAAAAAATTTATTTTATAGATGAACTTTTATTTCAAAAGTATTCCCAACATACACTAAATTTAAAAGTCATTTAAAATACTAATTAGAATAGAGAATTTAGAGCGCAAAGAATTCTCATATTGCACCGGGCAAAGTGTCCTTGATTGAACAGAGATAAAACCCCCGGGAAAAGCCGAAAGGTTTGGTTTTTGTGGACATACGTGGAACACCATGATTGGCAGATAAGACCGTTGCCTCGTTACAGCATTTCACACCCGATTACTTTATTCTATCTTGTAGAGCAGTGTGTTACTGTGTGTGGAAGGAAAGATGGCCTCTGCAACATTTTCAAACCCGCTTGGTTACATGGCCTCGATTCCCAGACTACACTCCCCCTCCCATTTTTCCTCAATCCTCCAGCCCTCCCATGCTTGTGGGTTCAATGGAATTTCACGTCTCAGACTCATTTCCAACTCAAGAACACATGCCAAGTTTGAGAAATTTCAAGGCCAAGAAAACCTTGAAGATGATGACCCACAACAAGAACCAATTCAACAAGTCGAAGAAACTGAAGAGGATGACAGGTGCAGTTTTATTTGGTGTTAATACCTACTTTTGGTAACACTTTGTTCACTTGAATAGTTAAAGTCAGTGTTATGTTATTCTAATCTGTTATCGTTGGAATTCGTTCTTGGAAACAATTAGCATCTGCCTTTATTGAAGTTTAAGTTTGTTGCTTAGATGCAATTTACCCCCGCCCACCCCCAAATAAACCACCTGTTTGCGTGTGTTTAGGTTGGGGTGAGGTTTGACATGGGCCCGTATCTGTTTATTTGATTTAAAAGCAAGTACATGGTGGGAGTGGTTGAATTGGACCTCCAAATATGTTGAGTGAGGGACATGAGAATTCTAAGGGAGGTACTACCTCAATTACAGTCAGCTTTAGAAAACAGTAAACAAGTAATACTTTCGTTGCAATAAGAACGAGATACAATGACAATGAGCTCCTACAATATGTACTACCTCGATCACAAGACAAACTGTGAAGCAGGAGAAACAAATTACAGAAACTTGTGGAGAAATCAACCAATAACATAAGGAACTGCCGCTCAATCTAGTTTGCGGAAGCCGTAGATCACTTTAGAAAGCCCAGAATCTTGGAGAACTTTACTATATATTGAATGACATCCTTCATTGGCAAAGTACTCAATTGCAATGTTCCACTCACGATAGATGTGAGATAGAGAGTATTAATTACACTAAATTCTTTCGCACAACGTGGAACAACCTCCATACTTCTGTTGTCTTACGGGTGACATTTTAGTTGCTTTGTGACTAAAGGCACTTCCAGCAATTAACTTGTGGTTTCGAAGGCATTTTAGGGGAAGATTTGGATTTTTGCTACTAGTATGAGTAAATTAATGTATCTTAGCTGAGTAATTGCAAACAGTTTATAGCTGCAGTTTTCTGGTGCATTATTGGTGAGGAGTCAGGATCAAATGTTGTGGGGTTGGGTTTGAGGAGCTCATGAACTTATTTCCCACTGCCATCGATCACTGCCCACGACAAACCAAAAGTCTTGCCATGCCTTATCAGCTCACTGGGAGGCAGAATTATTTCTGTCAATAAATTAGAAGTGGCAGAATTACATTTGCAGATTCAGAGTTATTCCAGTGCTGCATGTGGCTGTTCGCTTATGAAATCCTGGCATGTTTTATCTCTTATTGACATAAAGTTCTATGACCTTCTGCCATTTTAGACAAACCATCATAACAGGTATCAAATTTTCTGAAGCTTATAGCAAAAGTCCCATGGCATGATTCAATTCAAGTACACCAAAATGAAGGTGGAGGCCAATTCCTGGAGTTTAACAAAGGCACAAGAAAAGTGTAACATGGCATGCCACCAGGAATATCAAGAGTTCTTTTCTTACTTCTCTTTTTTTCGTTCGGTTGGTTGGGGGGTGGGGGGGTGGGTGGGTAGGAATGGTGAAGTCTCCTAACAAGGTGGCTACAACAGTTGTTTGCAATTGTAATTATTGCAATCTGTTGAAGTATTGAATGAAAATGATTTTTATTGATTAGACAATTATCCTGATGCATTGATTATTTTCTTTTCTTTTTAAAATTATGAAGGAATGTGCTGAAGAATGAGGATGGCCAGTACATTGAAATAGCATGATTGATTCTTAAGGAGCAGGTCTATAAAAAGCATGCAATACATATCGAAAAGTTTGTTGATGCTGTATTAGCTCATGCTGGAATTTTGGTATTTTACTAAGTCAGCTAGCAGCAGTTTTCTTTACATGTTACATGGCAAAGTTTGCTTGACCGCAGCTTGACCTTACTTCTGTTTAATTGCTGGAGTAGGTAGCTGGCTGAGACATATTTTAAGTCATTTCTTGATCGGATATTTGCCACAAAACTACAATTTGAATTTGTTTACCAGCCTCATCTGGCTTTTCCAGCTTCAGAGCTAATTCCGTAACCATCTTTTCACTCCAAATCTGTTCTTTTCTATGTTAACCAGAGCACATAAACTGTTCAGGTTTCTGCCATTGCTTCTATATCTAAACAGTTGCAAAAATCTGAGTTCCATAATGGTGTCATGGAACTTGGCCCCAGCCTAATGTAAACTATGTGTTTCTGATGCTATATTATCACTAAAGCATGGCAACCTTTTCTTGCACTGGTGATCTATAAACAGAGAGGATGGTATCGATTCAAGTGAAATAAAATAGGAACCATTTCCATTGGAAGTTCCTCTCCTTCTTACATACAAATTTTGACCTTTTTGGTTAGTTATAACTTATTTTATCCATCCCGAAATGCCTTTCCACAGCATTAGTTAGCAATTCACCCTGGACGCAACAAGATTTAAGTAAGCTTTATTTCATTCAATTTGTGTTTCAGTTGCCTGCCTTCTGATTTGGAGGGTGCAGTTCGTCAATCAGGCCAAGCAAGTGCAGAGTTTGTTTCTTCGGGAGGAATGAGAGCCATAGTAAGTATATGCAGATTTGTCATTTCTGTTTCAGTTGGTTTTGTTAGATGAAATGGTAGACAAGGGCTTGTTGTGACTATAGTAAAAGTAATTTCCAAGTTCAAAACCTTGTTATATTTGGAACTTAAGACAAACTGCTGTTTTACACCTTTTGTTCCTATAAATTGGCTTATTTAATGCTCGAACCATAGAGAATGCACATTTAATAACGGATTGTGGGATTGTTGTTCAATTGGTGCCTGATTTTGGTTTTTTAGCTTCTTAAACTATTAAACTGAGTTGTCAATTGTTTTCAGTTAATAGTAACTCTTTTCTTGGGAAGAGAAAAAGAAAAGAGCAACACTACTCATGACCATGAATAACTTATTCTATTTCATTTTACACTTATGTGTAACTGGCAGTGTTAACTGCAAGATGTCTGTAATTGTAGTATATTTCTGATTTTCAAATTTCTCTTCATTATTTTTTTTTTCTCTCTCTGTAGGTGGAGCTATTAATTCCACAGTTGCAGTTTCTTGATGATGAAGGGGCACAAGTTGAACTTTGGGAGCTGTCAAAGATTTTCTTGGACACGCTTATTGAAGAAACAGGAGGCCAGGTCGGTTTGTGATATTTCTATAATTGTAGTACTAGCATTGAGACTCACGTGGTGATAGATTATGAGCTTATGTATAAATATTATTGTCTTTTAGCGCAAAATAAATACATGTATATATACATATGTATATATATATATATACAAGTATACATATATATAGGTATATATATACATCCTCATCAGCGCTTTAGAGAGGAGGAAGCTCGTAACTGACCAGTATGGAGATTGAAGGATCTGTTATGCCAAAGTATCCATGTCCCTGAATATCTTTGGCTTTGTTTGGCTTTATTACCAGTTATTTTGAAGAAATTATTTTGAGAGAATGTATTTTGGTAGTGGGATTGGAGAATGTGTGGAGAATGAAAATGTGTTTGGATATTTTGTTGGGTAGAAATGATGTGATGTATTTGGAATGTCTTGTCAATGCTATTTGTTGTAATTAGTAGGAGACGTTTTCAACTGTAAATTTCTCGTCAATGTTATTTTGTTGTAGTTAATAGGAGTATAATAGGATATAGAATTATTAAATATTGTAATGGATGATTGATATTTTTGGGGAATGAAAATACCATTTCTAGAAAATATAAATGGCAAACGCGTTTTCTTTTCCGGAGAAGGAAAATGCTAGAATGGAAATGAAACCAAACAAAGCCTATATGTTTTTCTCCTTTTCTGTGCACTATCATCCACCTCTATGAAAGGCGGTCCTATGTTCAACTGTCTGGGTTTGCATAACCAATTTTATGTAGTCAAGCAGTGCACTTTTTGTTTAGTTCCACATGGCATGCAACTTATCTCCTTATTTTTTCTGAGATAATTTCAAATACTGAGATGTAAAAGCTTTCTGGTTATAGAGAGTTAAAGCCATATTTCCGGATGCTGGTGCTGCTGCACTACTAAAATATCAGTGGAAAGATGCTGCATTTGGTTTCTCCAGGTAAATCATGCATAAGCATTTTTCTTCTTATCATCAGTTGCAATTATAATATAATTATGAATCTCCATTGAGTCCTTGAATCAATCTAATTGCAACTCCTTAGGTCATTAATTTGCTTTAAATAAGATTGTCATATATGTTCTTGGCAACAGTATTGGTGCTCTCTGTTTTTTGATTGTAAATGGACATTAATTCCTCTTCATATTCAATTTAGCCATTTGATTCGTTTTAATGTGAAAAGCATATATTTTTAATTGGCAATTGTTGATTTCCGAAATTAGATAAATTTGTGTTGGATTTCATCACATTGCTTCCATGGTGGAGCAACAGGGTAGCATCCCCATAATTTTGTTTTTTGAAAGGAGGTGTAGGGATTGTACCTCAGATGCAGTTGAACCAATTCTGTTATATTCCATACTTTTGGATAACTTGACATGTAAAGAATTAACTCTCTGAAGAAGCTCTGGGAACAAAAAGATCTTTAGGAGAGTGTGTATGTAGCCTATTGATTTTGAAAGAATTTTCTTGCCATGATTGCTTAAATATTCACGTATCCTTAAAGAAGGATCATTATTTTCTTTATCTGAAAAAAGAGGTAATAGGAGTGGTGAATCTAAATTTAAAGTGCTACTTAGCAGCGTCTATAACTTTTCTCTTCTCCTTTTGAAATGCTTTTACTTTTATGTAATACTAGTTGATCTTATTTATCCAGTCTAGGTGACCGGAAGCCTGTGAATAGTGAAGACGAGATTGTTGTGATGGTGGTTCCTGATTATCAGATGTTGGAATATGTTGAAAAAATTGCATCTGACCTCTCAGATGATCCGGTACTGATGCATCCTCATTTCTCATATACATAGAATCATGCATAGCTTTAGCAAACAGAGCGACAGGCAAAAGTTCAGTAGGGGAAGGAAACGGAATCTTTTGGAGGGGTGGTTTCTTTTTCTGTTTCTTTGGTTATCAGGTGGGCTGGTTATTAAAATAGTCCCTTTAAAGTCCAAAAGTATAACGGAATCCCACAGCTAACCTTCATATACTGTCTGCTGGTATTTATAAATAAACTCATAAAAGATAGATAGACTTGCAAAGATAGGTTGCTCCATCAGACCCCCTTCTTGCAACTTTGGTTGTATTCTACTAACAATAAGAAAAAGTCTTACAAAGCTAGGTTCTATGTTGAATTATTTCCTACTTTGTTTAAAGGATTGGATTGCTGATCTTTTTATTTGTGAGAATTGTTTTTTAATCAAAAAGTCATCATACTACGTATTCTCCCAAACCTTACCTAGCATTAAAACCATTTTATACAATGTTTTCTAGAAAAAATAGTTTGTGATTTTTATTGATGATCATGTGTTAGGTGTATTTAATGAATGAAAAATCTGATGTTGAAAAATTATTCAAGGATTTTTATGTGATGAATAAAAATCAACTTTAAACAAAAATTGGCATTCTTAATGGCACCGTATACTTTAATGAAATTTTAGGAAGTTTTTAACAAAAAAAAAAGGAATAATTCACCAATCCACTTATGTTGATACGCCTCAACAAAACAGAATTGATGAAAGAAAGAATACACATTTAGTTGAAGTTTCTCGTCCTATCATCTTTTCAATGAACGTTCCTAAATATTTGTGGGGTGACACTGTTTTTAACAGCGTCATATTTGATTAATAGGATGCCTACTTGTGTTCTTAACTATGTTACACCCCTTGAAAGTCTTAAAAATTTTTTCCTAAAACTCGGATTTATTCCAACCTACCTTTGAAAGTATTCAGTTGCACTGTCTCTATCCATTTACCTACCTAATATGCTTCGGTCTAAATTGGATCCTCGGGACAAAAAATGTGTATTTGTTGGTTATGCCCCAAATAAAAAAGGGTACAAATGCTTCAATCCGAAAACAAAAAATTTTTTTGGATGTCTTTTTTCTTGAAAATTAACCTTATTTTCAAAAAACTTTTCTTTAGGGGAGAAAAAAAGTGAAGAAAATTTTTGGGAGATTTCTACTAATATTCCTTTGCCTAAAACTATTGTCTCACATTCAATTACTCTAAACACTGATCTTTTTAACTACATAGCTTCGCAAATCTCATGGGCAAGAGTCCTGAACTTGGCTTCTGCACTACTTTTCGCTATTACATTTGTATCTTGCTCCACCAAGTGACTAAGTTTGCTCCATGAAGGTTTCATTGCAATATCCTGAGGTAGATTGTTTATCGGTTGTACTTCCTGCCCAATTAGGATGTGTGTACGCCTCCACTTGCAAATGTCCTCATTTCTTGAACATAAGTCCTCTACCTGGTGAGCCCTTTAAGTACCTCAAAATCCCGCACACTACTTGAAAGTGTTCCTGTCCGAGAAAGTATGAAGTGACTCACCGTACTAACTGCAAATGCTACATGTGGGCATATGTGAGACAAGTAAATTAGTCTTCCCACCAATCTTTGATATCTCTCTCGATTAACCACATTCTCGGGTTTGGCAGCTTCTAACTTCATGTTGACTTCAATTGGAGTGTCTGCTGCTTTACACCCCCCTTATCCTGTCTCATTAAGTAAATTAGGCACATATTTTCTTTGATTCTTGATAATTCCTTCTCTTGACCTAGCAATTTCAATTCTGAGAAAGTATTTTAATGGTCACAAATTTTTGACTTCAAAATCTTCAACAAGTTTCTTTTTTAGTATGATCAACTCTTCAATGTTATTACCTGTCAAAATAATATCATCCACATATACAATTAAAACAACAATTTTCCCTTTCTCACCGTATTTGTAGAACATGGTATAGTCCACCTGACTTTGATATTACCCATGACCCTTCACAGCTTTCCAAAGCGTTCAAACCATGCTCTTGGAGACTGTTTTAACCATATAGGGATGTTTTAAGTCTACAGAAAAAAGTCCCTACTTTCTCTCGAACAAACGTGGCAAGCTCATAAACACTTCTTCCAATTCTCCGTTTAAGAAGGCATTTTTTATTTCCAACTGGTTTAATGGCCAGTTAGCATTAACTGCTAATGATAGTAAGACTTGGATAGAATTTATTTTTGCTACAAGAGCAAACGTCTCCTGATAATTATTGCCATACATTTGCGTAAAACCTTTCACCACAGGTCTCGCCTTGTACCTTTCACACTACCATGAACTTTGTACTTAATAGTGAAAACCCATTTACACCCAACAATTTTCTTTCCCCTGGGCAAGTTGACTATCTACCATGTTTCACTCTTTTTAAGAGCACTCATCTCTTTTAACACTGCTAATTTCCAATCCAGATCATCTAGTGCTTCCTGAATGTTTCTTGGAACAAACAAGTGAGAAATATTTGAAGTAGAGGCCCTATATTTATGAGAAAGTTATCATAAGATAAGTATTTGGCAATGGGATGCTGGAACATCTCTTGATAATTATTGCCATACATTTGCGTAAAACCTTTCACCACAGGTCTCGCCTTGTACCTTTCACACTACCATGAACTTTGTACTTAACAGTTAAAACCCATTTACACCCAACAATTTTCTTTCCCCTGGGCAAGTTGACTATCTACCATGTTTCACTCTTTTTAAGAGCATTCATCTCTTTTAACACTGCTAATTTCAATCCGGATCATCTAGTGCTTCCTGAATGTTTCTTGGAACAAACAAGTGAGAAATATTTGAAGTAGAGGCCCTATATTTATGAGAAAGTTATCATAAGATAAGTATTTGGCAATGGGATGCTAGATACAGGCTCTGGTTCCTTTTCTAATAGCTATAGGAATATCAAGGTCTACAAGAACTTGGCTAGGTGACTCTGTATGATTAGACATAGTAGGGGCAACTGCAGGTACGTTAGAATTTAGAGTACCTTGAATGTTCAATAGGTCATCTCTCGGGACCTCAGATTGGCCGTGCTCAGGTACAATAGTTGGCTCTACTCTTTTGATGAGTCTTTTACCTACTATAAACCAGAAGCTCAAGATTCGGTTTTTTTGGAACTGTTGGTAGGATATCTCCCCTTGCTGGAGATACAGTAAGGTCAGGCAGATTTGGACTAAGATGCCCCAGTTTTCCTAACTCTAGAACATGATTTTCCTGTTTAAAAAGAATGTGAGATAATAGTTCTAGGTAGGGGAACATTCATAGAAATCTCCCAAGTGGAGGTGTATACAATTGATTAGAAAGAAGTACAATTAATAGACAATCTACCTCAGAATATTGCACCTTCATTGGAGGAAAATTAGTCACTTGGCGGAGCAAGAAACAAAATGTAGTAGCAAGGAGTAGTGCAGAAGCCAAGTTCAGGGCTCTTGCCCATGGGATTTGCGAAGCCATGTGGTTAAAAAGACAGTCTGAAGATTTGAAGGTTACTGTTTCTCCTCCCAGCTTGAAGATTTGACAACAAGGCTGCCATTTCACTTGCTCATAATCCAGTTCTCCACGACAGAACGAAACAAGTGGAAGTTGACAAACACTTTATCAAGGAGAAGCTTGACTGTAGTATGGTTTGCATTCCCTATGTCTCTCTACTACTGAGCAAGTTGCAGACATCGTTACCAAAGGGCTTCACACGAGACAGTTTGAAGTTTTAAGAAGCAAGCTAGCTATGGGAGACATTTATAGGCCAGCTTGAGGGGGAGTGTCGAATAGGATATATTTGGTTTCTTCAGGAGTATTCCTTCTACGTCTGCTCACTGGAGGAATCCACTATAGAAATGCGATTATACAAGTCTTTCTATACAGTTGGGTTACAAAAACAACAACTCCCTCAAAACTGCACAAGTGTTCGACGCAACGTTAGGTTGCACAAACAACTCTCCAAGACTACACAAGTCTTCACTCCTAGTTGAACTCTGTGAGCTTCAACTACTTCATGCAAGTCTATATAAGACGTAGCCCGGACTTAACTAGCCTACACAGACTTGGTTAGAAAGGTTGGTTTTTGGCCATCTTGTACTTCCAAGTCTAAACTCTTTTTTTTTAAGTACAAAAAGTGTGTATGTCTAGGTTCGTAGGACCGCTTTTGGGACTTAGAAAGTTTTTGCTTCAAACTCCGCATCTTCATTTATTCTCATCTTTGTCACTTCTTTATATCTGTCTCTCTCTAACTTCATCTGAAGTCTTCAAGTCCTATATATAGGAGCCTTTGAAAATCTGACTGTTGCAGTTTCTCTTGCTAAAATCTACCCATTTGATTTTTATGCCTAGAGTTTTGTCCATCTTCAAGTTGTCCTTTTCATTCTTGGTTAGCGTCCTTTCTGTCCTTCTTCATATCACTTGTCCTTTTTAGGTAGGTGGGAATTATTCGTTTGTTTTGGACTATTGTAAACTCCAACACTTGTCCTTTCCTTCCAAAAAATACCTTGCTTGTTCTCGCCTTGCTGCCTGCCTCACCCTCTTGGTTTGCAAGCCAGTTGTGCTTGGACTTCGTTGTTTGCTGCTTCTATTGTTCCTCAAATTTGCTGTCAGCTTCACATACTTGCACTCTTTATGTTGGATTGCATTTTCCATCTCCTCTACCAGTTCTTCTTCTTATATTCTTTCAGTCAGCTGCTTCCTTCAAGTCATTATCGAAAATGGCCCCTACAGATTTTCCTATCAAAAATACAATTACAAGAGTTTTGGATTTTCTAAATTAAACCTACTCATATTCAAAGTCTCTATAATTTATTCCTAACAATTCAAATGAGAAGAGCTTTTGTTACATTCAATAGTTACTTTACTATAGAGAAGCATTCCATGGGGTCCAAACAAGCATTACATTAATCAACTTTGGTTATATCAAAATATAGTCAGCTAAGACCATTCATTGAAATAAGTTCACATAATACTGTTAGCCTAGGCCTCTTATCATGTGGAACCCACGCCTTGTTAGTGAGGATGTTGGAGTTGGGATCAATGTTCGCCGGTTACGACGGAACTTTTTAAGGTACTTTAAGTTCTTGCTGACATTATATCTTTATCTTTTAAATTTAGTTGTGTTTGGGTTTGCTTCAGAATATAAATTCTCTCTGTTTCTTCTCTACATCTTTCTATAAAAAAACAGAAATGTATTCTCTAATGTGTTATGCTACTACCTGTCTACTCATCCAGTTCATTTATTTCAGTGTCTCTGCAGTTTCTGTAGTTACTGGCATGTGTAAAAAAGGGTTTGGTAAGAATGGTCCATCAGAAGTAGTTGATTATAGAAAGTATTGATGTGTCTTTATTAATCTAATTATGTATTTTTTTTGCTTATTTGGGGTTTGGAGGATATTTTCTTGTTAGTTTTCTGCTGAAACAATGTGATGCTTGTGTGTTGTTAGCATGAGACCGAATCTTTATGTTGTTTATATAATCACAATATTCTTTATCATGAGATAAGTTGTTCAAGTCTTGTGCTCATGCATGATTTCTATACAGCACTTTTACAGTTGTCTACTCAATGAAGCCACTTCCATCTGGTGCTGTGTTTAGATGTTACCCAGGGTAAGTAACTATTTAACTATTTCATGGTATTTTTCATGTGGCCAATAGAGAATTTTGTGCTGAAAACCCTCTTATAATGTGTTCATCTAATCTCTGAGATCATTATAGTGACTTTAAAGCAAACCTGCATTACGTAGTTTAGTTCAGTTGTGAAGCAAACCATCCAAATTCACAAAGTTACTTTCCTTGTGAGTTGTTACACGAGGAGTTTTGGTTGCAGTGAAGTGTCTATCTTTCTTCTTGTGTCTTATTGTTTCATGAATTTCCATCCAAACTACAACAAAAATTATTTATCTTCAGGATCGACCTAAAATTCTGACATGTACAAAGTTAATTTTAAGCAGCCATATTATTTGCCCTTGCTAAATTTATATCATATATAGAATAGAAGTGTGGATTCTTCCCATTGTGAAAAGATATCCGTACCTTTGTACTCCAATTATTATTAACAAATAAGGTTAGTTAGGGAAGAACAAAGTTCTACTGGAGAAGGAAGTAATTAAGTAAAAGAAAATATTTAGATTCAAGAATCCTCTAAACTACTTGGACATAATCCTAGATTAACTGTTGCTATGAGGAGAAAAGAGCACAAACCCTATGGACAGAATCAATTTGCAACAAATTATTTTGTGTAAGAATTATAAATGAAAGCACACATTTAATCCCTATCAAAGCTATCGACCAGAGTCCAAAGGTTGGATAGATTGAAGGAAATTCTTATGGAGCTAGTTTAAAAAATGATCGAGCCCAGAAAGTTGGTATAATGAGGAAGAATCTCTATTATAAGTAAATCAACTTTGACTTTTTGTATCCAACATTTATGAGTTATATAACTTCATTAAGTTTTCATATACACTAATAACACAATATATGCCACCACAATCTTCTTCTCGGAAAAGAATGGATTTAGTATGTTGGTTAAAGAAAAAATGACAAAAAAATAAATAAATTCTGGCCGCTTAAAGATCTTTTTGCCTCAAAAACCTAATTCAATAAATTCAAACTAATTAATAATATGAATGAAAATAAATTCAAACTAATTAATAATATGAATGAAAATCATGATACGTAAACTTATTATATTCGTGTGATGAAATTTTTGTGCTTTGAATGAGTGTCTTTATTTGAAATGTTTTACAAGGAGAAAGTAGAAAACTTAGTAATATTGATTTGTTGATTTGGAGCTCAATCAAGATTTAATCTACTTAAAATACTTTGGTGGAGGGTACTTGCCTTTTGTTCTTGTAGTTCATGGTGTGGTACTATGGTTGTAAGATTATGAACAGATTTTTTCATATTTTTCGATTGTATTGTGGTTAAATGGGGATTTTATACAATATTTTTAAGTCAAAACCTAAAGTTTTTTTATTGATTTGCCTGATTCTCGTCTCCTTGGCATGCATGAATACTGATCCTTTTTTACATTTTAAAATAAATAAATTTTAAATTAAATAACATTATCATATTCTCAAATTATAGCTTCTTAATGTATATTCGAAAAAGAAAAGATTGTATATATAAGTAATCACCACATAGTGTCTTATATAGATTTTGGAGGAAATCTAAATATGTTTATAAATGAGTCATTAAGTTTACCTGACAAGTTAGATTAATTTATTTTCACAAAAGCAAAGATACAGAATTGTTGTTAGCAGGCTTGTTATGTCAGAATCTCATCAGAGGGCATTGCTCACATTTCCCTAGGGCGGTACATCATGTCTAAATTTCATTTTTGACGATTGTATCTTCTATGATAAAAAAGTTGTAATTATTTGTGGGACAACGAGATGTTCCATCAATTCCAAAAGTATTTCTCATTTTGTTAGTACAATGTTAAAATGTTATATCTTTGACGGAATTTATCATATCGTTTTTTTTTATAATTTTAACAGTATTAAAATCATAAAAACTATTATATTTTTAATACTAGTCAACTAGATTTTAAAAAATCGACTAAATTATTTGTCATTGCACTAAAACAATTAGTCAAGTCGACTTGTCTACATCACCAATGGACTTGCACTTTTGGATAGATGGAGTATTGGTTTAAAGACTATCTACATTATAAGATATATGAATTTGGTAATAACTGTTAGTATGTAATATGCATACATGGAGAGGAGTATAATTTAGAGGGACATAAGAAAGGAGATGATGGAGAAGGAGAAAACAAGATAGGTGGAAAAGTTAAAGGA